>BMAC01000085.1:37093-126905 GCA_014905375.1 Phtheirospermum japonicum | reverse complement strand
TAGGTTTTGAAAAATCTGCACTAAACAAGCTCAAAAGACTCTAACGATAGATCACACAATACATGATTTCCATAGGCAAGCTAGTACAAACACAAATAAGCATGGGAATGATCTCAACGTACGTTGTCATAAAACAAAAATCAAACATAACTATTTGAACGAAACGACACACTGTACTACTATTCGACCGGATTGGTTCTATATCCGATCGGACAACCGCACTAATTTGGTCATATGATAGTGCAGGGATGGAATCCGACTGGTTACTTGTACACATCTTATCGGATGGTACTGCAGACATTGAATCCGGCTGGTTACCTACAAAAATCCGACCGGACTACCCCCCTCCCCCCCACCCCCCAAAAAATAAAGCAATGTCCACATTGCTATCATAGAATCAACATAAGGGGATAGAGAAAAAAAAGTCGAAACAAATATCATGCGAATATTTTAGTCAAATAGTTAATACAAACACTCACGCACACAAAACATAACAAAAAAAAGTCAAATAAAAACAAATCACTACAAATGAAAAACAAGAGTTTGGATAGAAAATGATACAGTTGGGGCACAGGCCCACCTACATGTCCATGTTGTCTAGAGGGGGAGGTGGAAAATGCTGCTCGAGCCGCATGAGACGTCCCTCAATGGGAACGGTGTAGTCGTTATTAGCCTCGACTCTGCTGTTCCAACTGGACGAGACTTTGGTTTGTCTCGGCAATGTTAGCGTCAAATCTCGCTAGGGTGTTATGAAATGACCTAGCTTCCTCTCATCTTGCTCAAGCATTATCCGGTGCCTCCTCGCGCGTCTCCCAGCCGTCTTGCCAAGCATCTCTTGCATAATTCTCCCGATTGAGGCTCATTTGCCTCATCTGTTCCATGACGCTCGACTGGAATTCCAACATCTACTTCACTGCGCGTCGGCGTAATTAGATTGGTAATCGCTCGGGCCACTCTCGTAGACATTACAAGCATCGTAGTATCCTTCGCTATATCCAACGCTATATCCTCCGTACTCAATACCCTCTCCGTAATCCTCGTGCTCGTAACTCTGGAAACCTGCATTCTGAATCCCTTCGCAGCCGTCCTTCTCGTCGTCGTTCTCTTCATCGTACTCAGCCTCTTCCCTGTCGATATACCCCAAGAAAGTCGGAATAGTCACATTTTGCCCATTGTACGTACGTCTCTCAACCTGCATCGACACACTCGGGTATGAGACGTCTCCGTCGTAGAGGCCATAATTGTGATATCGGGCAAGCTCGGTAATGAATGTTCCCAATGTGAGTATGGCCAATTTCTTTTCGTGAACTCACTGCACGTTTTCGATGGCTACCGTGAGGAGGGGAAAAAGGATTGCATCCCCACGAGTGAATGCACGCCATAGTGTGTAAAGCTCTGCTGAGGACATTCTAGTCATGTCCTCTTTGCCCAAGAATCCCTGTACAAAGAACTTGTACGTCAAGTAGGTGGAATAGGATCGAAGTGAGGTGAAGTTGAAATGGCATCCGGGCTCTGGTGGTGTTCTGGTGAGTTTGGTCCACCACGCTTTCTTATCGTATTCCTCAGTCTATACCAATTCATCCGTGTCTCGATGAATGCCAAAAATTAGATCAAGGTCGGCCTTGGTGGTGTGGTAAAGGTGATCACGGAGCCTGTAGTTGAATGAACCATCGGCAAGAGACTTGAAGGTAGTGAAGAATTCAAGCATGAGTGTTCGGTAACTGGGTGCTTTGATATCACACATTTCCAACTCGAGCGCCTTGATACCCGACAAAAACCTTTCAGCAGTCTTGTCTCCTTGTTTGGCCTTTTTTGTCCAAAAGTCCACGTCGATGTGTCGGGGGGCGTAGACGTCCCGGGTGATCAAGGATTTGTAAAGCTTAATCTCTCCCTCGTCCTCAAGGCGGAACGGTGCTAGGGATCCCACAGAATTGCTCGGACCTTTCCCCGGCTCACCCCCTTCCCTTTTCTAGCATCCTTTCCTCTATTCGTTTGGGATCCAAAAGCCATTAAAAGTTGGAAAAACTTGAAAATCTGGGAGGAAAACTCTTTAAAGCAATTTGTCGAGCACCTGCTGTGCGACTTAAACTGAACCCCCAATCTTGCTCAATTTCTTAAAACAAACAACCACTTCTCCGAATTCCTGCAATTCAACTCCTAAAAATTCAAATAAGTTCAGTTTTAAGCCATTATACCTTGAGAATTGAAGATGGGTATTTTTAGCAAGAATTGGGTTTGGAGTTTTCCGTCTTCCGTCGGATAAAGTTGCTTGATTTGAGTTCTCCGATAGGATATGATCATTTGGCGGTTGATTGTGGTTGATTTGTGTTGGGTGAAAACTTAGAAGAGTGGAATCAATGGTTTTTCTTTCTAAAAATCCAAGAATTGAACCTAAAATACAAAAGGGGCGACTATTTTTAAAAACAATCTGTTGTGTCATCCGGTCGGATGTAGCCTGCTATTCAATCGGATGGTGCATCTGAAAGTGAATCCGACTGGACACTTTCTCCAATCCAGTCGGATGATAATACAGTGTGTTTTACCCAACCGGTCACATTTTCCAATCCGGTCGGAGGGTGCTGCAAGGGTAGGGTCCGACCGGATTCTCCTCCAATCTGACCGGATTATCTGTAGTTGCCTGAATTTCGTCACTCCCTGCCACACTTAACACACCATTATCAAATCTATCCCACTCCAGCTTCTCACACACAAAAACATGTACAAAAGTCTCAAAAATAAAAATAATTAAACAAAACTATGGACAAAAATAACAAAAACTTGTGTTACCTCCCAAGAAGTGCAACTCTTAATGTCTTTTGCTCGACGATACCTTGCTTGAGTCTTAAACGTCTCGAGGTGGATCATTCAGTAGCACAACTTCATGATCATTTTTGGGAATGGGCCCTCCGTGATACAACTTCACACGATGCCCGTTGACTTGAAAAGTGGAGCCGCTTTTCTTGTCGTACAAGGTGATAGCCCCGAACTCGTTGATATCCGTAATCAGGTAAGGGCCACTCCACTTGGACCTGAGCTTCCCGGGAAAGAGTTTGAAATAAGAGTTGAAAAGTAGGGGCAATTTCCCCACCTCCAAGTCTTTTGGAACGAGCTTCTTGTCATGCTTTTCCTTCATCTTTTACTTGCTCGTCCAGGCCATCTCATAAGAATCGTTATGAATCTCCTTCAACTTGCGATATCCTCCTGCTTCATTCAGATTCATGTTTAATGTACGTACGACCCATCACACCTTGTGCTCCAACTCAACCGGAAGGTGGCACGCTTTCCCGTAGAATAGTCGAAACAGACTCATGCTCAAAATCATCTTGTGGGCTGTTCAAGACGATTTCCCATAGAATACATTAAATTTTTAAATAAAGCTATTTTATTAGTTTTTATATTTAAATATTTTTATTATTCTTTATTATTTAATTTATTAGTTTTGATATTTTATGAGTTTAAATGAGTTTAAGAGCAGTTAGTTTTTTTTTTTTTTGTTGTTGTTGAATATTAATTGGTATTGATGTTATTTATTATTTTAGCATTAATATCTTTTATTGGTTGATTTATTTACAAAATTTTTATGATTGAGATTTTCTTTTCTTAGTGTTCTAATTTTTATATTTCATGTTTTATATATGAATATCACTTAGTTGTATAAGCTTTAATTTTAGAAATATAGGCTAATGCTTGAAAATGATTTCTATTTATTATCCAAGACGATTAAGCCATTCAATTACGATACATGAGAGGGTGAATGATTCTGAAGAGTTGATTGAAAATTATTTTTCTATTTAATATGATTCTTAATAATGATATTTTGAGAATAAGAAGAATATAAAGAAAAAATATAATTACCGACCAATTAGTATTTTTGTGCTTCTAAAATAAGAAAATCAACCACGTGATATCTTTAAAAAAGAATAACAACGATACTTCATTAATTACATACGCAATTGAATTACTCGACCGATCAATATATTATAACAAAAGATCGATCGTATCATACATAATATTAATATTACATGATACATATCAATAAAAATGTGTTCAATGATAATTATATATTAAAATCATAAGAATTACATTTTAAATATGTAAAATGACATTATAGGGTTTATTTTAATCTTATTACAGTTTTTTAATTTTCAAAATGCCGAGGGGAGAGGATTCCCCTCGGTAATGTCGAGGTCATTTTTTCACTTAGTAATATTATTTTTTTTCTTTTTTTTACTTTCCATTATTTGCTGAGGGCGTCAAATGCCTCGGTATTACCAAGGGCATTGGATTCCGTAGGTACTTCCAAAGGCTTTCATTCCCTTCAATATTATCGAGGGGTTTTTCGCTCGATATATATTCCCTCGAAAGTCCTTCGGCATAGTTCCGTGCTTGATTTAGATAAGTTCTCTTATAGAAACATGATTTTCTGAACTTTTTAAATTCACGTATTGTGTTTTATTCATATAGAAATATTATCACTTTTGCATTAAATAATCACATTATCACTAAAATCCGCCACTTTTACTAATATTCAAGCATTTAACTTAAAACAAGTCATCTTTAATGTTTCTATTTTTACATTAGAGCGTTTCACTTTTTCAATAAAATTTGTCACTTTTGCACTAAAAACTTAAAATATTATATAATAATCAGTTGTTAAACTTAAAATATAATTATGCTACCATCACAACATGGATACCAAAACATTCTCTGATCTAGAAAACAGACCTTCTTAAAAAAAAATATTAATTAAACACGACTTGCTGATCACCATGGCATTTCAAAACCCCCAACGCACTTTTTAAAATTTTTTAAAGCCACCATCGCATTTTGAAAAAAATTTAAAATTTGTTATTGGAGGGACGAAACCTCTTGGCCGACGCCGTACACCACGTCAGACGTCTTTCCAAATCAATCACAACATCAATCAATCACAATTAGGCCATAACAACAAATGATAACATACATTAAATTAACATAATCACCACGACAATTAAAACCACCATCGCATAAACTTTAAAAAAATTTGCATAATTAAACCCTTAATGAACACTACCGAACTCTAATTACATAATCGAACCTTATTGAACTAACGAACCCTAATTGCATAATCAAATCCTTATTAAACTCTAATTATATAATTCTCTAAATTATAACCTAATTATATAATTATCTCTAATTATATAATTATCCCTAAAATGATCCCTTAATTTACAATAATCCCTAAATTAAACTCAAATTATATAATAATTCCTAAATTAAACTCTAATTATATAATTATCCCTAAATTAAACCTTTAATATACTCCATAAATTAAACTCTAATTATATAATAATCCCTAAATTAAACTTTAATTATATAATTATCCCTAAATTAAATTTTAATTATATATTTATCCCTAAAATCGATCCTAAATATAAATAATGAAGGGATCGATACCCGTCAGCATATATATATTTTTTAATTTTGCTGACGGTTTTTTACCCGTTAAAATTATTATTATTATTATTATTATTATTATTATTATTATTATTATTTATCATTATGCTGATGGGCTGAAACCCGTCAGCAAGCTGTTAGCAAAATTAGCCCGTCAAGGTCCGTCAGAAACGATGATTTACACACACAGAGATTATATACACTATTAAAGAAGAAGAATTAAATCTGCAAAAAATATAGCTGCCGTAAATATTGCATATGCCTACATCATAAATCAATAAATAGAACAGAAGTTTAATACTTTCAAATTTAATTTGTATCTCAAGATTAATAGCGAAAAAGTCAATATATATCCACTCACTATATATACATACAATACGGTGTAGCCATATCTAGCTAGCTAATAATTATACTTCACCAATACTTGTGCTTGTCTCTAACATTTTTTGTGAATGCTCTTCGGAATCTTGATACGAACTCTTCATTAGTTGCCAAGGAAAAGCCATAACCATCACTGCCAATGGAGCATACTTCGGATATTTGCAAGACACGATTGATGCCGCGTCAATCAGTAGAGCCAACGAGCAATCCAAAAGGCCAAAATTCTCAAATGCCCCCAAAAGATTGAATAAAGAAATAATATGGAGATGAATACCAAACCCGAAAACCAATATAGACAAGATATCACCCTTCTCATAAAAATATGCAAACCCCAAACAGAAAAGGATAAACGCGTAATCAATGAACACTTTGAAGCAACGTTTCAATTTTAAGGGTTTGGTTTTACGGGAAGAGGCTATGTATAGTACAGAGGATGCAGAAAGCGCAACTATTATATTGCTAAATAATAGCGCATATATGCAATATTTATTCGGTATCTTAAGCTTGATGTATACGATTGCCCCCAAGAAGATACAAGGGATGCCTGATAAAGTAAACACAATATACCAAATCACTCTCTTTCGTATTCCTAGGTAATCTACTTCTTCCATTGTTGATTGGCAGTATATAGTTGCAGTTTGGTAATTAACAGGTGAATGAAAGGTTAAAGGATGGGTAACTTATTTATAGCCCCCGCCAAGAGACATATTCCTTTTTAAACTAGGTTATATAAACCTACGCGCAATTACATAACTTATTAATTTCCTATTTAAAAACCAAATAGTTATTGTAACCTGGTCTATAGGTCCCGTGTGTTACATGATATCGGGTTCAATTCATTATACCATATTGCATACTAAAACAAAGTAGTAATAATAATAATAATGATAAATAAATATTAAGTGAGTATTAATGATCGCAAGTGATTGTTTTTACTAATATACTACTCTCTCCGTCCCAAAATGATAGTCCTGCGGTTGATTTCACACATATTAAGAAATGGGTAGTTTATATAATTAAATCATTAATTTAGTTGGTGTTTTCCAATTATACCCTTCTTGAATTTATTAATATCAATTAATTATTATAGAAATCAATGTTGGAATTAGTATATTTGTTATTGGAATTGTAAGATTTTACATTGTAGTCGTGAATTTTCAATTTACCATGTAGAAAATTAGTATTTCAAGAATATTAATTAAGGGTATGTTGGGAAATGAAAAATTAATGATATATTAAATATAGTAACTGGACTATCTTTATGGGACGAACAAAAATTAAATATTGGACTATCTTTTTGGGACGGAGAGAGTATTTAAGCGAGTATTAATGATAAATTATTTTATACATTGGAGTTTGATGGACTCAGTCTCGAAAACCAAAATCTCCGATGTGTGAATAATTTATATTATATATATTAAAAGGCTATTGGGCTATTTGGGCATTACCCCTTAAATGATTAAGTATATTATGAGTATATTGTAGAATTGATTTGATTTAGAAAAAAGAAAAAACATGTCATAATCGTTATTTATTTTAGGTTAAGTAGGTAGATTGATTTAAAAAAAGTTCAAGATTTATTATTTATTAAAAATATTTAATGATGAGATTTTATGGTAATACTAAATAGACTTATGGCAATCAATATTTGTTCAATAAAGAGTCCATGATTATAGTAATAATTTGGTTTATAACTATGGTAATATACTAAATATAGTTGGTATTATTAAATAAAATAGAATTAGTCACATGATTATTGTCAAATTAAGTAGACCGATTCATTTATAAAATATATTATCTTATATTCATCAAGGACTTAATATAAATAGTACAAGACAAATAAATAAAACAGTTCGATTCATAACAAAACAAAAAATTACAAAAATATGTGAAAGCAGTTTATATATGGCATAAATGTCAAAGACCAATTAATAATTAAGACATTAAATTTAGCAAAGTCTCTAATCTCTTCTAAAATCATGCCTAAATACGTCAACATTATGTGTACTAAGATGCACAATACTTGCGTAATTAGATTAAAAATAAAAAATAATTATGCCAACTATCAATTAATGATTGAAAATTAAAATTGGAAAACTCTTTCTATTCTACGCTAAGAATTCGCATATAAATAGTTTTTAATGTATTTATATTTAGATATATAATAAGTAAATTTATTTTTAAATCATATTATAAAAAATTGAAATTATAATTAATAAATCTTACAGATATCTTCAAATATATAATAAGCGAGAAGTAAGAAAAAAAATTATTTTTAATATTCTTATCATTACTGAATGGATGATTACCATTTTCTATATAAAATAAAATTTCTTTCACGAGTATTTATATCCTACTACCCAAGCATTTTCTCTACATTGCTATAAAATTTTGTTCTAATTTATATTTATGCATGATTAACGTCTTTAGTATTAAACGCATGACAAATATTTTTTAAAAAAAGTTTTGATATATATTTATTGATTTATATTAGTTTATAATTGATTGAATTAAGCCCTACAATTATCTTTAAATCATATATTGGATACAATAATATAATTAAATAACTTCAAAATAGAAGATTAGTATGGACAAATTTCTTTGTAAAATCTTTAATCTAGAATATTCCAATATCCTATAATATTAAAATAACTAAGGTATATAATAATTATTAAGAGCCTTCATAAATAATTATTTACTTTTCATTAAATGACTTAATATATAATTTAACATTCATAAATAATTATTTAGTTAAGTGTATGTGTGTTGAATCATATTTTTAAGTAAAAATAATAATTTAAATTATCCTTGAATACAATATATTCATCCTTAACATCAAAATGGTAAAATACGAATTATTACCTCAATCAAATATTATTTATTCAAAATTAAAAAATACAAAATAACCTTCATAAATAATTAATTATTAATCATCTTTAATATCTAAATGGTGATATTTGAACAATTTCAAACAAATAATTATCCCACTATAAAGGATTATAATTTTCATTAATTATAATTGAATTAAAATAAAAAAAAAAATCTACACAATTCTTGGTCAACTATACTTTAAATTTCCCAATAAGAAAATAAATTAAGTAAATATTACGGTCCTCAATTTGATTTTAAAGTTCAACTATTTTTTATGAAAAATAAAAGTAATCAAAATTTATAAATTGCCATACAACCATTAAAATTCAAATCTTTCAAAAAGATTTACATGATATTACACACACACACACACACACACATATATATATATACACACACACGTGTGTGTGTGTGTGTGTTTGTGTGTGTGAAATATAAATTTAATACTTTGGGCAAACACTTTCGTTATAGGTGTGTCACTCTATTAACATGAGATATTCTCTAACAAGCAAAAATACATAGGTCTTTTAATCAATATATATTTAATTGACAATTACAATATATGATGACAAATGATAAGGAGGTATGATTTTATTTTTTTTATAATGTTGATCATGTTCTTAATGTTTTTGCATAATTATTGGTTATTCATTTGATACGGCCTTGGCGATGCAGATATTGTCCCCTTACAATTAGTAATGTTAGCGGATCACTCACATGGACTTACCTCAACGATCTCGAAAAAGAAAAGTTTTCAATTAAAAGCATAAAATTACCGGTATGGAGAGATAATTTTATTATCTTTGAGAATAATTGTTATGAGTTTTAAACAATATTTAACAAGAATGTAATTTTTCAATTAAAATCATAAAATAACTTTATGAGTACGAGGAGGTAATTTTATGTGATTATCTTTGAAAATAATTGTTATGAGTTTTAAATATTTTTTATGAGTTTTGATATTTAATGTATTCTAGGTGAGTTTTTTTTTCCTCCCCACTATTATAATACGAGAATAGTTTGAATGAGTTTAAGAGCAGTTAGTTTTATTTATTTTTGTTGAATATTAATTGGTATTAATGTTATTTATTATTTTAGCATTTATATCTATTGGTTGATTTATTTACAAAATTGTTATGATTGAGATTTTCTTTTCTTAGTGTTCTAATTCTGATATTCATGTTTCATATATGAATATCACTAAGTTGTATAAGCTTTAATTTTTGGGAATATAGGCTAATGATTGAAATGACTTCTATTTATAATTCAAGATGATTAAGCCATTCAATTACGATACATGAGGGGTGAATGATTACGAAGAGTTGATTGAAAATTATTTTTCTATTTATTATGATTATTAATAATGATATTTTGAAAATAAAAAGAATATAAAAAAATGTAATTACCGATCAATTAGTATTTTTTGTGCTTCTAAAATAAGAAAATCAACCACGTGATATCTTTAAAAACAACAACAACGAGGCTTCATTAATTACATATGCAATTGAATAACTCGGCCGATCAATATATTATAACAAAAGATCGATCGTATCATACATAATATTAATATTACATGATACATATCAATAAAAATGTGTTCAATGATAATTATATATTAAAATCATAAGAATTACATTTTAAATATGTAAAATGACATTATAGGGTTTATTTTAATCTTATTACAGTTTTTTAATTTTCAAAATGCCGAGGGGAGAGGATTCCCCTCGGTAATGTCGAGGTCATTTTTTCACTTAGTAATATTATTTTTTTTCTTTTTTTTACTTTCCATTATTTGCTGAGGGCGTCAAATGCCTCGGTATTACCAAGGGCATTGGATTCCGTAGGTACTTCCAAAGGCTTTCATTCCCTTCAATATTATCGAGGGGTTTTTCGCTCGATATATATTCCCTCGAAAGTCCTTCGGCATTGTCTTCGTTAATAGTGGCGATAAATGCTGGCGTCGATTTACCGAAGGTTTTACCAAGGGTGTCGTTACCAAAAATTAAATTCCTCAATATTTCCATCGGCATTACCGATAGTACATTTGCCCTCAGTAATCCATTCTATTTTAATAGTGAACTATACTTCATATTGACCATATTTTTAATATAAAATAGCATACACAATACAAATTGAGATAACTAATAGCCAAAACAATTAAAACATCAAAATTTTATGATATATAATATTGTATACAAAATTACAAATAAACATACTATTCTTGGAGTCACCAATCGAAAGTAAATAAGAGTGACAGTTCTACAAATATAATAACAAAAATATTATGTACAAAAAAATTCAAATAATACATATTTAGTGATTTAATTAATTAAATCAATAATAACATTAATATTCAATTTACATATTTATGCACCATGAGCTCCGTGTATCGCAAGGGTATAAAGTACTAGTTGCAATAGTACATGATTAATCCTTTGACTTGAGGCACGATGGTAGCATTGTGCATATCATGTAATGCTTAGGTTTATCTTTTGATTGCTTGACAATTGTAAAGGGGTATTCTGGGTATTGTATCGATGTGCATGGAGGTTTGTCTGTAGCCAACATAGAATTAGACACTTGTTTAAGGACAAGGGAGTATCTTGTGAATTCTCATAACCATACTACACCTACTCAAAATGTCCAAAAATGGGACAACTCAAAATTTAGTATCAAACTCTCTATTTGATACTAAATCCCAAACGTGTCTAATGTACGTATTCTAGAAGGGAACATTCAAACTTTAGTATCAAATTCTCTATTTGATACTAAATCAAATTAAACGAGTCAAAAATACCTATTGTTTACCATGTTAATCATACGAAATTTAAAAACAACAATATCAACCAATCAATTACATGTATACAATATCAACAAACCATAATATATCTTAAACACAACACCACATATCGGTTGCCTTAGCATTTCAAAACCACCATACCCAACAATTTAAAACTTTTTAAAACCACCATCATTTTTTAAAATAAATTTAAAAACCATTATTGGAGGGACGAAACCTCCGGGCCGGCGCCGTACACCAAGTCATCAATGACGTCTATCCAAACAATCACAACATCAAATAATCATAATGTATATACAACAATAAACAATAACATACATTAAACAAAATCGATCATCACGACATTTAGTTGGGCCACTTTTGCTTGCAAGTGATTTAATTAAAAAAACATATGTATCCAAACCACTTGTAAGTAGCCATAGCATCTCGATACTTCTTGATCATATATTTAGCTGCACCAGTGAACGATGTTGTCATAACTATCCTTGATCATATATTTTACCCGTCGAAACAGCATCCTTCACATTCTTATAATTATCAAACCTTAGCAATACTTTATTAAACCTAAAAAACTTCAACCTCTCACACTCAACCATTGCGCATTCTTCATCCAAGAACTGCTGAAAGGGCCTTTGAGAAGATAAAAGAGTTTTTGACTCACATGGTCATTCTTGTATCCTAAATGCAAGAAATTTTAATAGGGTCAATGTGTCTTATGATTGTCGTAGTACTTGATGAACTATCACTATGCTTAATTCCTATCCTAAAGCTATATTCTCCATAAGGGAATAACAAAGGATATTGAACGCTATATATGAAGGGTTTAACTCACTTATTCGTTGGAATGAACTGGAAAAATCTTTATAAATTGTCAAAATCACCAAGGATAAGAGTAGCTACTTTAAGTGCAGTTGGCAGATTAGAGGTTCTACCGTTAGGTTCTATACCACCAATGAGCTTTAATTTAAGACCGGACTGACCATCTATTATCCCACATTCTCTAACACTTCTGAATGATTGCAATAAGGGTTTGTGCACATCTATCATAGCCTTGATTTCTTCAAATATTTTGAGATCAAATGAGTTTTTCCTTGCTTCAGAATTATTATTGTACATCATGAATACATATACAATCATTCAAAATAAATTCTAACATATATTAAATGCTAGAATTGACAAATACAATGAGTAATTCATACCCCATTGCAATAATTCTATTTTCAACCTCATATTTAATGTCACATAGGTACAACTAGGAAAATTTAGGGGAGGATCCAGGTGTCGGCAATAAACTTGTAATTCGATGATAGTTTCCACCTTCGATTTGAAGACATATGGTCCTTGACCCTAGTTGATTGATGGTCGATCTTTACTCATGTGGAAGTGATACTAAAAATGATGTTGTGTCCACGTATATTGTCTATGTATTTAGTTCTCTACGGATCATTACCAAATAGAGAATTTTCCAAGAGGTGCGGGCGGTTCAGTTAGAAAAGGTAACTCCATATCTTCATTACTGCATCATCTAGCAAATGTTGGACATGCTGGTTTAGTAAGCTTTTCACTCTATTCATCGTAACACATTATGGAATGGCGAAATTCACAGCTAAGTGTTGGATCCCCGTTGTCATCATAACCTGATAGAAAATAAAATTGTATATTGTTGGTAAAATAATTTAATATAAATAATTGAGAAATTTATGTATATGAAGTGAAAAAACTAAACCTATTGAAACTGTTGATTTTTCATATACAATTTTACGTTGTCGACGTACAAAAGTTGTATTTAATGTAGGTCAGACATCTTGTATAGTTTTTCAGAAAAAGTAAGAGATGTAGGCTAGACTTAATGTATTGAATATTCAAGTAATTGAAACCTAATATTATGTTTCTCAAGCTTTTTGAAAAAGTTAGTAAGTACCTGTATGTTTATTTTCCAAATTAACTCTTGTATGACTCCTTGTGTCTCTGTCAATAATATTGTCAAATGAATAGTAACTCAAATGGACTGAAAATAATTTTGATATATTCGTATCACTTTAAATAATAAATTCAATAAATGACTACAATATTCAATATTAATTATATATATTAATATATATGGTATATTTGTATATAGGGATTGGATCCTATGAGTGGGAACTAGGAGCTATCCATAGATTAACAAAATCTGGATGGTTAATAATGCTTGAAAATGGAAGGGGGTGTTGGGTTGTGGAGCCTGAAGTACTGTACATCCAAGCCCTCGTTCACGGAGTCAGAATCTAAATTTTAGGGAGTTCTCGTAAAATTATAACTAGAGTTTTCTTGTTATAAATAGCCTGGTTTTGTAATTATAACCCTATCTCAAAATCTATTGTAGTACAAGCTCCTAGCTTGGCAGCGCCCCCAGACGTAGTCAGAATCTCTCTCTGACGAACTGGGTAATTTCTTGTGTCGTTTTATTGATTTTATTTTTCATCATATTACTTCTAATCCTAACAATTGGTATCAAGAGCGAGGTTCGGTGAGAATATGATGGGGGATGGAAAATCGCCAATTGAGAAGTTTGAAGGAATAGATTACGGGTTCTGGAAGATGCAGATCAAGGATTACCTGTACGGTAAAGATCTATATCAACCCCTTAGTACGAAACCAGAGGCCATGAAAGAGGACGAATAGAAATTGTTGGACAAAAAGGCGATGAGCATGGTGCGCTTGTCGCTGTCCAGAAACGTCGCTCTCCACACAACGAAGGCGAAAACTACGAAAGAGATGTTAGAGACTTTATCAGAGATGTACGAGAAGCCATAAACAGCAAACAAGGTTCATCTAATGTGACGTCATTTCAACCTAAAGATGTCAAAGGGTACTGCAGTTGCCGATCATATCAACGAGTTCAACATGATACAAGCCCAATTGAGCTCGGTTGATATTAATTTTGATGATGAGGTCCAAGCCCTAATTTTGATGTCCTCTTTACTAGAAAGCTGAAGCGGAATGGTTACCACTATTAGTGCTTCAGTGGGGAAGGAGAAGATGAAGTTTGATGAAGTCAGAGATCTGATTATTAGTGAAGAAATTCACAGAAGAGAATCGGGCATAACTTTAGGGTCAGCTTTGAGTACAGAGAATAGGGGGCGATCACAATCAAAAGGCAAATTTAATTGAGGTATATCAAAATGAAGGGGCAGAAGCAAGTCAAGAAAGGATAAGAGTGAGATCAAGTGTTGAAATTGTGACGAGTTAGGTCACTACCAGAACCAGTGCAAAGCACCATTGAAGAAAAAGGACAACAAATCAGCTAACACAACAACAGAAGATATTGTAGATGCACTTATTTTGAGTGTGAGCAGTCCATTAGAATCGTGGGTTTTAGATTCAGGTGCATCGTTTCATTCTTGCAGTAGTGCTGAGGTCATGGAATAGTATACGTTTGGCAATTTTGGGGAGGTTTACCTTGCTGATGATGAGCCTCTGGGAATTGTGGGAAAAGGAGATTTTTGGATCAATACTCCAAATGGTTCTATATTACAGTTGCATAATGTGAGACACATTCCTGGTATGAGGAGAAATCTACTTTCAATAGGGTAGCTGGATGACGAAGGTCATGTTGTGACCTTTGGCTGTAGTAACTGGAAGATACCAAAGGAGCCATGGTGATGGCTCGAAGAAAGAAGGAGGGTACGTTGTATATCAACTAGTACTAAAGACTGCATTGCTATTGCAGAAAAAGATAAAGATGCGGATTTATGGCATTGTCGACTTGGCCACATGAGTGAAAAGGGGATGAAAGAACTGTGTTCGAAAGGTAAGCTACTAGGACTCAAGATAATTAATGTCGGTTTGTATGAGGATTGTGTCTTCTGTAAATAGAAAAGAGTGAGTTTTTCGAAGGGGGGCAGAACCTTAAAGAAACAGAAGTTGGAGTTGGTACACAGTGACTTATGGGGACCAGCGCCAGTAACATCCCTTGGTGGTGCGTCATACTACAAGACTTTCATTGATGATTCTACAAGAAAGGTATGGGTTTACTTTCTGAAAAATAAATATGATGCATTTGATACTTTTAGAAAGTGAAAAGCCCTTGTAGAAAATGAAACAGGTTTGAAAGTAAAATGCTTAAGATCCGACAATGGCAGAGAGTACGAGCTTAGAGAATTCAAAGAGTATTGTGCTACAAATGGAATTCGCATGGAAAAGAAACTGAGGGGAACTCCTCAGCAAAATGGAGTGGCAGAACGAATGAACATAACTCTGAATGAGCGTGCCAGATGTATGCGGTTGAAGTCAGGTTTACCAAAGATAATTTGGGCAGATGCAGTTAACACAGCTGCATTCCTGGTTAGTAGAGGACCATCAGCTCCTTTAGAGAATGGCATACTGGAGGAGGCTTGGAGTGGTAAGGAGGTAAACCTAACTTATCTACAAATATTTGGTTGTGTTGCTTATGTTCATATAGATGCTGCAGCTAGAAGTAAGTTGGATGCTAAATCTATTAAATGTATGATTTGTACTTTTTGCACACTTTTTTGTTACCTTTTTGTATCGCATTCGCGTGTGTTTTGCTTGCATTTACGAGTTTTAGGAGTCGTTTTGGCCTATTTTGTTAGTTTTAGGGTTTTATAGCTTTTGTGCGATTTTTAGTAGTTTTTCGTATATTTTTACTCTTTTTCGTACTTTTGGTCGTAGGATGACCAAGCGGAGCCCGCGTACGTTTGGAGGCATCCCACTCGACTCGGATTGGAACAGACAAGCAAGTGAACACATCGCAAACGAGGAGCGACAGTCGGCGGACGTTTAGAGCGGAAACGAGAAAACCGAGCCGGGAGCAGCCGTACTAATCGATCGAATGGCTTTCAGTTGATCGACTGGACCTCTCCAGATCGACTGCTCGGCAGTGAGTTTGCCAATTTTGAGGAAGCAATCGATCGACTTGCAGTCGATGGACTGGTTCTCAGTCGATCGACTGCAACGCAGGATTTTCTGAGGTTTTGACCCATTTTGATGATTTTGCCCCTGTGTTTTTGTATATATAGGACCATCTTTCTCCAACTTTATCCAACCCTTCCTTAGTGGAATTTGGGGCTTGCTCCATTTCCTCCAAGCCCTTACTCTTGCATTTCAAAACCCTAGCTCATAAATCTCTAGTTAGTGTAGTTTAGTTTAGCTTACGTAGTTAGTTTAGTTAGGTTTAGTTGTTCTTAGCAAGTGTGGGAGATGGTGACACCTCCTTCATTTGTTGTTCTTATTTTGTTGAAGTTGTTATTGTATTTTTAAGATTGTAAGCTAGACTTTGAAGCACTTGTTTGGAGCAAAAATTGGTAGTTATCTTTCCCCTTAATGTTTTGTGTTATTATTGTGTTGTTGTGATTTCTCTTGTGTTGGTTATTAAATCTTAGCTTATGTTGTCTTTCATGGCATTTCAATTTCTCTAGTGTAGGTTTAATTGCTTTGTGTTATTTTTCATCTTCTTGTTTGCAAAATTCCATTGTAGCATAGTCTTGAGCTTTTTACCTTTTTTAGATAGACAAACTTTTGGTTCTTAAAAGATATATGAAGCTTTCTTCTTTGAGCAAATTGACTTTTACTCATATTTAATGCTTTTGACTTCTTTAAATTTCAAGATTTTAGTTTCCCTCCATGTCTTCTCTTTCAATTGCAAGCCTTCTTAGTTTAGTAGATTTTAATTTATGCAATGTTGTTAATTAGTTTTAATTAATATCATTAAAAACTAATTACTTTCAAGCAAGCTTTAATTTACATTTGATGCAACTCGTTTAGAAATTACGGGTTTAGAGTTTAAGTTCGTTTAGAACCATTAATCAGAATTTGTTGAGAATTGGGATTGACAACCCCAACACTTGATCGACATTTGAGATTGAAAACCCCGAATTGTGGATTAAGTGCTCGGCAAAAACTGATTGATCGTGGAGACGAACCGAACACCCTAAACCCTCATTTTCACTTAAATCCTTTTTAATTAAAGTTTCTTTTTAAATTCAAGATTTAGCATAAAACTCAAAACCCATTCAATGACTTAATGCTTGCCTAGTGTAGATTAGTGTAATTTCGATTAACAAGAGATTGAGTAAAAACACCGACCGCCGATAATATCTATCCTCGAGAGACACGACTCGGGAAAGCTTACCGCTCTACAATCGACTCCGTACTATTGCGGAGACGATTTCTTAGAGTGCTAAGAAATCTTCGATCAATGTACATTTATTGGATATGGAGGTGATGAATTCGGTTACAGATTCTGTGATGAACAAAATCAAAAAATAATTCGCAGTCGAGATGTCATATTTAATGAACAGGTTTTGTACAAGGATAGAATGGGTGCACCAGATGCCGAAAGTGCAAGTATCCAGGTTGTAGAGTTGGATATTTCTAACTCAGGTGGGAGCAAAGCAGTTCAAAATGACCAAGAGGTTGTTGAGGCTGAGCCGAGAACACCACCAGTTCCGTTGCGAAGGTCTACAAGAGTGCGAGGATCACCAGATAAGTTCACACCATCAAATTACTACTTGTTGCTGACTAATGGTGGTGAACCTCAATGTTACGCAGAGGCTGCACATGGTAAGACCAAAATCAAATGGAGGCTTGTCATGGATAAAGAGATGAACTCCTTGATGTCCAATGACACTTGAGATCTTGTTGAGCTCCCAAAAGGAAAGAAGGCGCTGCATAATAAGTGGGTCTATAGAATTAAAGACGAGGCTGATTGGAGCAAGCGTTACAAGGCAAGGCTGGTTGTGAAGGGATTTCAGCAGAAATACTGTATTGATTATACAAATATTTTTACTCCTGTTGTAATACTAACCACTATTCGAATGGTTTTGAGTATGGTTGTTGTAGAGAACTTACTGTTAGAGCAGATGGATGTAAAAACCAACTTTTCTTCATGGTGATTTGGAGGATGACATATATATGAACCAACCAGAGGGATACTTGTCGAGAGGTAACGGCGGCCTAGTGTGTAAACTGAAGAAGAGCTTGTATGGTTTGAACCAGGCTCTGAGACAGTGGTACAAGAAGTTTGATAAGTTTATGCTTGATATTGACTTCGTCAGATGCAATGCTGACCATTGTTGCTACTTTAAGAGGTTTGATGATAGTTATATCATATTATTTCTATATGTTGATGACATGTTGATAGCAGGTTCTTGTGCTCGAGAAGTGGATAGATTGAAGAAACAATTGTGAGAACGATTTGCTATGAAAGACCTTGGAGACGCCAAGCAGATTTTGGGTATGCGGATTACTCGAGACTTGGTGGAAGGAAAATTGTACCTTTCTCAGGCGGAGTACATCGAGAAGGTGTTGAAAAGATTCAATATGGAGAATGCCAAGCCAGTGAGTATCCCGCTAGGTAGTCATTTCAAACTATTTAGCAATGAGTCTCCTAGCAGTGATGAAGAGCGTGCCCATATGCAGAGGGTTCCCTATGCTTCAACAATTGGTAGCATCATGTACGCGGTGGTGTGCACGAGACCAGACATTGCTCATGCGGTGGGAGTAGTTAGTCGTTTTATGAGCGATCCGGGTAGACAACATTGGGAAGCAGTGAAGTGGATCCTTAGTTACTTGAGAGGTACCAAAGAGAGAGCCCTATGTTTTGAGGGCAAAGGCGTTGAGCTTGCAGGATAAACTGATGCAGACTTAGCATCGAGCGACCTTGACAGAAGGAGAAATACTATCAGGTACGTATTTACTTTGGGTAGCGATATCTTGGGCTTCTAAGTTGCAGAAGGTTGTGGTTCTATCTACCGCAGAAGCAGAGTATGTAGCAGTGACAGAGTCCAGTAAAGAGATGGTATGACTGCAAAATTTCTTGGGTGAGTTGGGGAAAGAGCAGAAAAATGGTATCCTGTACAATGATAGTCAGAGTGCTATTTTCTTGGCTAAGAATCTAGCATTTCATTCAAGAACTAAGCACATTGAGTTGAAGTATCACTACATACGTTATCTCTTAGAGGAGAAGATCTTGTAGCTAGTGAAGATTCGTGGAATTGACAATCCTGCAAATATGTTGACTAAGGTTGTGGCCTTAGAGAAGTTGAAGCTATGCATGGCTTCAACTGGGCTTGGAACTTGAGAGGAAGGCTTGGCGCTGCTGAAGTCATGAGTTACGTTGAGAAGATGTAGAGATGGTACATTCGAGATCAGTCTCCAGGTGGGAGATTGTTGGGTTGTGAAGTTTGAAGTACTGTACATCCAAACCCTCGTTCACGGCGATCCAACTAGAAATTTTTTATTATAAATAGTTTAATTGTATAATTGTAACCCTATCTTAAAAATTATTATAGTACAAACTTTTGTCTTTCACAATGCTCCATAGTCAGATACGCCGATAATTAATTATAATCCCCTTGCTTGATGGCATACAAGGTAATCAACATTTTTGCAAAATCAATAATCCTTTGATACACGCAAACTGAAACGGCAAAACTCAAACCTAAAAAAGGAAAATACGCTAAAATCTTAACATTTGCCTCCCTCCCTAAAATCAACAGCCATGAAAATGCGATGAAACCTTCAACCTGAATAGCACATAATATTCTATGATTTTATAAAATAATTGTATATAACAATTATCAGACCCAGAAAGATATGGGCAATGCAACGATGGTGACTGAAGCATGGCGAGATAAAAATCCAAGGGTTAAAGGTTAGTTCTTTTGTTTTCTGTTAATTGGTTTGTGTTTTTCAGTTTTAAGATCTATAATTGCAGCAGCCCTATGCTATGGTTGATGAAAGAGTGTAATATTTTTTCCAATAAATTGTCGAACTTGAATCCCATCTTCTTGCTAGTGTTTTCTGGGTTTTATTACAGTTGATTAGTTTTATTGCAGCATCTCATTTTTTTGTACTTTTGGGGAGTTATATTGTAGTTTTTTATTTGTTATTGTTCATAATCAGTTTGACAAAAGTAGTCAAAAAAAATTTTTTTTTTTGGATTTGGTGAAGAGATGCTTTGCTAATTTTAGGTACATTAAATCAGTCAGTTTTAGATTCTATTTTCAAATAACGATTATGATAATATTGATAATGAGTGATGCTAACAGTAATGGTATGTAATATTAGAAAATATTTTGAATATATTATCTTCTGGTCTTCTGATGACATTATTTTATTGAGATTAATTTTATTGGCAAATGTTATTTTAATTGATGTGTATTGCTAAATAATTATTTATTGATGCACTATTAAATTATATTTTGAACACTTTCAAGTACTCTATTATTATTATTATTGTTATTATTATTATTATTATTTGGTAATTTTAAAAGAATATAGTGCTAATACCAATAGTGAATAATGCTTATATAAATAATGCAATTTAATACTAGACATTTAAAATTTACCATACTTGGTAGTTCGATGACCATTTTTGTGTTGATTATATTCTTTGTTGGTTGTTGTTGTTTTTAGGGGTCAATATTGCTAGTGATATTGTTTTGTTGATGTTAATAATCCATGGGATAACATTTATGATTAGCTCTTTTGGTAATACTATGTTTGTTTACATCATGATGCTTATTTATGACAATGTAAATATAATTATAATGCCAATATATAATCAATAAGATGATGTTATTCGACAAATTTGGATTTATATTTTACAAATGTAGTAATAAGACAGTGATCTTCCTTTAATTGTGATTAATATTATCATTACCTTCACCTAGCTACGCTGATTATTTTTTCAAATTTACATATATTTTACTTGGTTCTTTATGGTTTTGTGATTGAGTGGACTCTTAATTATTGTTAAAACCCTGTCATTAGTAATCTTCTCATGACAAACATTTGTGTAAATAAGATAATCATTTTTTATTGCAAGTGAACTTTTTTTGACTCAATAATATTTAATACTAGACATTTATATAAGAAAATCATTAGTAGTTCTCTTAGCGATGATGCTATGTTAATTGTGACATCGGTAGAATTCATGATATGTGTACTATCTGAGATTTGCTAAAAATAATGTCGTTGGTGCTAACCTCCATGTAGATCGTTGCTAGTTTATCAATAATAGTGTATTCAAATTAATCAAACATGATTATACACATACGCGATTATACACGTACTATATTTGGGATGATATCATTTTTTTTTGTCTTGATATTTAGTGATGTTGCTTGCTGGTTTTAGAATAAATAAAATATACATATGCATTATATTTGAATGATGCTTTATTTCATAACCCACAATAATATTGTATGATAGGTTATCAGGATTGTGCTAGACTTTTAATACGTATCGTTTTGTTATTATTTGTGGATAATGATGTCTTATTATTTTGTAGCTGCTTAATTATTGGTTTGGTAATGCATTGTTTAATATTAGAAAAAAAACTTTTGATGCTCATTAAAAATAACGGGTTGTTATTATATATATATATATATATATATATATTATAATGCTATTGTATTTGTAATTTCATATCAATAACTGGCGTGACATTTGCCTTTGTTAATACTAGCCTTGGCAATGCTTATTTTATTCATTGGTGGTGCTTTTAAATGTGTATGTGGTTTTGTGCTAATTGCAAGTCAAAAATGCAGTGAACAAGAAAAATACAAGGCTATTAGAAGATATAGGATATGTCAATGGGCACAAAAGTTTTCGTTGTTGAAAAGTTGATCGAAGTAGTTCAGAAGATGGAGCATCTTTAGGTAATAAAAATGACATAGATGTGTCAGGCAGGGGCGATCCAGTGAATTCATTCATTCGAGCATCTACAAGTGCTAATTAGAACGTGCAAAGTATTGATGACAATGTGTGTTATGGTTCATCACCGAGTCATAATAAAAACAATGTCAAAGTTGAAAACAATCAATCTACCAAACGCAATTATACAGGTACCATATTTTGGATGTTAATATCCAGTGATGTTGCTTGTTGGTTTCAAAAAAGATAAAAATGTACATTTACATTGTGTTGAATCGATGCTTTATTTCATAACGCTCAATAATTTGTATGATGCTTTATTTGAGTTGTACCATGGATTACATATTTAAGACCTTATAATTATGCAATTATGTAATTATTCTGTTGTATGTGGGTAATATTATTTCATGTATTAGTATTCGATTGCACTAATGTGATGTTAATTGTGATATCGATCGAATTTATGGTATATGTATTAGATGAGTATTTCTAATAATAGTGTTGTTTTATGCTACTTTTCAAGTATATCATTGCTAATTTATGGCACGGTAATGCTGTGAATGACCTCTGCCACGTCCACCATGACAACCACGATAAGAGCGGACCGATAAACTTGGTATTAGGCATCTACAGGGAGGCAACACAATTGATTGTGCTAGTATTATTGTATGAAATTTTATAGATATGTTTAAAGAAAGCAATTTATCTTTCAATGTAAGTACCCCATACTGGTTTAGAACTGTATTTAATTTACTTAGGTTATCTCTAACTTGTCCTTCAAGTATAGGAGTCTTTATTATATAAAGGACAAGATCAAGATGCAGGACGAAACGCAGGTTATCTCTAACTTGGGAGTAAAGGACACGACGAGGACGAAACGCTGGCAATAGAGATTCTTGAAGTCTTTATTATATAAAGGACAAGATCAAGACGCAGGACGAAACTCTTGCAATAGAGATTAACGGAGTAAAGGACACGACGAGGACGAAACGCTGGCAATAGAGATTCTTGAAGTCTTTATTATATAAAGGACAAGATCAAGACGCAGGACGAAACGCTGGCAATAGAGATTAACGGAGAAAAGGACACGACGAGTACGGCTTAGAGCTACAATTCAGAACTAAGAGATCTTCAATGTTGCGTAACCAACAGAGGAGATCATATCAAGCGTAGCAACAAGTATTTTTGTATCAAGTGTTGATACATTTATTTTTCATATATTACTTAAATATTTTGTAATTGATCTTCAACGATTAAGTAATATAATTTTCGAGTTTGTATACCCAAGTTCGTAAGCACGTTTGCTTACGGACTAAATTTAAATAAATGTGTTTAATTTATTTTTATTCCGCTGCTAATTTAGTATTACTCTGTTTGATGTTATTAGTGGTATTACTTAATATCAATCATAACATCTGCTGTGTTACAAGTTTATAATTTTCAAATTGGTTGATGCACTGGTGTTATTTAACACGAAACTTAACATCGCTTTTCAAAATCATAGAAGTATAAAACTACAATTGGTACCAAAGATATATGTCAACGTTCTGGGAATGTAAATGTAGGCATAAAAACAATGTAGCATTGTGTCTTGTGATTTTATTTCACAATGAGAGATATGGTGAAAGAATACGTCGGGAAATGCAACACGGAGAGGTTAAGAAATCGAAATGCTATATTATAATGCAGTATTCTCTTCAAGAAAATACACTATCCAATACCAACAAAAATTCACCAAAAAACTTCAACTGCCAATACCAACAAAAAATTCACCAAAAAAATAGCATAAAAATTTTAAATTAAACATAATACGCAACAGTTCTATAGCACGAATGACAAAAAACAAAACACCGTGTAAGTACTATCACTACCCAACGGGCATCGTAGATGATAACGACAAATGAGCAGTCACACGTTGAGCGGAGTACTAATTAAATACAGGGTGTCAAGCCTATGATAAGAGAACCCAAGTCCACAGAATGTTGACTGTCACCGAAGATAAATCAAAATAAGTTGTCACCGCCACTCCATTGAACATAGAGCTCAAACTCCGGAAACAAATCACAACACTCAAGCAAGAAAAAAAAAAGAGAGAGAGACTTGTTGCCATTAACCCATGACAAGTGGACTCAAAACCGAACAAGCAGCTAAGGGAAATGGGTCAATGAATGGACTCAACACACGAGAGGTTTGTAAAACATTTTTTCGTGGCGAATATAGTGCTTTTAATGCTAAGGATGATGCATATTTATGTGGCGTAAAAGTTCATTAAACTTTATTATTAACACAACTAACACACAACTTAATCAAATATATAGGCTTCAATACTTAAAAATACCACTACTTTCACGTATGATGCATCAAAAAATAAAAAAAGAAGTTACTAAATTAAAAAAAAAAAATACATAAGAGGTTAATAAAATGTTAAGTCATTATTTCAAAAGAGTAAGATGAACACAAATGAAAAGAAATGCGTAATGTTTTTGTTGCTACTAGACTCCACATATATTATTTAATGACAATCACTTCGGTAAAAAAAAAAAAAGGACTTGTGTTAATCATTGCTATAAAAATGCAGAGTAGAGAAAAAGTTTATGTATGTGTAGATATTGATGTCCCCAAACATTTCATATCAACTCCTCCTATGAATTTCTAATTAGTGTGAGTTGTAATGTTAAATGTACATTCTGGTGTTGCTAATGTTCTTGCGGCAGTGTATTCGCTGAATTAGTAAAATAACATATTTATACAACCTAATAATGCAAGAAAATATGGAAAAAAACATCACTTTAGAGATTTTGAATTAGTAAAATAAAAATCAAACTTGTAGTTGTTGTCATCCCCCGTTCAAGATTATGTTATGGGCTTGCCGGATTACCTATTTTTTTTGTATTTTTCTGTAATTATTTTGTTGAGTTTGATAGAGTTTGGGAGAGGAGAAGATGAAACGATAGAGAGAGTAAAGCAAGGGACAGTGAAATTGTTGTAATATTCCAAATTCTATTTCTCGTGCCTTCTCCTACAATTTAACTGCATGGTTTGGGACCACAATTTAAATTACATTAATGTCCCTTTTAATTGGGCTACAACTCAACAACTAAACTCCAAGCCTTAATTAATTGAATTGGACCCTGAATCATGTTTCTCAAGCCCATCTGCGGCGGCCCAACTCCAATGCCCACAATCAAGTCCATTTCTCCCCTTTAGCCTCCAACCCGTAAGACCCGTGCCCCTTTCTACTCATTTCGTCTTCTTCCTTAGCTAAATTAGGGCAGTGCATCTGGTAGGTCAACCGTGGTTGGAATATCCGGACCGACTTTTGGTTTGAGCAAGGAGACGTGGAACACCGAGTGTATGCGTGACCCCTCCAGCAGGTCTAAACGGTAAGCCACTTTTCCTACTTTCTCAACAATGGTGTAAGGCCCATAGTATCTGGATGATAGTTTGAGATTCCGTCGAATTGAGACCGAATTTTGACGGAATGGCTGTAATGTTAGAAAAACCCTGTCCCCAACCTCAAAATTTCGTTCTTGCCTATGTTTGTCTGCATACATCTTCATCCTTTGTTGTGCATGTGATAAATTCTCCTTGATTATGAGTTTCGCTAGCTCCCTCGGATTGATTAACTGTTCTGCATCTTCATTTTGCACGTCCAAACACTGATCAATCGGCATTATGTTAGGGGTGTAACCATATAGGGCTTCAAAAGGTGTAGTCTTCAAACTTGTATGATAGTTAGTGTTATACCAAAACTCAGCCAAAGCTAGCCACTTCACCCATTTTTTGGGACTGTGATGTGTCATGCAGATTAGGTAAGTCTCTAGGCACTGATTAACCCTTTCTGTCTGACCATCTGTTTGGGGGTGATAAGCAGTTGACAAGTTCAATTGTACCCCCATAAGTCTGAACAATTCCCTCCAAAAAGAGCTGGTGAAAATCTTGTCTCTATCTGATACAATGTTCATTGGCAGCCCATGCAACTTATAGATAGTATCTAGGAAAAAATTAGCCACAGTGAGAGCAGTAAATGGGTGGGATAGGGCACTGAAATGTGCATATTTAGTCAGCTTGTCCACTATCACCAAAATAACATCCTTGCCCTGAGATTTAGGCAGCCCCTCAATAAAATTCATGGAGATATGACTCCAAGCTTGCTCAGGAATAGGTAATGGTTGTAACAGACCTGGGTATCCCTCTTGATCTGGTTTGTTTCTCTGGCAAACTTCACACTCCTTAACCCACCTTGTGATAGTTTCCTTCATGTGTGGCCACTAGAAATTCCTCTTGCACCTCATGTATGTGCCATAAACCCCTTAATGCCCCCCATATGCTGAATTGTGCATGGCTGTCAATATCTGACCTCTGATGTGTTGATCATCCCCTACACAAATTATGCCCTTATATCTTATAATATCACCAATGGTAGAGAACCCTGGGTGAGTGTTAGGGTCTACTGTTTAGTAGTTAAAATTTGAAACAATTCGTCCTTTTCATAGCAGTGATCAGCAACCTCTTTCATTCAAGTAGGGGTAATAGTGGTAAGAGCTGAGCATTCTCCCTCAGGGAAATCTCTCCTGGACAGGGCATCAGCAGCCCTGTTCTCTTGTCCTTTCTTGTACTATATCTCATAATCTAATCCCAACAACTTGGTCATCCATTTATGTTGGATTGGTGTAATCACCTTCTGATTAGGTAAGTACCTTAGTGCTTGCTGGTCAATCCGTATTACAAAACTTTGCCCATGTAGGTAGTGTTTCCACCTCTGCACAACCATCAATACTGCCAGGAATTTCCTCTCATACACAGATAAGGCTTGGTTCTTAGGACATAATATCTTACTCATGAAGGCTAAAGGCCTCCCCTCTTGCATTAGAACTGCTCCCACCCCCTTGCCACTTGCATCTGTCTCCAACACAAACTTTTTAGTGAAATCAGGAAGAGCTAAGACTGGAGCAGTAGTCATAGCCTCTTTTAGTGCATCAAAGGCCAGTCGGGCCTCTGTTCCCCACCCAAAACTGTCTTTTTTCAGAAGATTAGTTAATGGTTTGCAAATGATTCTATACCCTTTAATAAATTTTCTGTAGTAGCCAGTCAATCCCAAGAACCCCCTGAGTTATTTTAAAGTCTTTGGTACTGGCCATGAGACCATACTGCTGATTTTCTTAGGGTCAGTAGATACACCTTCTTGAGATATAATATGTCCTAAGTACTCCACTTCCAATTTGCCAAAACTACACTTGCTCTCCTTAGCATACAGCTTGTTACTCCTGAGTAGTTGCAACACCTCCTCTAAGTGTCTCAAATGGTCCTCCCATGTATTACTATACACCAGTATGTCATCAAAGAATACTAACACACTTTTCCTGAGCTGTCTCCTGAATACTTGGTTCACGAGGGACTGGAATGTAGCAGGAGCATTACACAGCCCAAAGGGCATGACAAGAAATTCATAGTGCCCATTGTGTGTACTGAAAGCAGTTAGGAACCTATGCTCTGGTTTCATTAGAATTTGGAAATAACCACTCCTCAGATCAAATTTTGAAAAATATTTGGTGCCATGTAGTTCATATAACAATTCATCAATCACAGGAATAGGGTAACCATGTTTGACAGTCAACCCATTCAAATACATGTAGTCAACATACATCCTCCATGTTGCATCCTTCTTTTTTACAAAAATAATAGGTGATGCATAGGGGCTCTTGCCGTCCTGTATTATTCCAGCTTCCAACATCTCTTTGACCATCCTTTCAATTTCCTCCTTGTGTTCATGAGTGGTCCTGTAGGGGTACTGGTGCTTAGGGACACTGTTAGGTTTAAGAACAATCTGGTGTTCAATGCCTCTCATAGGGGGTAGACCTTTAGGTTCCTCAAAGACATCATGGTACTTACTCAACAATTCAGACATTTCAAGGTTAGATTCCTGATTCTGTTTGTCCATAGTAATCCAGTACAGCTCCTCAATCTGATCACACTGCTCCTCATGTATCATCTTGTACAGAGAGGGTCCTGAAATATACTTGCATTCAGTGACAGATGTGACAGCCCGTATCCCGACCCTCTTAGTTCCCAAGGTGACAGTGAAGGTCATGTGAGCATAATCCAATTCCACAGGGGTACAAGATTTTAGCCAGTCACCTCCCAAAATTAGGTCATAACCTTCACTCTGCAACAGTCTTAAGGAGTAGGTGAAGGGGTGTTCCTGTATTTCCCATTTGAAATCCTTAACTCCCTGAGTGCTAACCATCTTCTGCCCATTTGCAACCTTTACCAATATAGGCTTAACTGAGCTTAGCCTACATCCTAACCTCTTTGTTGTTCCTTCTTGTATGAAACTGAGTGTGCTTCCTGAGTCTATTAGGATATGCAGCTTGTGGTCACCCACCTTTCCCCACACTCTCATTGTGGTGACCCCATCTTCTTCCGTGATAGAATTAATAGACATTTGCACTTCCTCCATCAACTCAACATTATTAGGTGGTTCTGGCTCTTCCTCTTTCAAATAGGACAACTCCTCTTCTTCTGTCATAATCATGTAGTTTATCCTAGTTTTGAACCTGTGGCTTGGGATGAACCTCTCATCATAGTTGTAACACAACCCTTTTTCCCTCTTGATTGCCATTTCACCAGTAGTTAGCAGTTTGGTAGGAGGTCTTTGATTGAAGTTAGTGATTGTCTTGCTCTGATTGGAACTTTCTGCAGCCCCTAGGGTAGAAAGGCTGGAGTGTTTGGTAGATCCTTTAATTCTCCTGGTAAGGTTTTGAGTTTGTTCCATAATATCTGTCCTGATGTGTGTGATTTGGGCCCTTGTTTCAGAGTTAATTTCTGAAATCTGTTCTTGCAGTTTCATTTCTGAAGCCTCTCTTTTCTAAGCTTCAGTTTGTAGAATTTGATCCAACCTCTTTTGAGCTTCTTGGAGGTCCTTGAATCGGGTGATCTCAGTCATGTCCGAGGATTGATGGCTCTGGTACCAATTGTTATGGGCTTGCCGGATTACCTATTTTTTTTTTGGTATTTTCTGTAATTATTTTGCTGAATTAATGGTTTGTAACTATTGAATTTGATAGAGTTTGGGAGAGGAGAAGATGAAACGATAGAGAGAGAAAAACAAGGGAGAGTGAAATTGTTGTAATATTCTACATTCTATTTCTCGTGCCTTCTCCTAAAATTTAACTGCATGGTTTGGGACCACAATTTAAATTACATTAATGCCCCTTTTAATTGGGCTACAACTCAACAACTAAACTCCAAGCCTTAATTAATTGAATTGTACCCTGATTCATGTTTCTCAAGCCCATCTGCGGCGGCCCAACTCCAATGCCCGCAATCAAGTCCATTTCTCCCCTTTAGCCTCCAACCCGTAAGACTCGTTCCCCTTTCTACTCATTTCGTCTTCTTCCTTAGCTAAATTATGTTTTGCACCCTTTTCCTCTTCTCTGTTCAGATCCATCGGCCCCAATTCCATGACAGATTCTAAGATTTAGATGCCTATTCAGTGGAAGTATGAATATAAACACTAAATATATTATTAAAAAAAAGACAATAACTAGGCGAAACCGACCTCCTAGAAAGGGGCTCATTGTTGGGTGGTCGATCTGATTTTGAACCGGTTCGCGATGACTATCACACTGACAATGATGAAAATATAGATGAAGGATCGTCCTTCTATACAACATCGTTTGATGAATTAGGAGAGAACTTCATAAATTACAAGATGACTCAGTGGATTTTGTACTATTTGCTTTTGATTCTAGCTTGGGTAATTGACTTGTTCATGTTGATTTATTTGTCCCTGCGGAGGTGCATTGAGAGAGAAAAGTGAGGATGGATATGGGAGGAACAGAGGTTATATATATGTTCATACAAACAGAGTTCAAAATACAGGATTGTCGTGATCTACGCAATCTTAAACTGCCAAAGTGAACAATATATCCAAGAAGTCCCTTGATTAATTTGTTAATAATATAGTTTATATTGATAAAGAGTAATCTAAACCGTCCATCTAATCTCAATAAATAGATCGGGTGGGTTGTTATGGGTGGGTTCCAATGAGAACCCTCCCTTATTTGCGAACATGTGAACTAGTGCTTTTATTATATACAAACAGTGCTTTTATTATACAATCACAGTGCTTTATTAATATATTAGTTATATACATCAACAATGCTTTTATTATATAATTTTAGTGCTTTTAACCAAATAAGGAAATATACAAAAAAATCTTATTCATCCATTTAATTAGATCTAAGGCTCATAATTGACCTTAAGTTCAAAAATAAGGACATGAGTCTCATTTGAAAGTTTTGAAGGTCTTCAATAACTTGCATGAACGTATTAAAAATAATGATAGTGGTGATGTTGAAACATCTTAAGTGACATACTTGCAAATGAAAGAAAGACGAAGGAATGATTTTTGTCTGTGAGTTAAAATAACTTACAGATCGCGACCTTGGGCCAAAAGGGTATTACTTGAAATGTTTTACTAACGAAAAAAACAAGGAACTCTCTCATAATATTACAAAAAATAATGAAAAGAATTGCTCCTAAAATCTTCTCGTTCGATCAACCCGAACTTCAAAGAACTCTTAAAACGGAGCAATGGAAGCTTTGATCATCTTTTTGTTTTTCTCGTCCTAACCAATTCTTCTTCATCAAAACGTCAAGTGATATATATAGTCCAACTTTCTCGAAAGATCCCTTGTTCCACAAAACAAGAATTTTATGATTATCTCTATAAAACAAATACGTAAGAGTTAAATAAAGACTTTACCAAGATAAAGGACTCTATTAAATTGCAGGATAAATCTACTAAACCTTCTAACTAACACTAGAGTCCAGGAAAAGCAAATACTCTTTAAATAAACTAACTCAAATTAATAGGATTTTTAATACTACGTAAAAAAAAATACACAAGATCCTATCAAGAAAGAGTAGAATGAAAAAGATAGTCGGTGGGATTGTCCAAACTTAGATAAAATAAGGAAGCCTTTCCTTTGTTTCCCCAACCTATTAGTGTTGGACTGATGGCTTCTTCAAAGCATGCATGATTTAAGAACTAATAAAATTCTTTTTGTGATGTAATTATTACATCACTTTAACGTCATTTTGAATTAGAACTGGAATGACTTAGTAATAGGTATTAGTTAAATTAAAATAATTATAAATTTCTATAATTATTTAAAGAGTGTATATTTCTATATTATATTACCTATTAAAATAGGCAAACACTTAAATATGGTAGTCATACGGGTCATCTACCATGTGACGGAGCTCAAACTTTGACCCGTTCACCCTACTATCAGATATATATAAAAGAAAAGGAGAGGAGAGGAAATCATACAATAATTTTCAGCGACCCCCCGTCTCTCTTTTTCAAGGAAAAAAAATCATAGCCTTCAGTCAAGCACCACCGCGCCGTCATCATCAAGTTTTCACCATCTCTCTTTCTCCTTTTCTCAATCAAGATATGCGTCACCAATAAAATGTTTGTCTTGATTTTCTGCAATTCTTTGATGGAGAAGACGCGATTTATAATTATCGTCTCAGCGCCGTGTTTGGTTCTTCGAAATCAACGAGTTGTTTGCCAGCCAAGATTCTAATTCCCCATATTCTAAAGACATTTCGGTAATTTGATTTTAAATTTATTAAATTTTCCTATCCATTCAAGTTTTTAATTTTGTCTTCATTAAATTGTAGAGGTGAATAGGTTTGATTTAAAATCAAAAAGAATATGATTCTTGCAATGATTTTTACCATGATCTTTTGAGGGTATTTGATTTGAAGTTCGAATCTGTTTCGTTTCAGTTTTTCGTTATGAACATAAATTTATGGGCGTTTGATCATTTATCAGATTATAATTGATGAGTTAGTTTTTGCCTATAATGTGTTTGAGAAAATGCCTCAATGAGTTTTTTTTGGTGTGTATGCTCAGTTTTTTTTTTAATTTCACACACACGCACACACTAATTGTTTGAGCGTTGGTAATTGATTAGCAAGGATTTGTCTTAATTTTTATTAGTAGTTTAGTTAGTTTTTCATATTTTTTTTGGTATAAGTTGGATAGATTAAGCACATTTTCATATTCTCTTATCTCCAGCTTATTTTACCGTATTTTAATCATAATTAATTAATTTTGTGTTGATTTTAGGTATTTTAAAGTATTTTGGTTTGGACGTAGTTAAGAATGGGCCTACGAGTGGAGTTTCAGCAAAAACGGGCCGCAATTTAAATTATTTAAGCTGACACTGGGTACCAGTCTGACACCGGGTTACCCAGTGTCCGAGTCCTGCCGACACTGGCTACCGAGAGTTGCCCACGTCGATGCCAAGAGCTGCCAATGTCGATGCCGAGAGCTGCTCGCGTCAACCGTCGCCTTGCCGACACTGGGTAGGTTGATTGACACTGGCACTAGTACAAAAATAGGATTCAAGAATAGACATTTAAGAACGCCTCAGGAGGCGGCGTTCTTGAATGTCAAGCGGTGGTATTTTTGTAAATAAAGTGTCACATACCAGAACGTCTTTTTTAAAAGACGTTCTGGTATACTGGATATCCAGAACGTCATTAAAAAGTCGTTCTTGTATATTAGATATCCAGAACGTCATTAAAAAAGACGTTCTGGTATTTTAAATATCAAGAATGTCTTTAAAAATGACGTTCTCGTATTTTAAATATCGAAAACGTCTTTAAAAAAGATGTTCTGGAATGTTGTACTATTAAGAACGTCTCTCTCAAGGACGTTTTGGATTAAAATCTATCTTTAATTAATTAATATATAAAATTCATTTCATCCCTTTCATCTCCCCCGCTTGCCCGCTCCTCCGAAAGAAACCCTCATCCCTTCCATCGGAAACCTTATTCTTCCCATATTCCACCACCACCACACTCCGCCGGAGCCACACTCAAACCCTAGCCACCACCACTCTGAGCAAGCACGAGCCCAAGGACAACACGTTCTCCTGAGCAGCACTTCGCTAGGGTTTGACAGCTGGCCTCCCCTGCCTGAGCACCAGCTCCAGCGCCTCCCACCTTGGAATCCCAGCAGCGAAACCACCACCACCACCACCACCTCCGTGGCCGCAACTGCTGGATTCTTGTTCAACTCGCCGCGCCACAGCTGCTGGGCGGCGGCGGCTACCACAACTTGTATTTGACTAGTTTTTCACAGAGGGAACCCCTTCAGTCCAGTAACACACCTTCGATTCGTGCTTGGATGGATCCATCACCCATCTCCGCCACCGCCGACCACCCAGGAGCACCTCTGCTGGTATACTCCGGCGGCATCGATATGCCTCCGGGTACGGTGAGTTCTCAGGGTTTCACATCTTGGCACAGATTCAAGGTGACAAAGAGGAGCACTATGGCTATTTTGACAAACCATCTTCTGCTTCCTCTGATTCTTGCCACTGAGTTTCTTTTTAACTCAAACATCATCAACTACAGGTAGGTTTTTTATTACTTTACCTCTGCAATTCAATGTTGCTTTTGTTTTGTTTATTTTACAGTTAAAACTGAATTATTATTTTATATTAGCAGGACCATTATAAAAAAATTAATCAAATCAATGAAGAAGTTTGAGTGAGTTGCAACTCGATGGAGAGACTTGGCTATCCGTGAGGTGAAATAATCCTGATTTTAGTGTCTGTTTTTCTTTTTCCCCGATCTCGGTTTGCCATTTTATGTTCGTTTTGTTTGAATGTTTGCCGTTTTATGTTCATTTTGTTTGAATGTTTGTTTTAGTCGAGGGCTAGTTTCATGTGTTTTCATTGATTTGAAGTCACAGCTCGAATTTGTAGCAAAGAAATTTTGTTGTCTAATGCTTCTTTTGGTCAATGCCGAAGAAACGAGAATGAAAGCAAATTGGTTCTTCTATTGGACAGAATAAACCTCTAAAAGCGTATCAGAGGTTCATGTCATTCTCCTAGTGCATTTTATCCGGTGTTCATATTTTTTCCTGTTTAAATAATTTTAAATGCAATTTTAAGTACTTATGCCTTATGGAAATACCTGTAGACTTGTATTAATATGATTATATGAAATCAATATGGATATCATATCCAATAACCATGTCATGATTATATTGATCAGAGCATATATGCACCGCGTGGTTGTGTAGATGGGGATTGTCATATGTTTTTAAAACAATTTAAACCTTGAATTGGGATCAAGAGTTTAGATCTATTAAATAGGTTTGCTTGAACAAAAGGCAAAACAGAAGAACATGGGTTTTCTGTAACATTGTGCCACCAATTACATTTTCCGTTTGTAAACATATTAATTGCATCTAATTGTTTAGTTGATTGAAAATGAGCATGTCTTCTAAGTGAGTTTTGTCCAGTCTAATACTTTTGCCTGTAGCTGCTTTAAGCTATAACTGTGTACATTGGTTATTTATTTATGAAATTGTGAAAATATGATGTTAGGCTAGCTCTGGCTTAGTTGGCGAGGACAACGCTTTTGGTTCAGGGCCTACTGGTGCTTCTCGAATTGATTCTTCATATATAGTTGGCTTACGAGATCTTGATATGAAGCATGTTAAGGATTTTATCTTTATACATGGTAAGTCTGACTTGTTTTTTCTTATTATCGTCTTTTCTGAGAAACTATAGTTACCTGCATGCTGCACATGTGTTTAAAGTTGAAATATGAACAAGTCTAAACATCATGGCTGAAGCTAGTCAGCTGGCAGACACACATGGCTCATGCAAGCAGCCATATGTGCAAAATGTTGGTCTTAAGATGGCAATGACTGCGTCATCTTAAGCTAAAGTTTGTGCTATATTAAGATTAGGCAATTTTTTCTATTAAAGAAAATAGTAATAAGGGTTGATTATTGACTATAAGGTGGTCTTACATATATCCAGACGTACAAATTATTTGAAATATTATTTTCTGTTTGAATTTATTGTGTTCTTTCTTTTCTTGCCTAATCATGTAGAAGATATTTCTCGTTGGGCACCTAAATTTGGTGTCTTTTTGTATGCTTTTTAAGCAGTTTCAGTTCATTAAGCCAGTCTCGATAAATGTTTCTCAGGTTACATCGAGCCTGTTGTGGTAATCCTACATGAACTGGAGCTTACATGGGCAGGTCGTGTCTCTTGGAAACATCACACTTGTACGGTTTCTGCACTCCGCATCAGTACAACTTTAAAGCAGCATCCACTCATTTGGTCAGCCATGGTACTTTAAAATTTCATTACCAGCCACTGCTTGTTACTCTGTAAAATTTATGTTATTTTCAGTGCTACTGAGACATTACTAAGAGCTAATCATGATTTGAAGATTTTTATCCTTCACCTGTTTATGTGAAAATCTATCACACTTTTCGCTATTGTTTTCAGAGCCTCCCTCATGATGCATACAAGCTCTTTGTTGTTCCATCCCCTATTGGCGGAGTTCTAGTTGGTGCAAATACAATACATTATCATAGTCAGGTTTGCCTCTTTTTGGCATAGTAGTTTCAACTATTTATTGAATTTTTATGTTTTTCCTTGTTACGCTTTTCTCTTTCTGCTCTCTATCTCACCTTTTTTGGGAATTAATATATTTTTCCTCTTTACACATTTTCTTTTCCTGCTCATCATCTTGCAAAATTGGACAGTCAGCTTCATGCGCCTTGGCATTGAACAATTTTGTTGTTCCTGTTGATGGCAGGTAATCTTCAATGCCTTTACCCTTCTTTCTTCCTTTTTCTTCTGTCTACATACTCCAGCACTTTTGTATTATCCTCTTTCTTGTTGTCGGAGTAATATTCTCATTCAACTTCTTATACTATAATGATATCTTCGTCTTGCCTATATCATTGTTTGAAAAAATGGCCGAGGCGTAATGTTTTTGGGAAATTTGGTTTGAGTTGGGCACATCGGACCGCTATACCTGGAACGTATGCCTCAAAGTATCAAGGCGTCCGCCTCGACTCGGATACGCCTCGAGTTGTCTGAGGCGGACGTCTCAATTTAAGTGTTTTTTTTTTAATTTCCTATTTTCTTTTCTTTTCTTTTTTTTTTATTTATTGTTATTAATAGAAGTATAAAACAAGTAAAATAGAAGAGTAGGGTTGGATCTACTCACTAAAAGTCTAAAACATTCAGCAGAAAAGTGAAAACCCTAGAACATTGCCATTGCTCTCCCTCTTCTCTGTTAGTGTATATATTACAAAACATTAGAAACACTAAGTTGTGGTTTTTTAAAGTGAGATATAAATTAGAAGCTCACTTTAAAAAACCACAACTGAGTTTAAAAATGGAGGACACGACGATTTGTTCAAACTGTTGCACACAAATGATTCTCTATTAAAAAAATAAAATGATTAGGGAAATTTGTTTTGCTACTTAATTTGGACTACTTTTGTTCTTTATTGCTTGTGTTGTTTTCTAGGTGTGATGAATTTAGTGTTACTTATTAGGATTGATTTTGATGTTTTTATTTGTGTTTTTGTTGAACTATTAGGGTGATTAATAGTTAGTTTTATACTTTGTGTAGTTTTATTATTTTTGGATTTATTTTTTAAAATTTGAGGCGCACGCCTCTTTCCGCCTCGAGGCGTACGCCTTGCCTCATCCGAACAAAATGCCTCGTATCCACCTTTCATTTTTTAAAACATTGGCCTATATTATTAGATAGATAAGAAGTTCTTAATGTGTATTGCATGTATCCTTCAGTCAAGAGATGTCTAGATGCGGTTTCACTGTAGAGCTTGATGCCGCCAATGCAACGTGGTTAGCGAATGATGTTGCTTTGTTTTCATCTAAATCCGGGGAGCTGCTTTTACTCACTCTAGTTTATGATGGGAGGTTGGTAACTTATTGTTTCTCATGCTATTACCCTCTTTCATGTTCTCTTTATTCAAGAAAGAGGATGGAGTTTCTATTTTGTTATTCATTCTTATTTCTTATGGAAGATCATCCTTAGATTATAATTTGTAGTGTGTGGTGGTTGCTTTGTTGTTGTTATGTGTGTTTTTCCTTTTGTTTGTTATTATCCCCATAATAAAGTTCACTCTGAGGATTTCATAGAGGTTAGACTTTAGATATACACCAGCTGCTTGATAATAACTAAGGCAGCTAATCATGTGTGGAACCACACTTTCAGTACTATTTTGATATTACTTGAGTGTAATGTGTAATTATTTATGTTTCATTGTTGCAGAATTGTGCAGAGACTTGAACTTACCAAGTCAAGAGCTTCAATACTTACTTCAGGCAGTCACATATAAGTTCTTCATGCTATTGCACATTAATGATGAAATGTCTATATCATATTTTCATTATTGCATTTGCTTGATTTTCATTGTAGGATATTACAACCATTGGAGACTCCTTATTCTTCTTAGGGAGTCATTTAGGAGATAGTCTGCTTGTGCAATACAATTCTGGAGTGGGAGCTCCAACACTGACTCCTGGTGTGAAAGAAGAGGTTATCATTTTTATTGTTGTAGAGCATAGAATGAATGGATCACCACAGTTTTAACCATTAGATTTCTCAAAGGTTTGAAATTCTATTAATCAAGAAATGTTACATGCATAATTAAGTTAACACTGTCTTATTTTAATTTCTGTAGGTTGGGGATATTGAAAGCGATGCTCCTTTGACCAAGTGACCGCGGAGATCTCCCTCTGATGCATTGCAGGATTTAGTTACTGGTGATGATCTTTCTTTCTATGGCATAAGTCCAAATAATGCTCAGTCAGCTCAGGTTAAACCATCACCTGCATTGTGATATCTTTCCATGGTTAACAATTAAATTGCAGTCGAAGCTTCCGAAATTACATTAGTGGTAATGACATGGATTCTTCACAGGCATACTCTCCCATTTCTAACAAATGCATTGCTATTTTTCATTTGTGCAGAAAACTTTCACATTTGCAGTCAGGGATTCGTTACTTAATGTTGGTCCACTAAAGGATTTCTCCTATGGTTTAAGAATTAACGTTGATCCTTATGCTATAGGAATTGCGAAGCAAAGTAATTATGAATTGGTTAGTTAAAATTTCTATGCATGTGGAACTTCATACTTGAAACTAACAGGATAATCACATCATTGACTGCTATTTATTGCATAGCAGATGAAATTAAATGTATAATCCCTTTGTTCGTTATGTTGTCATTTTCTATCCATTTGACTTTTTCATCAACTTTTTGTTACCCAAAATAATAAACCTTGTTTGCATATTACACGAGCACATTAAAATCCTTGTTTTTGAAATTAACGGGAAGTTGTAATTTTTATGGTGTTGAAATGAATCAACGGGTTCATGGCTTGGTATTATCGGACTTCAATCCATTTGCAAGTTTCAACGTGTTTCAAGCTTGAGAAATAGAAGGAAATTGAAGATAATGCAATTAAAAATATCAAACTATCCTAGAAAATGAAAGTGCAAGAGGGTAGGATGCCTCGGTCGTACGCCTTAATTAAAAATGCAAGCAATTAATAAAAACAAGCAAAAACAAGCATTGTTTCATCAAGTACTACCATGCATGCATAAAGTACAACCATGCATGAAAACTCAAATAATGCAAATTGGTAAAAATTGAAAGTATCAAACAATAAAAGTTGACGTAAAAGTTCAAATCTTTCGGAAAAATAACGAGAAACGAAGAGTAGATCTAGAATTCAATTTAAAACTATGCATGGAAATTTAATTCAAAATAAAGCATAAGTAAAACTCAAAGTCATGATGATCAAGGACCCGATCTATAGCCTAGGTGTGTCACTCAACTAGAATCCATAGTTAATTCACAAGTTTCATCATGAAATCAAGTAGCTAAGACAAGAAGCATAATTGAAGAACATGCATGAAAATGAAGAGCAAAGCTTGAAATTAAAAGGAAAGATTACTAAAATTAAATGGAGAATCTCAAAGCTTGAATTACAATGAAAGTGCTAATCCAAAGGAGTATTTGGATTCATCTTGAGCTTACAAACCCAAGGAAATGCTTGAAGATTAAATCTAAAACCTAAGAGAGAGAAAGTAGATCTAGAGGAAAAATTAAGAGAAAATTAATCCCAAGGCTCATGCAAGAGTTGGGGAATGAGTGGATGCCTTTCTCAAGTCAATTGGAGGGTTTTTATAGTGATTAGCAGGGGCAAGCTCATCAAAACACTTTAATTCCCGGACTCTCAGTCGATCGACTGAGGTCCAGTCGATCGACTGCTTAGTCGATCGACTAAGGGCAGTCAATCGGCTGCCTTGCCATTTTGCGCAACCCTCTGTCGATTAGTCGATTTTGATGGCCACAGTCGATTTCCTTAGGATCAGTCGATCGACTGCCCAGTCGATCGACTAGTGGCCAGTCGATCGACTGACTCGCCAAATTGCAGCGCTCTCTGATGGTCAGTCGATCCTCCAGTCGACTTCCTGGCTAGCAGTCGATCGACTGCGGGCAGTCTGGGCAGTCTCTCGGGCAGTCGTTTTGGCTCGATTTTCCTCTTTTCGGCACGGTTTCTTGAGTTTCAACGCCTCGACTCACTCTGTAACAACTTTTAGCGTCGGTCCAATACCTCGTGCCACCTACAATATAGGAATTTAGATTGAAAACTCATGGCTCGTCATCAAGAAACGCATATATCAAGTTTCAATACTACAAACGGGAAAATGACCGAAAACCTAAAGAAGATTTACTCAAAACGACTAAAAACAATGCTAAACTCTAACTATAAAAACTAAGAAAAACACAAAAATTACATGCAAAACAACTACCACACACTTATCAGTTTGTTCGTCCTCGAACAACGAAAAAGATCGAGAGTGTACATGCAATGAACATAGTGTAAAATAAAAAGAAAAACCTTTGTGCTTATCCTTGTTTAATACGATGGAAGTATCAACATAAACTCGCTATTGTCAAGCATTTCTCGTATTACTCTTCCTCAAACGCAAGCCAAATCGATGACTTCCTCACAAATGGAACTTTGAGGTGTTCGCTCAATTCGCTCAAGTGTTTGATAAGGGACGTGTATACGCTCGAATCGGACAATGCATGCATTTGTCAAGATTTCACAAATTGGACGCTCAAGATTGCTCGTAGCACATGACCAAACAAGAATCAAATGAGGTATTTATTATGGGTTGTAATGTTGGCTCTTTGGTAAGGTATGGAATATTTGGATATAGTGGCTAACACACAACTAAACGTGATCAATAACGCACAAAATCCTACTTTCTAAACCCGAAGCTTATAATCGCTTCACCTTCCCAATTCACCCAACTCTCAATCGAAACCCTTTCTCTTTCACACTCTTTCCCGACTTTTATTTCACAACACCTAGAAGCTTTATGAATTGCCTCTTTTTACTAAACTTAGCCTTTTTTTTGAATTAGGATTTTCACTTTAATGCACGCTTAATCACTTCTCGTGATTTGTGTTGGAGTATTATTATATTTTTTATTATATATATATATATATATATATATATATATATATATATATATATATATATATATATATATATATATATTATACTATATATATATATATATATATATATATATATATATATATATATTGTATAAGCACTCTAAAACCCGAAAACCCTCATTTGATTTCCCACACATTTCTCATTAGCTAACAATACACTCCCCCGCCTCACAGTTACGTAGACATAAGAGCTAAAATCGAGCTCGGCTAACAAGAAATGGGAGGCTCAAGGGGCTCATTTAGGATTTTTAAAGTAGCTTACATATATGGATATGGTCGTAATAAGGGTGATATATGTGCCTCGAGGTCATTTTCAAATTAAATCATGTGCAAGCAAAATTAAACCTCTTCAATGCAATTTCAATAAAAACACAAGCAAGCCAATAAATCACACAAGGCTACTCACTAGTTTGCATCGAATTTGGGAGCAAAATCAAAAGATCTTTTAAAACTTTGCAATCTGTTCACGAGAAAATGTTAATTATATATAGGCGGTTTTTGGGACGAAGCACAAAAATTCAACCCCTCACACAAGAGGCCATAAACATGCAAAAACCCGACAAGTAAACTATTCAAACTTCCAAGCACGTGGAGTTGCTTAAACATGTAACAAACACACAAAAGACACAAAAATCGACTCAACCATATAAAAGCGCAAATAGTAAGCGTCACTTCGCCAAGAATGCGTCAATTCGCCAAGGCTCGATTTAAGATTTACAAAACATGCTTGATTAAAACCGGGCCCTAAGCACCTACCCACCCCACACTTAAACCATGCAATGCCCTCATTACATTTTAATGAGAATCAAGTAAAAGGGGTGTGAATAGGAACTCCCTCAACCGAGCGAGTTTGGGTCGAGCTCGGTGGGGTCCACCTAAAAATCAAGCAATCCAAGTAGAATCCGAGCATGGTTAGTGTCACCCGACTTCATGAACGCTACCAAGCCATCCATTCGCCCAAGGTTGGAGTCGGTAACCGAGATATATACAAAAATAATCACATCAAATTAACATCTAAGAAAATTATGTACATAAATCACAAAAATAAGGAACAAAAGCACAAAACACTATATTTTGGATTTTTTAGTTTTTCAATTTTTTTGGATTTTTCAAGAATTAGATGAGAAACAAAAGAACATAATCGAATTCAAAATAATACAGACCGAAATATCAAATCTAAATAAAACAAAATAGCCGAATAGATATAATAGAGATAGGAAAGATCAATGGCGCCTCCGACGTCGGGGTTGGAGGTTCGCTTCCTCGTCCTCTTCCTCTTCCACCTTGAGAGATTCTTCTTCCTCCTCGTCCTCGTTATCTTCTTCGTCGTCGTCGTCCTCCTCCTCGTCTTCGTCGTTGTAATCCTCGTCTTCATCATCCTCGTTCCAGACCATGCGGCTTTCGATCAACAAAGGTGGCTATGGAGGGCGCGGTGTGCTCGGTCGGCTCTAGCTTGCCCCGCATCGAGCCGGTCAAAATGCTCAAACACTTGGCATTGAAACTCGTGCCAACCCATGTCGGGACCCGGGCCGGTGCTCGGGCCCACATAAGGCGTTAAATCCCCTTGGCTCGTGCTTGCATGAAACGGCACCCCCGAACCGGTGTTCGGGTCGTCGTCGGTGTCGACACCCTCGTTGTGCCGCCTATTGAACTCCTCTTCGTTCCGCTCTTGAGCACAGTGGCGCAAATGTTGGGGATTCGTCGGTATTTTAGGCAATTTCCACCCCAACACCATCGGCTCAATCCTAGTCATCCGAGCCGCCTCTAGGTCGAATCTAAAATGTCGGGCGATCATGGGCCCCATTCCGAACCGGGCTATACTTTCGCCCCTCGTCTTCGTAATCGCTAGAATCCCAGCACGGATGAAAGGAAAGAATGGAAGTCGACGTCCGTTTTCCAAGCTCCAAAGCATGTAAACCTCGTCAAGAGTGAGGTTGGACCTCTCATGCTTGCCCATGACGACGTGGGCAAAGAACTTATACACATTCAAAAGCGCCATGTCGGTGATAGCCGAGGCTTGATATCGAGAAGTACCTCGCCCACCCGTGATCGATGCCCAAAATTATGTCGGGGTGAACTCTCTTGGCCGGTCGTCCCATAAATCTTCGCAATTAAACCCAAGGACCGCTTGGAGCGCTTCCCATTTAACCCTACACCCTCTCCCTCCGAAACGAAACCGGAATTCCGAGTTATCGCGGGACTCGTATGTAGTAAAGAACTCGAGCATCAACTCCCGGTAGGCCGGTGCTCGAAGGGAGGCGAAGTATCTAGCGCCCAACACATCAATTAGGGCGAGCACCCGGGACCCGATCCCTAGGTAGTTCCCGCTCACCACCCACTCATCAAGGCGATCGAGCGTTACAAAATGTGGAACGGCAAAGTTCCTTTGGGAAAGGTTTTCGAAAAGTTCCCGTTCGAACGTAGAATAAATGGGAAACAGGGCGGAGTAATTGGCGGCGAGGTCGGGAAAGTTGTAGTAATTAGCCATGGAATAGGTGAGAAGGAACGAGGTATGTGGTTTAAGAACCTCGAGAATCAATACGAATGCACAAAATGGAAAGAACGAGGTAAATTCAACAAAGGAAACTCATTGAGGCATTTCCTCGAACACTTGGTGGGCACAATTTTTGAATTAGAAATTTTGAAGAATTGGAACCCAAAGAATCGCCAAATCTCAACCAATCAACCAAACAACAATTCAATGAGTTGGTTTTAGCGAATTACCTCAAGAAAACGGCTGGAATTTTCAAAAGAAAACCGAAGAACAAAACCCCCAATTCGTGTGTTGAAGACGGAAGAACAACGAAGAAATCCCGCGAAGAACCCCGTAGTCGATCGAATACCTTCTCTTTTTTTCGTTTTCGTTTCCCTTCTTTTTATTTTTTTTATTTCTCGTTTTTTTGTGTGTGTGTGTTTTTCTTCCTTTTTCAATCACTGTAGTTGACTGGGGTGGGGGAAAAGGCTGATCGACTGGTTTTTATAACCTTTCCTGCCCAGTCCACGTCAGTGGGGCAGTCGATCGACTGCTCCTCAGTTAATCGACTGTCGGTCAGTCGATCGACTTCTCTTCAGAGAACAACCCAAGTCTCTGTCCGCCAGTCGATCCGGGGAGGTGTCAGCCGATTTGGCAGTCGATCGACTGCTCACCAGTCGAATCGACTGAAAGCTGTCGATCGACTGCAACAGTGATCGCCAAATCTTCGTTTTCGGTCCCCGTAGCTCCAAGTTTGCACCTACACCAACAAAAACGTAAGACAACGCAAAGAAGAGGGGGAGTATGCACATAATTTCAAGAAGAAAGAAGAAAAATAGAATAGAGTAAAATAAAATAAGAGTAAGAAAAATAGGTAAAGGCTAGAAAATTCATGGGTTGCCTCCCATGTAGCGCTTGTTTAACGTCTTTAGCTCGACGTTTCCCTTGTGCAATTATGCAATGGATGAGACGGGAGTATCCACTAAAGCTACCACTTCCTCGCCGGGTGGAAAAAGGAAACCATGCCGATAGGGTTTAACTCGATGCCCGTTCACTTGGAAGCGATCTTGAGATGCGGGATCAATCAACCGCTCCACTCGAATTCAAAAATTCGATGATGTAAGGACCCGCCCAATTAGACTTCAATTTTCCGGGATGGAGGGCTAAGCGGGAATTGTAGAGTAAAACGGGCATCCCAACTTCAAGCTTCTTTGGGACTAACCTCTCGTCATGATTTCTCTTTGTTCTTTCTTTATAAAGACGATCATTGTCATATTGAATATCCCGAAACTCATCAAGCTCCTCCAATTGCAATATTCTCTCAAGGCCGGCCTCCTTCAAATCTATTCTCACGGCTCTCATTGCGTCAAACTGTTCAATCGGCTCAACCACTTGTTTCTCATCAACAAGCCCCACCTCCCTCTTCGAAAATGTGTCGTTGACCTCAACGACACTTGAGCAAGCATTCCCAAAAAGACTCGTCGCAATACATGATTCGGTGCTACGCCCATAAGCTCCATGACCCTCAACATCACCGCTATTACCATTCTCCGGCTCGATTATCCCATCATACTCATCCGTCAAGAAAACTTGCTCAAGAGATTCTTGAATATCGTCGACGAGAAGACAATCTGCATGAAAGATGCTTGAAGCAATCGACGGCAAGGTGGTCATTGAAAATGTAACCGACTTCCCCGCCACGGACAAGGTTAGGTTCTTCTTACCAACGTCAATGAGGCATTGTGTGGTGGCCATAAAGGGGTGTCCGAGTAAAATGGTGTGCTCGGCATCATCGTTTGACACCACTCCCACATCAAGAACAATGAAATCCACCGGGACCACGAGCCCTCCAACCTTGACGAGCACATCCTTCACAATGCCTTTCGGATATCGAATTGACCGATCGGCCAATTGTAAGCAAATGCAAGTTTATTGCAAGGGTGCGAGATCCAATTGCTCATAGATCGAGGATGGCATCAAGTTTATCCCCACCCCAGAATCAAGCATACCGGTAGTGACCTCTCCATTGCCTAGCGTGATATCTATACAAAAGGAGCCGGGATCGATCTTCTTGAGGGCCAAGACCGAAGGATCACACACTACACTCGCCTCTTTAGATAAAACAATCTTCTCGTGTGGAGAAGGTATGAACTTCTTGGATGAAAGGTCTTTGAAAAATTTGGATTAAGCGGGAATGTCGCGGATGGCGTCTAACAATGGAAGAGTGATGTTGACATTGGACAAGGTATTGTAGATTTTTTTGGAATTGATCGTCCTTTTTGGTATTTTGGAGTCGTGACAAATAAGGTGGGGAAGCTTTTGGAATCGGAGGCTTATAGGTATTCAAAGATTTGTGCAAGCCATCGAGGCTTTCTTTCGTCGGGATGGCACCCACGGGGGTAGAAACGGGAGTATCAACAACGGGTGGAGTAGCAACTTCCTCGTTATCGGACGGTGGAGCCACGTTGTTATCGATAGCCCGGCCACTTCGAAGACATGTGTTCTCATGGGCGTGTGTTGGTTGGCTCGGTAGCTTCCTCTTTTCATTGGCTTGTTTGATCATATTTATCTCGGTAGCCATTTGCCCAATTTTCGTGGCTTTGGCATTCAAACGTGTATCCAAGGAGGACACCGTGGCATTCAAACGTGTATCCATGGCGGACACCGTGGCACTCAAGGTGGACATCGAGGCGGTAAGGGATTGCATTTGTTGGACCAGCACATTAAGAGCCGGATCGGTGGTAGATGGTGGAGCATTCGTCGGGGGAGACGGTCGAGAAGAGCCCATGGGAGGGTTCGAGTACCCTAAGCCCGGATGTGTGCGGTTGATCGGATGGTACGGGGGATTTTGACTAGATGGCCGAGGAAAGGGTGGCCGAGCAACACCGTGACCCGGTTGGTAACCTTGGACCCCACAAACATCCTCCGATTGAGGCACCGGCATGTAATGGGAAGGATTCGATGGACAATAAAGTGTTTCATGCCCAACCATACCACAAGATAAATAAGGCGAGTCCACGCTTGGGGACGACATTAGCATCCATCTCCTTTTTCATCTCAAGCTCCCTCGGGGAAAGAGGCTCATTCACATTATTGACTTCATTAGCACTTGAGTACAAAGCACAGGAAGACTTTTGTTGAGAATTCTCGGCCAAAGAAATGAATTGAGAAGCACGCGTGGAGAATGGATCGTCATATTACCCCCCGCCGATGTATCCACCATATATTAAAATTGGGGGTCCAATGCCTCATAGAAGGTTTGAATTAGAAGCTCCTTGGGTATAAGATGATGCGGACAACTAGCAAGAAGATCATTAAACTGAGACCAAGCGGAGTGAAACGGCTCGTTTTTCTATTGCTTGAATGACATAATTTTAACCCTCACATCGTTTGTTTTCTCCATGGAATAGTAGTGTTTGAAAAAGACCTTTTCGAGCTCGGTCCATGTGCGAATCGTGTTAGGAAGAAGACCCATGAACCACGTTAAAGCCTTATCTTGGAGAGAATATGAGAAACATCGGAGTTGAAGATGTTCCAAACTCATCATATTCGGGCGGTGAAAACTCGAGACATGCCATAAGAATTGCTTGATGAATTGGAGGGGGTCCTCCTTGGCAAACTTGTGAAAAATGGGAAGGCGGGCAAAATCGAGCAATCGGATATCAATAGCCATCACCGCGGGGGGAAGATATATACAAGATGAAACATGAGCCCCCACAAAAGCTTGGCTCACCTCCCTCATAGTCCGGACGGGTGGAGTAAGTGGAGCACTCAGATCGTAACCACCAAACAAATCAAGCTCGTCCTTTTGAATTCCATGATCATTACCATATCCGGGACCACCACCATAACCATTCGGATCCGCATTCGGTGTCGGATTGAAAGCATGCACGGGTGGAGTACCAGACGGACCGGGATTCGGATTGGGCACATTCGGAGAACGGCGAGGAGCACCATAGCCATAAGGAACGGGATCCGGTCCTCCAAAATCGTCGAGGGATCATTAGCATCTAAGAGCACATTTGACCCGACATGGTTTGCACCATGCCCTCCCATGTCGGGTTGACGAACACCATGAGAACCGGGGGCGACGCGGTTCGCACCATGCCCTCCCGCGTGCCCCTTTCCAACCAAACCACCACCATTCCCAACATGGTTTGCACCATGCCCTCACATGTTGGGAACAAATCCGCCATTAGAAGAATGAGGGAAAGAAGCAATACCTTGGTGTGGGCCCGTGGCATGCTCATGAGTGCTAAAACCACTCCCTTGAAATCCAAGTGATTGCTCGTGAGGCGGTGGGGGAACGGGAATGGAAGGCTCGGTCATGGTACTTGGAACGGGCTCCTCATGAACTCCGGGCTCGGTCGAGGTAGAACCTTGAGGATCAAGCCGGGGGGATTTCTCGTGAGGGTCGAGAATGGGCCCGGATGATTGGTCGCCATAGTAGAATCAAGAAGTAATGGGTGTCGAAGACGTCGTAATCGTTCGGGGTTAGAAGTATAAGGAAATAATTTGTGTCCAAGCGAGCGACGACCTTGCATACACTCAAAGAGAACGTCAAATAACAAAGAAAGCTAAAAACACAACGAAACAACAATTAAATTTAAGGCCTTAACCAATCCGTGTCGCAACGGCGCCATTTTGAAGTTGTAATTTTTGTGGTGTTGAAATGAATCAACGGGTCCATGGCTTGGTATTATCGGACTTCAATCCATTTGCAAGTTTCAACGTGTTTCAAGCTTGAGAAATAGAAGGAAATTGAAAATAATGCAATTAAAAATATCAAACTATCCTAGAAAATGAAAGTGCAAGTGGGTAGGATGCCTCAGTCGTATGCCTTAATTGAAAATGCAAGCAATTAATAAAAACAAGCAAAAACAAGCAATGTTTCATCAAGTACTACCATGCATGCATAAAGTACAACCATGCATGAAAACTCAAATAATGCAAATTGGTAAAATATTGAAAGCATCAAAGTAAAGAGCAATAAAAGTTGACGTAAAAGTTCAAATCTTTCGGAAAAATAATGAGAAACGAAGAGTAGATCTAGAATTCAATTTAAAACTATGCATGGAAATTTAATTCAAAATAAAGCATAAGTAAAACTCAAAGTCATGATGATCAAGGACCCGATCTATAGCCTAGGTGTGTCACTCAACTAGAATCCATAGTCAATTCACTAGTTTCATCATGAAATCAAGTAGCTAAGACAAGAAGCATAATTGAAGAACATGCATGAAAATGAAGAATAAAACTTGAAATTAAAAGGAAAGCTTACTAAAATTAAATAGAGAATCCCAAAGCTTGAATTACAATGAAAGTGCTAATCCAAAGAAGTATTTGGATTCATCTTGAGCTTACAAACCCAAGGAAATGCTTGAAAGATTAAATCTAAAACCTAAGAGAGAGAAAGTAGATATAGAGAAAAATGAAGAGAAAATTAATCCCAAGGCTCATGCAAGAGTTGGGGAATGAGTGGATGCCTTTCTCAAGTCAACTGGAGGGTTTTTATAGTGATTAGCAGGGGCAAGCTCATCAAAACGCTTTAATTCCTGGACTCTCAGTCGATCGACTGAGGTCCAGTCGATCGACTGCTCAGTCGATCGACTGCCTTGCCATTTTGCGCACCCTCTGTCGATCAAGTCGATTTTGATGGCCGTCAGTCGATTTCCTCAGGATCAGTCGATCGACTTAGTGGCCAGTCCAATCGACTGCCTCGCCAAATTACAACGCTTTCTGATGGTCAAGTCGATTTCCTGGCTAGCAGTCGATCGACTGCGGGCAGTCTGGGTAGTCTCGCTCGGGCAGTCGTCTGGGCAGTCGACTTGGGCTCAATTTTCCTCTTTTCGGCACGGTTTCTTGAGTTTCAACGCCTCGACTCGCTCCTTAACAACTTTTAGCGTCGGTCCAATACCTCGTGCCACCTACAACATACGAATTTAGATTCAAAACCCATGGCTCGTCATCAAGAAATGCATATATCAAGTTTCAATACTACAAATGGGGAAATGACCGAAAACCTAACGAGAATGACTCAAAACGACTAAAAACAATGCTAAACCCTAACTATAAAAACTAAGAGAAACACAACAATTACATGCAAAACACACGAGCACATTAAATCCTTTTTTTTTTTTTTTGATTTTATTCAGGTTTGCTGTTGTGGTCATGGAAAGAATGGTGCTCTTAGCGTGCTCCAGCAATCAATCCATCCTGATATAATAACTCAAGTATGTAATGCTGTCCTGTGGTGCTTGTTAACTTTTGCACCATTCTGGAATTTGTTAACCCAAGTATGTATTGACATCTTATGGTGATTGTGTATTATTGTGATTAATGACATGTGTTGTTTGATCTTGGGATTATATAAATGACATGTGTTGTGTGATTTAAATAGGTAATAAAATTGAGCAGGCCTGGAAAAATGAATCTGGAATGAAATTTGATGTATTTGTTGGCACCTGCTTTCATTTTTTTTTACTACTTTCCAGAATAGTTATTCAAAAACCCGTTCTAGAAAGTATACTTTTCCAGAACGCCTGGAAAGTATAATTTTTAGAGACGTTCTGGAAATTATACTTTCCAGAACGCCTGCTTTTCGAGACATTTTGGAAAGTATAATTTCCAGAACGCCTGTTTTTAGAGGCGTTCTGGAAAGTATACCTTCCAGAACGCCTATTTTTAGAGACGTTCTGGAAAGTATACTTTCCAGAACGCCTGTTTTCGAGATGTTCTGGAAAGTACTTTCCAGAACGTCTTAATGAAGGACATTCTGGAAAGTTATTTTCCAGAACGGGCGAAACCGGTAAAACCAACTTTCTAGAATGGCTGAAATATTTTTCAGAACGTCTCGGAAAACCGTTCTTGAAAGTCTGACAATAAAGAACGCCTCAGTAGGGCGTTCTTGATTGTTAAACTTTCAAGAACATCTCCATACAGAACGCCTCAGCAGGGCATTCTAGATTTGCAGAAACAGGCGTTCTTGAAAGCTGTTTCTGCACTAGTGTGAGTTACCCAGTGTCAGCATAGAAAGTCTTTGTGAGCGTCGATCCAACATGCGTCGGTCGGCCCACGTCGACGCCAACGCGCTGGAAATGCGTTTTTGTGATTTCTTGGGCCCCAAGACATGGAAAAACAATAAATACCCTAAGTATTTCGGATTTTTACATACATTATCATATTCCTAGAGTTCCAAGGCCTCTTGGGGGCTGACAACCCAAAAGAGTGTCCTACTAGTTTCTTAGTTACTTTTCATAATTCTTAGTTTTAAATCTCTAGCTTTTAGATTAATTAGATTAGCTCTTAGGTAATTTAGATTCAAGATATCTTCAACCAAACGCTGTCAATTCGTCTTCGTTTAATTAGTAAGTATTTATTTTCTACGCTCTTTAATTTAGTTGCATGCTTTTGATTAGTTTAATTAATAATTGTTGCTTCCATGACGAATTGTGCTTTTGATTGCTTTGAGATTGAGATGTTGATTGTATTTAAGATCGTAGGCTAGATCTAATGGGTCTAGAGCCTAGATTCATTGTGAACCATCAATTGGGTCTTCCAAAGCGATCGTGGGGACGAATCAAAGCTCTAGAACCCTTGTTTTCTTAAATCATTTTAAAAGTCTTTTAAATAATCTTCTCATAGTTAAATTAATCTTAGGTTTTAGATAATTAGATCTTAGTTTAAATACTTTTAGATTTAATTAATTAGGTCCTAGCTTAAATAATATTTAGATTTAATTAGTTTAATTAGTTTCTAGTTCTTAAAACAACCAAACCAATTTGCGACCGTGTGTTATTTTTCTTTATTTTCTTTTCGTGAAAGCAAACACAAAACAAACTTCCGAATCGAGCTTTCCTCGAGAGACCGACTTGAGTCAACTTATTAACCTACACGCGATCCCATACTCTTGCGGGCAAGCTTTTTAAAATTGACAAATTTAATAAAAGTAGGCACAAAAAGTTCGAATCAAAATTTTAGCGCCGTTGCCAGGGAAAATCTAAGTAGGTCGTGAATTTTGTGTTTGCCCTTCGTGATCCTTATTTATTTTTCTTTTCATTTATTTTATTATTTTTATCTGGTACGTTTAATCTTGTTCGTTGAGTGTTGTGTATGTAAGGTACATCTCTTGAAGCCTCGATTCAGCGTCCGAAATAAAATAAAAAAAATAATAATAAAAAATTAAAATAAAAATAATAATGTCGAGAAGTCAAGGTTCTCCATCGTTGGTCGAACGATTGTATGACAACCCATTTGACTTTTCTGTTCCTGGACCGTCCATTCCGATAAGCCCTGCAATGAGGAATTATGATATTGATGATCTTTACTACAAGCAACTGCCAGAATTTAGTGGGCATCCGAGCGAGGATCCGATGAATTTTATCCAGGAATATGAAGACATCACCCGGACTTTTCCTCTTCTCGGCGTTACAAGATAACAAATTAGGAGGCGGCACCTTTTGTGGCAATTAACTGGTAAAGCACAACAATGGTTGGTACACTTGGAGTTCGATTCCTTGCCAACGTGGGAAGACGTATACAAATGTTTCATGGAGAAATTCTACACACCTAGATGGCACCAATATTATTCAAGCCTTGGATGTAGCCGTTGCGGAGCACTTGGGCATTGGGCGACTGAATGCCAAGTAATGTTTGACGAAGAACCACTGGAGGAGGATATTGCCACTCAGGACTATACGAGCTACGAGTCTTATGCTTCTTCCGACAAATTTTCCTATTATCCTAGCTGTGAAGAATACGATCAAGTTGATCAATTTTTAGCACGGCAAGAGGTTCAAGAAGCTGAGACCATTTGTCAACAAGACGACATTAAGCATTTAACGGAAGATGACTTATCTAAGATTGGGGTGTATTTAGAAAGGTCGTGTGCTCGAATACTAGCTTCTTCGGAAGTATCGTCGAACGAGGGGGATGAGGAACCAATTCTTGATGTTGTGGATCCCTTTTTGGAGGTAGAGAATCCGAACCCAACTACTTATTTAGAAGAGGATGAATGTAACGAGGAGGTTTTAGGAAGTTTAGTTGAATTTGTTCCTCTTGTGCTTGTTGATGTCGTGTTGGATGATGATGTAAAGATGTTGCCATTGGAGAACCCAGAGGTTGATGTAGTAATGCATTTGCTTGAGTTTTGCATGGATGAAGAAGACGTGGTGTCGACTATGGAAGATGTGTTTGTTGAGCCTCACGTCATGCCATTGGAGATCCCAGTGGATGCTACGAAATCGAGTTTGCTCGGTTTATTTGGGGATGATGTAGAGGATGAGCCGATCTTAGAAGATGAATTTACTCCTCTTGTGCTGGATGATTTAGACGTCGAGGACAACGATGAATTTTAAAAATGGGCATTGATGTGGACGATGTCCATTTTGATGAGGTGTTAGAGAAGGGATTTATTGAGCCTCTTGTTATCCCACCCGAGCCGTTAATGGATTTTAATTTTGAGGTGGTGGACTAATTAATTGAGAAGGATGCAATGGTCGAGTCCAATATTGAGCCACCCGAAGATTCGATGGATATTGTGATGGTGGACGAGTTGGTTGAGGAAATTCCCAAACCCCTATGCCCGAATTTAGTTCCCAATATTTTTCTAAACGTTAAGGGGGATTTTAACAAAACGAAGGAGAATGGATTGGAGGATATTACATTCTTATGTTCGACGGATTTCCTCATATTTTTGAAGATTTCGGATCACCATATGCCCGAATTAGTTGTTGATATGTTCATGGTGATAGATTATTCGCTTTTTAGACCCCCGAAGCAAGTTAATGTTTTTGTTCTACGAATTGCTTACCATGCGCGCCTTGGAGGAATACATTGCCTATGCTTACTGTTGGAGAACACTAAGGCGTGGCACGATCGTTACCTTTTCTTAGATCCGGGATAGCAACGTTCGTAGAAGGCGTCGAGCTTTCGACGTTAAACAAGCTCTTCTTGGGAGGCAACCCAAGTATTGGTTTTCTTTTCTTTTTCCTTAAAGTTTTACTAGTTGGTTTGTTTTTGTTCATTTGTTTTGTCTTTATAGGTTTAATTCAAGACATTTTTGATCACGGGATTCATGGCGTAGGATGATTGCACAAGCGCTTTTTGGAGCTGCTCAACTAATTAATTTTCAGGGACGTTTTCTTATTTCCTTTCTCCCTTGCTTTTATTTTCTTATATTCGTTTATGGCAATCAGGGGATTGCCGAGTTTTTTTTAAGGGGGTGATGGTTGAGTTTTGATTTATATTTGAAAAATTGTGCAATTTATAAAATTATTCGTGATTTGTAGTAGATAATATTTTACGTGATTGATCACTATTTCTGCGCTAAATTGTGTTTGTCTGGCTTGCCTGACGAAGTTAACTAAGTATGATTTGATGTTCTTGTCTTTTGAGCGTGTATAAGTGCATAAAATTTTTCAAAATTATTATTTATATATTGTAAAATGGTACTTGGACGCAATTGATTTCGCAAAACCTTAAAAGCAGCGTCAATTCAAAAAATTTCATGCAAAAAGCCAGTGAGTAGCCCGAGTGTTTATCATCATTGCATGTACTTGAGTGAGTTCTGTTTTGATATCTCTTTGAAACCGCTGTGTGTAGTTGACTTTGAACATGACGTTAAGGCACAAACCCTATTCCGGCCATATCCATATATATTAGCTACTATAAATTCTGAATGAGCCAATCATAGCCAAATAATCCATTCCATTAGCCATGAGTGATTTTTGAGTTGACTCCTGCAACCATTAAAAGCGTGGGGTAGGAGGAGTTCGTTATTTTTATTGGTTAGTTGAGTTTGGGAAATTTACCAAGGGATTTATGATTTTGTAATAGTATTGAGGACCACCATCCTTAAAAAGAAGAAGAAGAAGAAGAAGAAGAAGAAGAAGAAGAAGAAGAAGAAGAAGAAGAAGAAGAAGAAGAAGAAGAAGAAGAAGAAGACCCCGTAAAAAAATAATAATAAAAAAAGAAGGATGGTGAGTCTTGTTGTTTCGAGTTTAGTCATTGCCTACGTGCTAATAAAGGCTTGTGTTTATTATTTTTTTTTATGAAGCCTAATGTCTAGAGGCGTGAGTTGTGGAAGCATATCTAAGCTTCAATTGTATTTAAGTGGTTCGTACAAGTCGGTTTTAGAGTTACGAGTTGGGAAATAGCTTAAGTTTAAAGGCTACGTTATGAGAGTTTAGTGAGGTTTTTTATTTTTGAATGAGTTGAAGCGCATTGCTTCGTGATTAGATTAGGTTGAGTGAGTTATTTAGCCACACTACTTAAATATTCCATACCCATCCAAAGAGCCTACATTACAACCCGAAAAGACCTTTTCCGATTCTTTGTTGCGTACACACTTAAGTCGCGATTGAAAAGAGATTGATTTTCAGTTCTTACGTATTGTGCATGTATTTGTATGATTTGAGTGTATATACGTCCCATGCAGCAAAGCTTGAGTGATTTGAGCGAACACCCCTATATATTACCCTTTGAGAGGATGCATGAATTTGATTTTTGGAGTGACATTGTAATAAAGGTGGAGTGTTTGAAGTTGCGTTGCCTGTGTCTATATTTTTAAAATTATGTATGTAGCACGACACGACTCCTTGCTTGAGCTTATTTTCATTCTTGTTATACTTTGAAACTATCGTTTGTTCGAGGACGGACAAACCAATAAAGCGTGGGGTAATTGATTAGCATGGATTTATCTTGATTTTTATTAGTATTTAGTTAGTTTTTCTTATTGTTTTCAGTATAAGTTGGATAGATTAAGCACATTTTCATATTTTCTTATATCTAGCTTATTTTACCGTATTTTAATCATAATTAATTAATTTTATGTTTATTTTAGGTATTTTAAAGTATTTTGGTTTGGACGTAGTCAAGAATGGGCCTACGATTGAAGTTTCAGCGAAAAAGAGCCATGATTTGAAGCACTTAAGCTGACACTGGATACCATTCCAATACCGGGTTACCCAGTGTCCGAGTCCTGCCGACACTGGTTGCCGAGAGCTGCCTACGTAGATGCCGAGAGCTTCCCACGTCGATGCCGAGAGCTACTCGACGCCCAGCCGACACTGGGTAGGCTGATTGAAACTGGGTTACCCAGTGTCAGCATAGAAAGTCTCTGTGAGCGTCGATCCGACATGCGTCGGTCGACCAACGTCGACGCCAACGCGCTGGAAATGCGTTTTTGTGATTTCTTGGGCCCCAAGACATGGAGAAACTATAATCACCCTATGTATTTCGAATTTCTACATACATTATCATATTCCTAGAGTTTTAAGGCCTCTTGGGGGCTGACGACCCCAAAGAGTGTCCTGCTATTTTCTTAGTTACATTTCATAATTCTTAGTTTTAAATCTATAGCTTTTAGATTAATTAGATTAGCTCTTAGGTAATTTAGATTCAAGATTTTTTCAACCAAACACTGTCAATTCGTCTTTGTTTAATTAGTAAGTATTTATTTACTATGCTCTTTAATTTAGTTGCATGCTTTTGATTAGTTTAGTTAATAATTATTGCTTCCATGACAAATTGTGCTTTTGATTGCTTTGAGATTGAGATGTTGATTGTGTTTATGATCATAGGCTAGATCTAATGGATCTAGAGCCTAGATTCGTTGTGAACCATCAGTTGGGTCTTCTTAAGCGATCGTGGAGACGAATCAAAGCTCTAGAACCCTAGTTTTCTTAAATCGTTTTAAAAGTCTTTTAATTAATTTTCTCATAGTTAAATTAATCTTAGGTTTTAGATAATTAGTTCTTAGTTTAAATAATTTTAGATTTAATTAATTAGGTCCTAGCTTAGATAATATTTAGATTTAATTAGTTTAATTAGTTTCTAGTTCTTAAAACAACCAAATCAATTTGCGACCGTGTGTTATTTATTTTCTTATTCGTAAAAGCAAACACAAAACAAACTTCCGAATTGAGCTTTCCTCGAGAGATCGACTTGAGTCAACTTATCAACCTACACGCGATCCCGTACTCTTGTGAACGAGCTTTTTAAAATTGACAAATTTAATAAAAGTAGGTGCAAAAAATTTGAATCAGTAATCAGAAGTTCATGAGAAAGAGAGTAAGTTAAATATTTGTTCAAATTGACTACTTATTTTTTTGAATTGACCTTTGAAATTACATGCTTGCATTATTTTATTAATGAGGTAAGATTGGAGTATAGATCAAATAACCTTGTTAGTATTGTTATGAGCTGTGCAAAATCTGTTTTCTCTATGTTTTGTAATTCCTTTTAAGTATAATTATTATATTCTATAATGATAATGCCCATGTTTTCTTGAAGAGAATGTATAATATGTTGGAGAATTGAAGTTCTTGTTATCAATGCCGTAAAAGAATTTTGAAGTGAGTAAGAATGTGATATAGTGCACTCTTGTGATTTGTAAATTCGTAGGTCTATGGTTGATCAAATCAGTATCAGTAAATAGATGTTAAGTCTGGTGTTAATAACACCAGAATTAACACTAAACATTATTCTAATAAAACGCATCGTAATAATTAAAACTTAAAAGAACACAACAGATAAATTGCGTTCGTAAGCAACGTGCTTACGAGTTGGGTATACAAACCCGAAAAGTATATTACTTTAATTCTTTTAAAATCAAATACAAAATCATAAAGTAATATATGAAACATTAGCCTCAACACTTGATACTAAATACTTGTAGCCACGCTATGATGATCTTCTTCGTTGGTCATGCAACTTCAAAGATGTAAGAGTTGTGGATTGTGGCTTCAAGTCTTTCTCATCCTTGTGTTCCACTTGTGAAGGATCGTTCTCCCTTTTCTTCACGTCTTGCTTGCTGCGTGTGTAAAATCTCACTTTACATGACTACTTCTTGTCTTAAATAGACAAGAGTCCTAAACTTGATAAACAAGTTAACTAACCTAAAAAATCTATCTAGGAAACAAAATAAAAACCAAATATATTGCTTCCTAATATTTTGGACCCAAGAAAGACAAACAACATCAAAAGGAAAATTGTCGTGAATAAAAATCCCAACAATCTCCCCCTTTTGCCTTTCTGGAAAAAATACCCAAGATGCAATAAAATGTTCAAAGATCCCCCTAAATAAAACCTCCCCCTTAAAAAATAACCATTGCTCAAAAACACAAAAAACAATCAAATAAACATTGTTCTCAAAGCACAATAAATTAACGGCTACGAGTCCTCATCGAACGACAAGGAGCAGGCCCTTCGTCTTGAGACTTCCTCTTGACTTTGGTCAAGCGACCCACATCCTCATCACTCTCAGTTGATTCATCATCATCCTCAGCTGCATCCACATCATCAGCATCCTCATTGCCATCTTCGTCCGCGTCTTCTTCATCATATCCCCCTTTTTGTTCGGAAAGCAAAAGGGCCTCAACAAACGAGTCACATAGAGCCTTAAACTGTGCAACTTGAGCCTCCATCTGGTCAATCTGAAGACTAAGCATAGCAACCTGAGCCCGCACTACTGGAGCAAAAAACTGAACAATGTTGGAACTGGTGTTAACAGCACCAGAACTAACACCACAAGGACCAGCAGCTCGAGATGGAGGCTGCCATGGAAGATCCACAATTCGGACTCCAGCAGTATGTTGACCATGCAATGAAAACCACTCAGGCTCACCAATATACACATCATCCTCATTAGGATGATAACCTTGATTCTCGAGGAGGCTAAAATTGAGGGAAGGAAAGTAAAAAGAGGAAGTCGCTTTGGACGTAGCAAAATTGGTCACAATGTCAAACACGTGCTGACCAAAGTGAAACTTGATGCTGCGGCCTAGTTTTAAACAGAAACTGGGCTTGAGGGAGCGTCACAACCATTTTATTCTTCGTTGGCACTCAGTTAAAAATCGCCACGTTGTGCAACACCAAATACAGAGAGGACAATCTTGTACCTGACAACTGCTCACGCCATTCCGTATGCATACCCCCAAACAAAAAACCAATCACCTCATTCATATAATCAACAGTAGAGTCCCCATGATAACTCTCAGTTCCAAATAATGCATTTATTAAATCAGGATTAAAATCATAAATCTTCCCACGAACGTAAATTTTACCAAAATTCACAAACTTAACATCAGCAATGGAAGGGATCATGTTTGCATAGAACTCCAACACCACTTCACGAACAAAAGACATGACAGTAGAACCAGTAGAATACATACCTTTACCCTAAAATAACGCAATTAGATTCTGCTTCTTGAAAATATCTACCGGGACTCGACGCTCATCAATCATTCCACGCTGATGATAATAATGATGATGATGATGATGACGATCATCATCATCATCATCATCATCATCATCATCATCATCATCATCATCATCATAATAATAATAATAATAATAATAATAATAATAATAATAATTGCACAACACTAATATAATTCTAGATATTTATTTAATTAATAATAATAATTCCACAATACTAAGATAATTCTTAGATATTCATCTAACAATTAATAAAGTGGTGAAATTACAAAAAGAAATTAATACCTAACGAAATAATAGTGTAGTTTTCTAAAAAAAAGGTTAAAATAGGAATAAAATCAAAAAGCTCCATGAGCTTATTTGAAACGCTTGTAATAGTAACATTTGAGATAAGCTCAGAATTTTCAAATAAGCTCATGCAACCAAACAAGGCATATTTAAATACAGAGAGCTTATAAGTCCTCTAAATAAGACATAAGCTAGCTTATTATGCTTACCAAAATATACATTAAGTATATAAATCGAAAATACAAACTTTGATTTAGATGTTCACAAATAATATAGAAGATTTATGCAATTGGAGGGAACATGACAAAATAATTAGGTGTGATTATATAATGCACAGAAGATTTAGGTATTTTTTTGAAGATAAAATTTGTGTATATTTTGTTATATCCATTATGATTTTATTATTTTGGTTATAAATAGCATAAATAAATAAATTTTGAATTGATTACGTGATTGATTTATTTGTTTAATATCATATTGTATAATTCTAACAATGTTTTTATTATTTTGGTAAGAATTAGCCAATATAAAATTTCTATATTTATGTCTGTATGTTGAGTTCTAATAATGTTCAAACACCAAAATAAGATATTATAGTCAAAAGTTCAGTGTTGGCATATTAATTTCAGAATCTACGAAGCACTAATTGATAACAAAAAAACTATATTGAGAAAGTTGAGTAACAGATTGAGTTTGTACATAATACATTCCATCAATGTAAAATGATTAGATTTCAAAGAGAGTCCAAACAAAAACATTTAAATTATACAAAATAAAACATTTCGGGTTTTCGAATATAAGATTTTCAATCTAATCAGGGTACATTGATCATAAAGCAGAATAATCTCAAACACCAATCCCGGTACTGGGAGAAGTTTAAACTCAATTTTAGAATACTCTCAAACACCAAAATCGACTGCTCGACAATAGCGGACTTCGAATCAGCAAGGCAATCGATCGACTGCCTTGCAGTCAATCGACAGCTGTCGATCGGCTGAGCCTGCAGTCGATCGACTGCTCCGCGGAGGGTTTGGGCATTTTGACAATTTTGCCCCTACAAACAACTATATAAGCCCACATCTTTCACCAACAAAGAAATCAGCTCTCATCCCCACCCTTGCAGGGGTTTGGGGTTAATTTCTCTCTCTAGTTCTTAGATCTACTTTCTCTCTCTTAGGTTTTTAGATTTAATTTCCAAGCTTTAAATCTTAGATTTAATTTCAAGCTTTGTCTTGGGTTTGTAAGCCTAAGGAGAATTCAAGTAATCCCTTGGATTTTATTTTGCTTTGTAATTTCATTCAAGCATTTGGATTCTCTTTTCAATTCAAGTAAGTTTTCCTTTATTTTTCTTCCTTGTTCTTCAATTTCATGCCTATTCTTCATTTTTTGAATGTTGTCTTAGCTCTTAGATTTCTTGTTAGATCTTGTGATTTGTCCATGGAATCTAGGTGAGTGACACACCAAGATCATAGATCGAGTCTTGATCATTTTTATTTTGAGTATTTCATATGCTTTATTTTGGTTTTTATTTTCATGCATAGTTTTTCGTTAAATCCTAGATCTACTCTTCATTTCTTGTTATTTTACGTAAAGATTTAAAATTTCACGTCAACTTTTATTGCTCTTGGTATTGTTGCTTTCAATTTATGTCAATTTGCATTTTCCTAGATTTTGTGATCATGCATGCATGGTTTCAATTTCGGCACATGCTCGAGGCATCCGACCAGCTTGCATTTTACATTTCTTAGTTATTTTATTTTCATAGTTTTCCATTTATTCACGTTTTCATTCAAATTCCAAGATAGAAACACATTGATTCTTATAATCCAATCGAATTCTGATAATACCGAGCCATGAACCCACTTTTCTTATTTCAACACCACTAAGACCTACAAAACAAAATGGCGATATAGCCGGGGATCGAACCCGGGTCACCCGCGTGACAGGCGGGAATACTCACCACTATACTACAATGCCGCGATTTTCTTTATCGACTCAAGCTTCGTAGAAGATAAAGCCAAGCTCATTACAATAATATATGAATATGATGGTTGAGAAGATTTTGTCTTGGGAGGAGTAAACACCCCCAAAAAGGGTTTGTTAACATCCCCCATAGTGTGGATGGGGGGCCACTTGCGACAATAGAGCTCGGACCTCCAAACAACTCATACGGATCAGGCTTTGGGGTACTATTGATAGCACCAATCGGGGCATAATTGAAATTGTAAGTCGTCCCCAAAAACAGTTTGTTCACGTCACCCATGGTGTGGATGGGGGGACCACTTGCGACAATGGAGCTCGGACCTCCAAACAACCCATACAGATTGGGCTTTGGAGGACTATTGTTGGTGCCAATTGGGGCATGATCGAAATTGTAAGCATGAGAACTTCCATACGGGCCAGGATTCAGATATTGGCCACTCACAAAGCCACCATTAGACATTCTCGAGTAATGATTGGGAACATTATAACCACCATATGGACCGGATGTCGGATTATGCATATTCGGAAAGTGATTGGAAGCACCATATCCTCCATACGGACCATTCGTACCCATGTAACTACTATACCTAATATGGTTTGCACCATGCCCTCCCATGTTGGGTTGTCCATAGCCGATTCCACCATTGGAAACGTGGTTTGCACCATGCCCACCCACGTTGCCAAAACCATCATACATTATTCCATTCCCAACATGGTTTTCACCATGCCCTCCCATGTTGGGGATGTACCCTCCATTACCATAATGACCTTGCATACTTATAGAAAACGTCAAATACGAAAGAAAGCTAAAAACTCAAAGAAACTACAAGCTAATCGAAAACCTTAACCGAGCCGAGTCGCAACGGTGATATTTTTTTGTAGGTTAGTGGTGTTGAAATAAGAAAAGTGGGTTCATGGCTCGGTATTATCGGAATTCGATTCGATTGTAAGAATCAACGTGTTTCTAGCTTGAAATTTGAATGAAAATGAAAATAAATGGAAAACTATGAAAATAAACTAACTAAGAAATGTAAAATGCAAGTTGGTCTGATGCCTCGAGCATGTGCCGAAATTGAAAGTGCAAGAAGGAATGAAAATATGCAAGTAAAAGCAATGTTTCACCAAGTACAACTAAAGCAGCATAGAGTACAACCATGCATGCATGATCATAAAATCTAGAAAAATGCAAATTGACATAAATTGAAAGCACCAATACCAAGAGCAATAAAAGTTGACGTGAAGTTTAAATCTTTAAGGAAAATAACAAGAAACGAAGAGTAGATCTAGGATTTAACGAAAAACTATGTATGAAAATAAAAAACCAAAATAAAGCATATGAAATACTCAAAGTCGCTAAGTTATCTAGACCGAGCCCGGCTCCCCCGTGTGCATCGTGTGGAATATTTGGTCACAATACCACATCTTGTCCTTCATATCCCTCATTCAACATTTCTATGCCTCATTTGGAGGAAGTGTATGGGGGTCATGGATATCAAGCGAGACCCGGTTAGGCTATACCATCTTTTGCTCCACCACCGACTCATACTCCTCTTGTACCTCCTCACGTGGGCCTGTTTCGGCCGACTCTCCCGATGATTGCTCCTACCCCATCTCCCGATTAGGATCTCTTGTTCATTATGCGACAATCGCCAAGCCCACCTTCGCATACTCTTTTTGTCGTGGTCCTTGATAAGTGTGGGGTGATTGATAATACGGTTGTCTCACCGTCGGTAGAGGACATGGTTTCGATTCCGAGTATCCTTACCTCTACACCTTTTCTTTCAAAAACATCTTATGAGGAGTGGTTACATATGGACTTGATCAAAGATTTGGTCGAAAGAGTTTATTTGAAGGAAATGAGCATTGAGGATGAGTTTGACTCGGGGGCTTGTGCTAAGGATTGTTGTGAGGATGATGAGCACCTTGTTTATACCGATGATTCATTTGTGCTTCAATGTGCCCAACTCTTGAGTGAGAGAGATTTTGATTATGTCGTTGGGGGCAATGAAAAAATTTTGGCGGGGGAGGTGGAGACTATTGATGAGGAATTGGGAGTCGAACCCATCAAAAAGATTGAAGATTACCTTGAAGGGATCAGTGAACTATTTGAGTTAGTCTCTAATGAGGCTGAGAGGAGGCACAAGCCCAAGCTTAAGCCTCCTCCATATCCCCTCAAGCGTGTATATTTGGAGAAAGAGGAGAGCAAGTCGATTATCATCTTTGCAAATTCGGACCGAGAGGAAGAGGAGGGGTTGATTGAGGCGATTAAAGTTCATAAGAATGCGATTGGTTGGAAACCCGGAGTTAATAATGGAATTAGCCCTTGGACCTACTTGCATAAACTCATCTTGGAGGATGATGCCAAGCCGCCTCGAGAATTCCAAAGGCATTTGACTCCAAATTTTAAGGAGATAGTGGAAGATGAGAAGATGATTGAGGACGAAAAAGGAAAGTTGATGGCCACGAGGGCTAAAACGGGACGAAGGATGTTGATCAATTTTAAGAAGTTAAAAGCGGCTCCCAAGAGAGATCGTTTCCCTCCCCCATTTATTGACCACGTGATGGACAAACTAGTCGGCCATTATTCCTTTTGTTATTCGATGAATCATCAAGTCACTTCAAAACCACCATTCCATACGATGATCGAGCCAAGACGACTTCGACTTACCCGATTGGAACACTAGCCGGCCTTTATCTCTATATCTTAGATGAGGTGTTGGGCCATTTTAAAACCACAATTCCACCAGACAAGGAGGATATGGCTTTCATGGATCCTCTCATTCTCTTCCCACCTTGAGCAAGAAGGGAGTCCATCGAGCTAATGACGTTAAACAAGCGCTTCTTGGGAGGCAACTTATGTTCTTTTCATTTATTTCTTTTATTTTTACATTTCTTTCTTTCTTTCTTATTATAAAAATCCAAAAACATTCAAAAAATTGAAAAAAAAAAAATCGTGTGTTGTCTCTTAGTTCTTTTTAACCCTTGTTTTGTTTTGTTTTGATTTATGTACATATTTTCTTGTGTTTTTTATTCTTGTGCGATTTTCTTTTATAGGTGTTGTTCTCTGACTCCAACCTTGGTCTATTTGATAAGTTAGTAGCGTTCATGGAGCCGGGAGAAACAAGCCATGCTAAATTTTTGCTTGGAATTGCTTGAATGTTTAAGTGGACCCCACCGAGCTCGACCCAAACTCGCTCAGTTAAGGAAGTTTCTATTTAACCCCCTTCTACTTAATCTTCATTAAAAATGCAATGAGGGCATTGCATGGTTTAAGTGTGGGGTGGGTAGGTGGTTAGGATCCGGGTGTCACATAGCATGATTTGTCTTTCTTAACTCGAGCCTTGGAGAAGTGACGCTTACTAATTGCGCATTTATATGGTTGAATTGTTTTTGTGTCTTTTATGTCTTTATTACATTGTTGAACAATCTCCACGTTTTTAGAAGTTTGAATAGTTTACTTGTCGGGAGTTTGCATGTTTATGCTCTCTTATGTAAGGAGTTGAATTTTTGTGCTTCGTCCAAAACCCGCCTATATATATAATCAACATCTACTCGTGAAAATATTACAAAACTCTAAAAACTCTGTTGATTTTATTTTCAAAACCCGGTGCAAACTAATGAGTAGCCTTGTGTGAACTATCGGTTTTGCTTGTATTTTTATGGAAATTGCATTGAGGAGGTTTGATTTTGCTCGTACATGATTGAATTTGGAAATGAACTCGAGGCACATATATCACTCTTATTCCAGCCATATCCAAATATATAAACTACTTAAATATCCCAAATGAGCCCCCTTGAGCCTATACCTCATTTCTTGTTAGCCGAGCTCGATTTTAGCTCTTATATCTTCATAAATTGTGAGGTGAGAATGTATGTTGTTAGTTGACTAGAAATGAGTGGGAAATCAATTGTGGGTTTTGGGTCTTGAGTTCCTTATACAAAAAAAAAAAGAAGAAGAAGAAGAAGAAGAAGAATACTCCAATACAAATCATGAAAAGTGATAAAGCGTGCGTTCAAGTGAAAAGCCTAATTTAAAAGCTAAGTTTAGAAAAAAGAAGAAAATTCAAAAAACTTCTAAGTGTTGTGAAATAAGATTCGGAAAAGTATGCGAATGTACAAAAGGGTTTCGAATGAAAGTTTGGTAATTTTGGATGGGTGAAGCGATCATAAGCTTCAAGTTCTAAAAGTTAGGGTTTCGTGTGTTATTGATCACGTTTGATCGTGTGTTAGCCACTATATCCAAGTATTCCGTACCTTACCAATGAGCCAACATTACAACCCAAAATAAAGACCTCTTTTGATTCTTATTTGGTCATGTACAATGGGTGCTTTTGAGTTTCCGATTTGTGAAATCTTGACAAGGTGCATGCATTGCCCGACTCAAGCGTATACACGTCCTTATATAACGAAACACTTAAGTGGATTGAGCGAACACCCTCAAAAATTCCATATAAGAGGAAGACATTGATTTGGTTTTCATTTGAGAAAGAGTAATACGAGCATTGCTTGATGATAACGAGTTTATCCTGATACATTCATCATATTAAATCGGATAAGCACAAGGATTTTTCTTTTTGCATAAAGTTCATTGCATGTACATTCTCGATTCTTTTCGTTGTTCGAGCACAAACAAACCGATAAGTGTGGGGTAGTTGTTTTGCATGTAATTGTGGTATTTTTATCGTGTTTTTAGTTAGAGTTTAGAGTTTTTTTTTTGTAGTTTTGAGTCATGTTTCATCAGGGTTTTAGGTTGTTTTCTTATTTTAATATTTTGAGCTTTATTTGTCCAATGTTGGTGATGTTTGTGCGATTCTTGGGTTTTTGAGCTCAAAATCCTTATGTTGTAGGTGGCTCAAGGAATTGGATTTTCTCCAAGACGTGCAGGCATACGCCTAGGTTCGAGTTAAGGAATTGAGGCCCAAAATCCGTGCTGAAATGAGAAAACTGAGCCGAAAGCAGCCCGGACCGACTGAAAAGCTACCAATCGACTGCCCAGTCGACTGGGGGTCGATCGACTGACCACAGATCGACTAAAATTTTCGAAATTGACTTCTCGACAGTAGCGGACTTCGAATCAGCAAGGCAATCGATCGACTGCCTTGCAGTCGATCGACAGCTGTCGATCGGCTGAGCCTGCAGTCGATCGGCTATTCATCGGAGAGTTTGGGCATTTTGATGATTTTGCCCCTACAAACGACTATATAACCCCACATATTTCACCAACAAAAGAATCAGCTCTCATCCCCACCCTTGTAGGGGTTTGGGGTTAATTTCTCTCTCTATTCTTAGATCTACTTTCTCTCTCTTAGGTTTTTAGATTTAGTTTCCAAGCTTTAGATCTTAGATTTAATTTCAAGCTTTGCCTTGGGTTTGTAAGCCTAAGAAGAATTCAAGTACTCCCTTGGATTTTATTTTGCTTTGTAATTTCATTCAAGCATTTGGATTCTCTTTTCAATTCAAATAAGTTTTCCTTTATTTTTCTTCCTTGTTCTTCATTTTATGAATTTTACCCTAACTCTTAGATTTCTTGTTAGATCTTGTGCTTTGTTCATGGAATCTAGGTGAGTGACACAACAAGATCATAGATCGAGTCCTTGATCATTTTTATTTTGAGTATTTCATATGCTTTATTTTAGTTTTTATTTTCATGCATAGTTTTTCGTTAGATCCTAGATCTACTCTTCGTTTCTTTTTATTTTCCATAAAGATTTCACGTCAACTTTTATTGCTCTTGCTATTGGTGCTTTCAATTTATGTCAATTTGCATTTTCCTAGATTTTATGATCATGCATGCATGGTTGTACTCTAGGTTGCTTTAGTTGTACTTGGTGAAACATTGCTTTTACTTGCATATTTTCATTCTTGCTTGCACTTTCAATTTCGGCACACGCTCGAGGAGTCCGATAATACCGAGCCATGAACCCACTTTTCTTATTTCAACACCACTAAAACCTACAAAATAGTTGTCGTGTCCTCTCCCTCATCCACCGTTCGGTCCTCCTCCTCTTCCTCCGATTCCTCGGCCGCCATAATGCGGAATAATCGACATGATAGCTAGGTCAGATTCGGATGGATTCCCATCGGGGGAAGGAAAGAGTTGTCTCGGTATCCTGACTCGTTCGAAGCTATTTATGAATGGGTTCAGTTCACCTCTAAGGCTTCTTCGACCTTGCATCAACAACAAACAACATCAACGCATCGAGTGGCAAACCAAAACAATTATACATATATCAATCATAAAATATATTAATACGAAAAAACTTGTCAAAATCTTTGCCACTCCCCGGCAACAGCACCAAATTTTGAGTTAAACTTTTTGTCTTTCAAAATTAAATCAAAGTTAAACAGTGTGCGTTTATGTTTTGAAAACAAGTTCGCCTGCAAGAGAACGGAGTCACAGTAGACTGGCAAGTTAAACCGAGTCGATTCTCTCGAGGAGTGGAAATTCGGAATTGACGAGGTTTATTATAAAGAAAATCATGAGTTCTAATTCTAAACACACAATCGAAGGGGGTTTTTGAGTTGTGGAATTGAACAAACCAAATTTGAAACTAATCTTGCAATGAGAGTGTGAATCTCTTTACAAGAATTAAACAAATTATTAGCGAACTATTTAAACACTTTGGCAAGAGATTTAAACTACAAATAAAAGACAAAACATATCATCGAACACTTGGAGTGCAAACACCAACTACGATTCTAATAAGATCAAATTCCAAACCAACAACCAAATAAAAGAAAGATTTAATTAACTAATTCAACCAACTCAAGGCTTAACATATAAATCAAATCATTCACAAAGGATTCAAACGCAATGTTCTAATACTCAGTTCCCAAACAAGAAATACCAACGAAAGTTTCGAAACTACTAATTAGAAATAGAGTTTAGAGAATACTGAATTCGGATGAAAATACGATCAACTAGAATGATGAAAGCTATGTTATCTCCAGCGATTCCGGAGAAAAGAAACTCTATGCAATGAACCTAGAGGCTTGTCACGAACTCCAAATTCCTGTGATACAAGATCAACTACGAAATCGATCGAATGTTTATATCATTTGCTGAGAGGGCTCTAACGGATTATTCACTCTATAACAATGGTAAGAGAGATGTGCCATATCTCCCCCCAAAAGATGATCCTTCATATTTGATAATCCCTGGTCTTTTGTAGCTTCCAAACCCCCATCAATGCCCAGCGTAACTGATCATTTGAAATCCGAGTTTGTAATGCCTGCATTCAGCCGGATGGGCAGAAGTATCCGACCGGATGGGGGTTTCTTTCAGTCAATCCGGTCGGATGTCAGATCCATCCGACCAGATATTAGTCCAGTAAGTTTATCCGCCAGGTCATCCGATCGGTGCGAGTTTAGAAGATCAATCTGGTCGGATGTCAGAACCATCCAATCGGATAAGTGTCCTTGTGGCTACTTTTGGGCGCTGACTTTCTCATCCTTGTCTCCCGAATTTTTCAAATGCCCTAGCTGCATGACAAAACATAAAATTCATCACAAAAGGACCAATTAATGATCGAGAACTCAGAAAGTTAAGTAAAAAGATGTAGAATGCAAAATTATGCAAAATAGCCTAATGTTAACCCGAAAAGAATAAAAAAAAGACTCAAACATGACTCAAAATATATACAAATACATAAAAAATACGTACGAATCAATATTACGCCCATATATTATGGCGTACATTCTGTTTATGTTATATATGATTTGTTACATTTTGGTTTTTGTTAACAGGCCTTATCATTAATAAAGAAAATAATTACAAGTAAAGACTAAATTTTTAATTCCATCACCGCTATCATATACCGGGCAATTCTATTCCATAGGCTATTGAATCATATTAATTTGTATGAATTCTCAATACATTACTCAATAAATACTCCTCTAATGTTTGTTGGATAACTTAATCTTGAGCATATTGAACTCTATAATATATTTGAACATAATCATACACTTATATTTTTATGTTTCTTGCCTAATAGGTATGAGTAGTCAGCAATTCATTCCTCCACCATCAATATCTTACCACACTAATCGTAAGTCTTTTATTTTTAAATTATTAGCCATTTAATATGTGTGTGTGTGTATATATATATATATATATATATATTAAATAATAACATTATTATTTCATTCAATTTATCCATTAATTATCATAATATAATTGATGTATTATTCAGTATGTATACATCGAAGATTTGCTGGTATTGAATAAATATTTAGTTAATACAATCTATAATTAACAATTTTATTCTATTGAATTTTGTAATTTAAATGTTTGAGTTAGGCTTGAGTTCTCAACGATTCACTTCTCCACAAGCACTATCAAATCTGACTAATTGTAAGTTCAATAAATATTTCTGATAAGCGAGAAATTGTGCTTTATTTAATGGTTTAAATCCTATATGTTTATGTGCTTAATATTCTTATATATATTTATTTCTCGCATATTTATTATTATGAGTAGTCGAGCACCAATTGTGTATTTCGCTCTTATTTTGCAATAATTAGGTGCTAAATTGGTGAATTAAAGATTTAAGGATGATGCACGAGGAAACGAGAGATAAAACGAGTGAATTGGCAAAGAAAGGACGATTTTGGGCTATCTAGATGGGTTATCGCTTGGACAAACCGTTATAGAAAGCAGGAAGCAACTAACATAACTGCCAGTCAAAGAACCGTTATAGTATCCTGCCGACCAGTCCCGCCGACCAGCCTGCCGAGCACTGCCGAATGCTGCCTGCGTCGCCCGCCCAGTCCGCCCGCGTCGACAATCTAGATCGGCTGACTCCAGAACCGTTATAAAAAGTCCTGGCCTATGCACTTGCCCATGAACTCTCTGTCGCGTCGATCCGAAACGCGTCAGTCGATGCGACGTCGACGCAACTGCCCAGAAAACACGTTTTTAAGGGTTTCTTATTGCCCAAGACTTCCTAAACCTATAAATACCTCCCTTAAACATCAAAAACGTCTTGTACATTAATCCTAGGGTTCCAAGACACCAAAAAGGAGTCCAAAACACCCAATTCAACCATCCATCAAGAGCTTGAAGATTGAAGACTCAAGATTCAAGATCTAAGCTCTCTTATCCCTTTCTTATCTAGAATTATGTTCTTCTTATTTATTTTTCTTCTTCATTATTCTATGAACTCCATTAGAGAGTAGTTGTTTTATCTAGTCCTAGGGAGTTGAAACCCTCGTGAAGTTATGTTTTAATTAATTTATGCGTATTTCTTTCGTTCTTCATATGAGATTGCTTGTGTTATCTTATTTACATATCATGATTTCTTATTTCATGACATGATTGTTGAATTCTTGGTTTGGATTGGCCACCTAGATTAGGAATTTGGTTATCAATTGCTAGAAAGAGAACTGCTTCCCGTGTAATTGTCGTAGTTTCGATTTTTATGAAGCAACTAATGGTCGCGTATCATTAGGGGTAACACAACATAAGTTGAATAAACCGAGCTTATGTGTTTATTGCTTAGATTAACCTATTTGCCTGGTTCTTAATGCTGTTGTTGGGTTGAATCTAGAGAGCTTATTCTAGGTTATTCAATAATTAGAGTTCATTAAAGAGCTTATTTTAATTGAGTAAACGGTGAATTCGAGTAGCAGAGCTTATTGTTACTTAGGGTTTTTAGTTTAATATGATGAGTGGATTTTATATTGCAATTGGTTAAATGAATTGAACGAGGGTGGAAACTGAACTAGGACTGGAAAGTTATTTATTATTATTTGTTATTTTCTTATTTGTTTCGTTATTTGATTTTAATTGTTTTCTTTAATTATTTAATTTTCTTGGATTAATTAATATTCTTTACCACCGTTTTCTTAGTTTATTAAAATACAAGAAGATCACAAACTAATCCACACTACTCGTGGGATCGACCCTTGCTTGCCACTGCTACTAGTTAGTAGAGGAAAGTCGAGGAACTTTATAAATATTATTTTTGACGCTTCAACGACGAGCGGTCAATTTCTAAGAAGTGTTTAGGAAATTTATATTGAAAAATATAATTCCGCATGCATGTTATTTTTTTATGTTCCTATCATGTTTAGTTCATTGTTGTCTTTTTATTGTTGTAGCAGCAAAGAATAAGGAACGAAAAATTTTATTATCTGATGTAACAAATGGTAAGATCAAAGATAAGAAACTGTGCAATGACAAGACTTATCTGTGTATTATAACTTGTTATAAATAAATTAATTTTTGTTGGTTTCACATCTGCTTTTGTTTTTTTAGTCCATTCTATAACTAATCGAGGGAAACATATACAACAACAAAAAGTAAGAAGAAGAAAAGGAATACCTGAACATCTGGTGCATTTGGATCACCTTGAGACTTCTTTTTCAAAGGACAACCCCTGATGTTATGGTTGACACCTCCACACCCACCACATTTCATTATTGCTCCTTTTTTACTCAATTTGGTTGTCTTTTTGGTTGTCCTTGATAATGCTTGAGATTTGCCTTCATCAGCCTCCTTCCTTCTTCCCTATTTCCTTGGCCTGCCAGGGAGCTTTTGACACACTGGTGGAATCAGGGGTATGACATTTACAGTAGGCCACATCTCAGCACCATCAAGAGCACCCATCAGATGAGTATAAGCCTTCAAAAATGTTTCTTTCTTGTAACAGATATCCACATAATCCTCTGGTGCCTGGCCCAAATAGTACATGCCAGAAATTGCATGTGAACATGGTATACCACTGAGTTCCCATTTACTGCAGTTGCATCTATTTGCCCCCAAATGAACCTTAAATTTTGTTCCACAACACCCCTCAATCTCAAACTCATTCTCACCATTCCAATGGGCCCTGAATTCCATTTCTTTTTTAAGTCCTCAAGAATCTGGTTGATTTTAGGGCAAATGTCCCCATTGTATTTCAGCATAAAGTCTCTCCTCTCATGTATCCTCTTCATCAATATCAACCGTATACTCTCCAACATTATAATAATTGACTTAGACCTAGCTCTTAGTATCATAGAATTAAAGCACTCAGACAAATTATTCAATACAACATCACACTTAGAATAAGAGGAAAAGTGAGACTTGGACCACTGAGAAGGAGGCCTTTAAGCTAACCAATCAAATGCAACTGGTTCTTTCTTTTTTATCTCCTTCATGGTGTTTTCAAAATCTACCACCCTACTTGCCCTAGCTGCCTTCCATAGGAGGGTTTTCAAGGCCAATCTCTTGTGTGATAGTTTAAAGTTTTTGGACAAGTGCATCACATAAAATCTTTTTTCACACCCTGGAAGAGCAGTGTCAATGGCCTCAACCAAACCCTTCGGCTTATCTGACATTCTAGTCCAACCATAACTATTTTCTATTTTCAAGTCCTGGACTAATAGCTGAATAAACCACAACCATGATTTTGTTTTTTCCTTTTCAACCACAGCATAAGCAAAAGGGTAAATGCAATTGTTAGCATCAATACCAACAGCAGTCAGAAGCACCCCACCACATGCAGTTTTTAAATGACATCCATCTAGAAATATAACTGGCCTACAACCCTCAAGAAATATTCTTTTAAAAGCTCCCCAACAAATATAAAATCTCTTGAATAATGGCTGACCACCCACCAATTTACATTTAATTTTCACATTTGTACCTGGGTTTGTTCTTTTTATCCCTTCAGCATAACTCCAAAGCATGCCATATTGTTCAACATCACACCCACCCCCATTTTTTAAAACAAATATTTTAGCTGCATACAGTTGTTGAGCACTAAATGAAAGTTTCAAATCATTTTTGAGAATAACCTCCATGGACTCAATTGGCCATTTAGTGTTGGTCCATATCATATCCTTATACCTTTCAACTAAATACTTAGCATTTGCATGTGAGACCTTCTGCTGTCTAGGACACTTATGTTTAGGTATCAAAGTTTTTATCTTCATTGTGTTCTCATTTAGACCTTTTGAAGCATAAACTAGAAATGGACATGATTTATGTTTGCATTTCACTTGGACCTTATCCTTATCATTAATGTTAAAGTATATATCTCTCCCAACCTTGATCGCATATTTCCTGACAACTTGTCTGAAAATATTTGTGTCACTAAATTACATTCCCAATTCAAAATGAGGATTTTTCATGTCTGTCCTAGGGTTAAATATTAGATAAGCCTTATCCATTTTAGGAATGCTATTACTAGTAACCCTATACTCAGATGGTTCTGAAAAATCTGCCCCACCCCATTCTACCTCAGCATCAACATTTAAACCAAACAAGTCATCATCATCAGAAGATAAATCACATTCACTATCAATAAATCTTTCAGAAATATCAGAATCTGACCCTACAGATTGTTCATCATCACTTTCATCCAACTCAGACAAGAAACCATTCATATCAGACAATGACACATCATTCACATCAGACAAATACTCATCATTCACATCAGACAAATACACATCTTTCAAGCTTATGCCATCTGCATGTTCACCAACAAATTCTAAGGGTTCATCCACTACTAGCAATTAACTATCCATGTCAGTATCTTTTCATGTTCTACAAACACCCCTAACATTCTATTATCATCAATGAAGTTTACAAGATTTAGAACATCTGATACGGACTAAAATAATCATACGTGATTTTATGTGATAAATGTGAATATTTATGGAAAGCGACCTCATTTCCTAGGGAGCGTGTGCCCCTGGGAGATGGGCGAGCTGTGATGATTTGAGTGGCCTATTTGTGAAGAGTAGCGACCTGTAGTATGGAGATGACTTTTCATATAGGGTCGCGATCTCTTGTGATTTGGGCTGAGTACTTGAGCCCGTTTGTGGATTTGACATACGTGAATTATTATGGGCCTGGTGGGTTGTATGCCCCGGCTTAATTGTGGTATCTATGGAGAAGTTTGTTGTTTATGGGAACTTACCATGTATGAGGAGTCCAGTTGAGAGTCGATTGTGGAATCCTAGTATGAATGGAATTCTTATTATGAAAGGTAACTCTAGATATTGGAGATCTTCTCCTATCCCTATAAAAGGAGCCTCCGGCTTCTCTTTTGAAGGTTAAGGCTTATTACGCATTTTACTATCTTTGCACATTGACATTGTTGATTGAGAGAGAAGAAGTGTTACTTTCGCTTATTAACTTAAGCGTCGGAGGGCCTTAACGGGCTCGAAATCTGGCCCGTTCTAGGCGTTGTTTTGCAGGAACGGTGAGGTCGCTTGGAGGATCGCGGGAGACTTTGGAGGTCGCTGTGGTATATTTGAAGTTCCATCTAGGTCACTGATCTCTATTCTGAGGTTAGTACCCCCTATTTGGTAGTTCAACTTTTTGAACTCATCAAATTGGCGCCGTCTGTGGGAAAGAGGGATATCGAGTCCTTGAGCGAAAGACGTGAGTTACACAATTTTCGTAGGTCTAAAATCTGACTGCGCAATAAAATTCAAAAATCGTTTTCTACTGTTTCAACCGTTGGATCGCATTGAAAATTTTACTAAATCTCAGAGACCTTTTAAATTACGTTTTGAACGGTGAAGATCGGATTTTGAGATGTTAGGGAATTTATATAAATTTTCGATCGAAGCAGTTTTTATTTTCGGAAAATCCTGCGCAGTGTTTTTCAAAATACGATTGTGCATAATATAACCGTTGGATCAACTCGAAAGTTGGATATGTTAATCTAAACATATTTAAGTTCAATATGAACGGTGGAGATCTGATTATGAGTTTGGGAAATTTTAATAACGAATTTTAAATAGAGCTGATTTTGTTTCCAAAAACTACTTGTCTAATTTCTTTTGAGAATTAAGTTATGTACACTTTAATTGTTGGACGGAGTTGAATTTTGTGTATAATATGTACGATATATAGTGGTTAAATATGAATAGTGGTGGAGATCAAGTTTTGAAGATTTGTGAACACGAATAAAGGTTGTGATGCTTGCGTTTTATTTATTGATCATATACTAACGGACTGAGTAAGGTCTATTCGTTGAGTTTGTATTAATGTTGGTTTTTGAGGATTACTTTATGTGTTGCTTGGACCTTAACCCGGGAATGGTCAACGCAAACAGACGCGATGTGGTCGCGTGTTCAAATTTTCAAGGGATGATCCATTTTGTTGCTCGAAATATAAGGTGATGAGGTCGTGTATCAACATAACACAACAAAATCAACACAAATCGAGATAAGTATTTATTTTGTTTTAGATGTGTTTAAATGATGATGGTATGGTTTTGTTGATTGATGTGGTTATGGTTTATGTGATTATATAAAATATTAATTATCCATGGGGTTGGATAGATTTAGTTTTAAAATTCTTTCATGGTTTTGATAGAATGAATGATGGTATATTAATCATGCGTGGAGAGTGCTAATTGGACTTATGTGGTTTTATTTTGTGGGGATATGCATGTGGTTTAACATTCGGTTGATGAGAACTTATTTTGATTTTATATGGTTATGAACATGCTAAGAATTGATCATTTTTACACATTCCTGTACGAAAATACAGCACTGCCACACTTCAGTAAATTGGTCGTAACTCACTGTTGGATTATCCGTTTTGAGATCCGATTTTTACATTGGAAACTAGGCTCGTAGGGCTTTCCAGTGATATATAGTTTGGTTTTTAATTCATTACCGATTAAAATAGTTTAATCTTCAAAGTTGGTATATGTGTGCTGAGAATTTTGTGTCAGTTTTTGTTTTGATCCTATATGGCTTGATGGTGATATGATATTTATTGTTGTGGGGAATGGAGACCTTCGATGTGAAAAATGTTTGATTAACATGTTATTGGCACGAGTAAGGTTGTAATATTCGGATGATATTTTCTATGATTATGCTAACGAATATGGGTGTAGGGTCTGTTTAGGTCGTATTAACCTAGGGTTAAATTGTGGGTTGCCCGACATGTAATTCGGAGATGGGTAACCCAATGCGAAGAGGTCGCCAATGTTTAAGACCATGTACCAGGTCGCGTGTTCAAATATTGACAAAAAGGAGATCGGGGAATTATGCTACCTAAAAACAAAAAGGTCGCGTAGATGGATATTCGAGGAGAGGTGAATTTTCCTATAGCGCCAATATGAATATGTATCGGGTACGCTTTTTGAAACCTCATGAAAGGGACAGTTTTTCATTTTATGCCCTATTTATTTTTATGTGGTGGAGCATAGGGGAATAATTGATTTATGCGATTTAATATGGTGACAAGATTTATTTGAGATGATTTAAATGGTTGTGGTGTGTGATTTAATTTAAATGATTAAGATCTGGCCACATGTGGAGTTTATGTCGTAATAGTTTATGGTTTGGTGGTTTATGATTTGAGTTTGGAGAATACATATAATTAACTCGTTACGGTCTCCGCGACCTCCTTACGGTCTCATGCGACCTCATTATGTAGAACAAGGTATGGCTTTATGATTATGAAAATGTTTAAGCCTCAAAGTCCAGAGATTTTATGGGTTTTATTTTTAATTTCCGACGCTTTCATTAGGTCTATGAGTTTTTAATTCCGATGCTTTCATTAGGTCGATGATTGTTTAATTCCGACCCTTTCATTAGGTCGATGATTGTTTAATTCCGACCCTTTCATTAGGTCGATGATTGTTTAATTCCGACCCTTTCATTAGGTCGATGATTATTTAATTCCGACGCTTTTATTAGGTCGATGATTGTTTAATTCCGACGCTTTTATTAGGTCGATGATTGTTTAATTCCGACGCTTTTATTAGGTCGATGATTGTTTAATTCCGACACTTTCATTAGGTCGATGATTATTTAATTCCGACGCTCTTATTAGGTCGATGATGATTAAATTCCGACGCTCTCATTAGGTCGATGATGTTTAAATTCCGACGCTCTTATTAGGTCGATGATGGTTAAATTTCGACGCTTTCATTAGGTCGATGATAGTTTAATTCCGACGCTTTCATTAGGTCGATGATGGTTTAATTCCGACGCTTTCATTAGGTCGATGATGGTTTAATTCCGACGCTTTCATTAGGTCGATGATGATTCAATTCCGACGCTCTCATTAGGTCGATGATGCTTTAATTCCGACGCTCTTATTAGGTCGATGATGGTTAAATTCCGACGCTCTCATTAGGTCGATGACGGTTTAATTCCGACGCTCTCATTAGGTCGATGATGGTTAAAACCCGACGCTTCTATTAGGTCGGCGATGGTTTTTATGGTTATGGGCTGACGCTTGTTTTTAGGTCGGCAGGCTGGAGGGTACTTGTTGAGCCCTCCGGGAGTGAATGATATGGGCTGACGGTTAGGCGGGAGAAGGTAACTCTGGACCGGAGGGCACTTCTCCCACCCGAGAGTTGGTTGTGATGTGAAAGTGGTTCTTTCAGTGGGCCGACGCTTGTTTTAGGTCGGCGGGGCGGGAGAAGGTAACTCTGGACCGGAGGGCACTTCTCCCGCACAAAGTTTGTGTTGAAAGGTTGTGGTGAAAGTTTTTGTTTGTGGCAAGTGTTGGGGCGGGAGAAGGTAACTCTGGACCGGAGGGCACTTCTCCCGCACAAGAGTTAGTGATGCGAAGTTGCGATGTGAAAGTGTGTTTTTGTAATGAAAAGTAATGTTGAGGAGTTGTATTTTTGTGATGTGAAGTTGTGAGGAGAAGTTGTATTGTTGTGGCGGGAGAAGGTAACTCTGGACCGGAGGGCACTTCTCCCGCACTAGAGTTTGTGTTTTTGAAAGTTGGAAATTTTCGTGATACATAATAAATGAAGTTGCGCGAGCTGTTTTGATTTTTAAGGCGGTTGTGATTGGAAGTGATATGCTTGACTTATGTGCTTTTCTCATGAAAGATTATTTTTATTTTGGGGCGAGCTAATACATTTTGTACGCTGTTTGATGGGATTGTTAATAAGTCATGGTTGATTGTTTTTATGATACCGCGATTTCGTAAGGCGAAGTGTGATTGGTTGATGCGACCTATAATATCTTATGGGTTTTATTTCGTACATGGTTTGTGGTTTCATTACCCTTTGGGGCGAGCTTTGTGCATTTTTACCCTTCGGGGCGGATTGTGTGTTTTACCCTGTGCGGCAGGTTGTGTATTGTTATCCTGAGGGGCGGTCGTTTTGTTACCCGTTAGAGCGGGCTGTGTGCGTTATACCCTTCGGGGGCGGATGGCTTTTTTCCAAATAAACACTTGGCGAGTTATTTTCATGGTTTTCATATGGTTAGAAGTTGTGGTTGTGTTATTATGTGTTTGGAAGAGGTATGATTGACCCACGCATCTTTTTCAAGATATTGTGTTCTGATATTATGGATGGTTATGTCTGTGCGAGCTAGTATATTTTATATACGAATTGTTTTTAGCTCTATTGGATTATTTGTGATTCGTGGTGTGATTACTTTGAATCTCATGGTCTTATGAGGATAGTAAATATGATTGTGACTAGTTATGAGTTCGTGCGACCTATGTGCGAGCCAGATTTATTTGGCATTTAATTGATTGCATTAACTTGGGGAATTACATAGGCGAGCTTTATTGAGTTGATGTGGCTTGATTGTTTTGTATTAATTGCATTAATGGGGACTGAGTAGTTTTCAGTCTCATGTTATTATTATATGGTTACAAGTGTATTGTGTGTGGACTAACTGATTTATTCGAACTTGGGGAACTGAATGGTTTTTCTGGCTCATGTGTGATTTGATGTGATTTTTGCCTTGATTCGGCATATATTTTATAAGTGTGTTATGGGCTAACACTTTTGTTAGGTTGATAATGGTTTATATGGAGTGGAGCTGATGCTCTTATTTAGATAAGTGATGATTTGTGGGTGCAATGGTTTACTGGCCGACCTATTTTAGGTCGATGATATCTTTATGGTTTTATGGGGTTTTGTGCCTTTATGATTAACGCAATCTTGGGCCTCGATGGGCTATTATGGTATGGGGTCTTGGCGAGCTAAATGATTATGATTTGTGGTATGGAATGATTTTTTGATCGACCTGTTTAGGTCGAGTAAATGGCTTTATGGTGTTTTGACTTTTTAAAAAGCATATGATTGTATTTTCTTATATTATTGTGCTCGGTTAAAACTTGAGGCCGTGGAGGGAAGGCTTTATGGTTTTAGGTCGTCAAGTATGGAGTCTGGGGACTCGCAGGTTCTTGGACAATGGGCGAGCTCAGCGAGCTGATTTTTTTGGAGGTAGCGATTTTATGTGGTAAATTCTTATGGGATGATTGATGTATATCCGGTATATCAGGTTGGATGATTGATGTAGAGTGGTGAGGTGATTTGTGCGTGTTGTGTGTTTTATTTGTTTATGATTGCATTTTTGAAATTATTGAGTTTCGAATGTGATTTTAAGTTGGTGGATAAAAGTTGTGTTTTCAGATCGTCCATATATATAGTTGTGAACTTGGTCTGGGGACTTATAGGTCGTCTCTCGCAAGGTGATCGTGCTATTTTAAAAAACTAAGTGAGCTCAGTGAAGTTGTACATTTGCAGGTTGCATGTACATTCTATAATTTACTGTGGAAGGATGAGTGTTATAGCTCGGTTTGTTGAGCTGTGTGATTTTGATATGTGGTTTGGTAAGGTAAAATGATGATTTACTTATTGTTTTTGAAGTGGTTGTGCTCTTGTAATTCTGTTTTTACATGTCCTACCTGATTTCGTGTCTCAATCAGCTAGAACATGGGGGACTAGCTGATACGGACTAAAATAATCATACGTGATTTTATGTGATAAATGTGAATATTTATGGAAAGCGACCTCATTTCCTAGGGAGCGTGTGCCCCTGGGAGATGGGCGAGCTGTGATGATTTGAGTGGCCTATTTGTGAAGAGTATCGACATGTAGTATGGAGATGACTTTTCATATAGGGTCGCGATCTCTTGTGATTTGGGCTGAGTACTTGAGCCCGTTTGTGGATTTGACATACGTGAATTATTATGGGCCTGGTGGGCTGTATGCCCCGGCTTAATTGTGGTATCTATGGAGAAGTTTGTTGTTTATGGGAACTTACCATGTATGAGGAGTCCCAACTGAGAGTCGATTGTGGAATCCTAGTATGAATGGAATTCTTATTATGAAAGGTAACTCTAGATATTGGAGATCTTCTCCTATCCCTATAAAAGGAGCCTCTGGCTTCTCTTTTGAAGGTTAAGGCTTATTACGCATTTTACTATCTTTGCACATTGACATTATTGATTGAGAGAGAAGAAGTGTTACTTTCACTTATTAACTTAAGCGTCGGAGGGCCTTAACGGGCTCGAAATCCGGCCCGTTCTAGGCGTTGTTTTGCAGGAACGGTGAGGTCGCTTGGAGGATCGTGGGAGACTTTGGAGGTCGCTGTGGTATATTTGAAGTTCCATCTATGTCACTGATCTCTATTCTGAGGTTAGTACCCCCCTATTTGGTAGTTCAACTTTTTGAACTCATCAACATCGTTGTCACTACTTAATACCATTAGATCAGTACAATCATTAACTCCACCCCTAGTGCAATGAAACCCTACAACCTCTTTCATACTTCTCTCAGTTGCCATACCTTTGAATTCAATTAAAGATAGTTCATCCACATTGCAGTAATCAATATGATCAGCCTCACCATCAATATAACATGTTTTCCCGAAATTCACAAACACCCCTGAATGATGCATTCTAATAGTGAATAACTCAGAGTGATAACCTGAGATACACAAAAAATAAACAGAGAAAATAAAAGAACCAATGCCATAATATATTAATCCTAACAATTCAAAACCCTAAACCAATCATGTTTTACTGTTAACAATATAAAAACCCTTAATTTTAAAAACAATACAAGAAACCCTAGGTGTTGGGACCATCAAAATGGACCCACATAAACACAATAGCAATAAAGAACGTAAGTCCCTGAATTAGGGCCACAATTGAATAAACAAAACGAATCAACCAATATATATATATATATATATATATATATATATATATATATATATATATATATATATCGCATTTGGATCACTTACCATAATCGGGGAAATCTCTTCCAGGCGGGCCATCTTTGTCACCACTTTTCTGCACCTTCCAGCTCATGGTTCTTCGATTAAAGCTTCCAATTTTCAGAAGATTCGTATGTAAAGTAGGGGTTTTTTTTTGTTTTTTTTTTTTTGGAATCAATTTGAATTTTGGAGAAGAATGATAAAGTGGATATTGGGATTTGGGGGAAGCATGTGAGCCTCATGTGTTATCTGATAAGTTGAACAGGTACGTAAACTAAAAGGACGAGTTTTCCCTCATTGATCTCACGTGTATGCAACGTGCCTATCCGCCGTCGTGTTTTTTGACTGAATTTTTCTTTAGGAGGTATTTTCGAAAAAACACAAACATTAGGAGGTAATTTAAAATAAAAAAATAGATCAGGAGGTAAAGTCCAAATTTTGAGATACTTTAGGAGGAAAAAAACTTATCCCTACCAGTTATTCCAATGTACAAGGTTAGATTATTACAAGTTCAAATATAACTCAATATTCAGAAAATTTGTATATATAGCCTTACTTATAAGTCATACCATGAACAATGATAAAAACCTTTTACTAAGTATGTTCATCCCAGTTACAGATCATCCAGGTACTTCACATATTACCAATAGGGAGGCCAAACAAGCAAGGAGTTATAGAAGATACTGTATGAAGAATAAGCGTTCAGGTAGTTTTATATGATAATATCTGACATTGCATAATTCTACTTCAATTATTCATAATTTCATCTAGAATAATTGGATTGGTCTAGCCATATAATTAAACATTTTCTGAATAAATATGTAGTATTTTTATTAAATTTATATCTACTGGATTTTGTTTCTATATTAGTTTATATTTTTATTACACCCGTGAATTTATGTTAGTGGGATTAAAATTTTATTTCTGTTCAACTATGTTTGTTTAAATTAAATGAAAATAAAACAGTAAAAATTAGGGATTGAATAACTCCTCTCCTTTCAGAAACGTTTATTTTTTTATTATTTGTTTAATTCAAACACTGACTTATTTGTTAACATATTTAGTACTATTTGGTTGAAACCTTTAAATACATTTTAAATTATCATAATCAACCCTATTTTCAAATTCATAATAAATAAAACAATATTTTATAAATACTCATTTACTACAACACCAAACAAACCAATCAACTTTTTAACAATAAAAGAGCGTCTCTTCATGGAAATTCGACTAATAACCCCCAAACCATGCACTCAACCACAACATCAACTTCGACAAGAATTCGAAAAGGTATGTCTTGTATCAACTATCTTCCAAAAATTCAACAGATACATGTAAGTGATGTCAAAATTTAAAAATCTTTTACTTATTGTTTCTACTGAGATTTTTTAGATGTCCGTTCCACACGAAACCCATCTACCAGACGTCAATGAAGAAGATCTGTTTACAATAAAATGACTGACTCAACATGTTAATTTTTTTGAATTTTAATCCGATGTGAATCCCATAAACTAGTTAGTTTTATTATTTCATTACAAATGGTGTATGTAGATTTTTACTAGGCTATGTCGACAATGGTGACCCAATATATATTCTACCACGCAATTATGTGGTACGATGAACGCACAGAAAAGTTAACAAAACCAGCATCTCCAACATTCTCTAGATGTTTCACTAATGGGAAGGTTGAGTTACCTTCCCTAGCCGAGCCTCCTATGATTCTTCTAAATTTGCTATTTGGTCACGATCTTCGGAGCAACAAATATATAGATAATATTTGTGGGCACAATAGCATGTTTAGTTTCACTTTATTAGGAGGAAAGATAGATACATCCATCAATAAGGGACAAAGACCCTATGTCTTCAAGTTGAAGGGTGCAAACTATCATCGTATTGGGAGTTTGTTACCGATTTCAAGAGATTCGCCCAAGTTTTCTCTACTTTACATATATGACACTGAGCATGAAGTTCAAAATAGAATTAATGCAATTGGGTATGTTGTCCTCTTTCATATGCCTTTTTAATATCTACTTTATATATTTTCATTATAATACTGTTAATAAGGCAGAACAAACTCATTTAATCCCACAATGATTGAGCATATCAAAACTATACTTGATGTTCATAATCCTCTGGTGCAATCGTTTAGAAGTGTCAAAGAATGTGGCATCATAGACGATCAATCCGGTCTTAGATTAAAACTAATCGGAGGCAGAAAATCTGATGGTAGAACATTCAATCTTCTCACTGCTCTTGAAGTAGCTGCTCTTATCCCTGGAGATTTCAACTCTGCTTTTGGTACTAGGGATATAATTATAGAGAGTCGGTCCGGTTCGTTACAGAGAATAAGCGAGTTACATCCTTCTTATCTTGCTTTGCATTATCATTTGTTATTTCTATATGGTGAAGATGGCTTTCGGCTAGGCATCAAATATAGTGATATTTCATCCACAACTACATCGAAAAAAATGGACAAACTGACAATGTGAGAATTTTTTGCTTTTAGGATTCAAGAATGACAATGTGAGTCTAAAACACTATTGTGTTCTCGAAGACTCTTTCAGCAGTTCTTGGTCGATGGATACACGATGGTCGAGTGTTAAAGGATAAAGTTGATTATATTTAACCAAGTGTTGCTAAGGTCGGATAAATTTAAAAATCTCAAGGATGCCGTGTCGAAAGGAAAAATAGATGCAACTTCGATTGGTAAGAGAATAGTCATGCCAACATCCTTCACTGGTGGAGCTAAATATATGATTCAAAATTATCGAGATGCAATGGCTATTTGCAAGTGGTTTGGCTATCCGGGTTTGTTCATCACAATCACTTGCAACCCAAAGTGGCCAGAAATAACACGATATCTAAATAGCAGAGGAACGAGATCAAAAAATAGGCCAGATATCGTGTGTCGAATCTTCAAAGTCAAGCTGGATCAAATCATGAAGGATATGACGGAATTGGAACTATTCGGCAGGACCCAAACAGGTGCGAACCTACATAAATAATATGCTCTTTTTATCATGTTACATTATTAAATTGCAAATATAAAATTTAAATTCGTGAAAATCTCGACAGGTAATTTCATCAACATTCATCCATCATTCTTATTTCTATTTATTTTTCTTGCATTTATTTATATTTCTAAAATATTTCCACAATCAATGTTTATTTTGTATATTCAGTTTTGACTTATTAGTAATTTAGTTACTAAAGCAGTTATCTACACGGTGGAATTTCAAAAGCGCGGTTTACCTCATGCGCATATTTTAGTTTTCCTTGACCGCGATCGCAAGATTCCTACGCCACAAGATGTTGATGAAATCATATTAGTAGAGATACCAAATAGCGAAACAAGTCCCTTTTTTGCACGAATTGGTGACTCGACACATGATGCATGGTCCGTGTAACTCGAAAACAGAGAAAGCCTACTTAAAGAAAGGAAAATGTATTAAGGGCTTTACTAAACCTTACACTGATACAACCACAGTTTATGATGATGGATACCCAATGTATAAGAGAAGAGATACGGTAATTTTAGGAGTTAAGAATAGTTTTAATTTAGACAACAGGTTTGCCGTTCCATACAGTCTCAGCTCTTAATGAGGTATCAAGCTCACATTAACATAGAATGGTGCAATCGGTTTAGATCAATTAAGTACCTATTTAAGTACATAAACAAAGGCCACGATTGAGTGATTGTGTCTATAACCGAGGATTCAAATGACAGGGTTTCAAAGGAAGAAGTCATTGATGAGATAAAAAAAACTACTATAACTGTAGATATATCTATCCATTCGAGGCTGTTTGGCATCTTTTTGGACTGGATATCCATTATAGGAACCCATCTCTACAAATACTGAGCTTCTACATACTCGATGAGCAGTCAGTCTTCTATAGCGATGATGACACCATTGATCGAGTTATTGTTGAAGAAGATGGAAGGGAATCAATGTTTCTTTCTTAGATGGCGTGTAATAAGAAGTATTTCCATGCCAAATTATTGTCATATACAGAATTCCCCACAAAGTTTGTTTGGAATGGCACAGATCGTGTTTGGAGAAAAATACAACTTTGATTTAAAACTAGTAGGTTAGATTATGTTCCGCCTGGTTTTGGAGAAGCATATTATTTATCAATAATGCTACATCATTCCCGAGGAGCAACTTGTCACGAAGATATGCATACCATTAATAACATTGTCTACCCCACTTTCAAGGTTGCATGTTATTCTTTGGGACTATTAGATGATGATAGAGAATACATTGATGGTATTGTCGAAGCAAGTTATTGGGGTTTACTATCATTCCTAAGAAAGCTATTCTCATCATTGTTAATGTCTGCAAGTATTTTAAGGCCAAAATATGTATGGGAAAAGACATGTCATCTTCTTGCAGAGGACATCTTGCGAAGACAACGTAGAATTATGGGTATAGAAGGTAATAAGTATTGAATTTATTGAGTTTTTTATTTACATAATAAAGATGTACTTATTTCTTTATGATTTGTAATTTCTATGAATATAATTCACTTATATACTCAAATCTTGAGATTTTTTTTATATACTTTGTTCAGGTCTTCAACTAAGTGATGATATGGTGAAAAACTATAACTTGATTGAATTGGAAAAACTTCTCCAAAGTAATGGAAAATCGCTCAAGAACTTCTCCGATATGCCTTTGCCCGACGGTTTTAATGACTGGTGGAAATAACAAACTTATCCAGCAAGAACTTAATTTTGATAGATGTCTTTTGGAAGTCGAATATCAGAAATTATGCTCATCATTAACAGATGAACAAATGGCAATCTATTCAGAAATATTATGTGCTGTGACAAATGACAAGGGTGGTATTTATTTTGTATATGGTTATGGGGATACAGGTAAAACCTTCATTTGGCGTACATTATCTGCTGCTTTATGCTCCAAAGGTGAAATTATTCTCAATCTTGCTTCGAGTGGTGTTGCCGCACTTTTGCTTCCAGCTGGTAGAAGTGCACACTCTCAATTTGGAATACCTTTAACCATAACCGAATATTCAATGTGTACAATAACACCTGGAACAGAATTAGCTGCTCTTCTTGATGGGGCAAAACTAATCATTTGGGATGAAGCACCGATGATGAGTAGATTTTTTTTTTGAAGCTTTGCATAAAAGTTTGAAGCATATTGCACCTGAAGAAAGAAAGGACTTACCATTTGCCGGGAAGGTTATAGTTTTAGGTGGAGACTTTCGTCAAATTCTTCCTGTTGTGCCAAAGGGTAGTCGGGAAGATATTGTGTATGCCAGTATCTATTCATCTGGATTATGGGAACATTGTAAGATTCTTTGATTAACGAAGAATATGAGGTTCATCGGACAATCAATGTCAAAATCTGTTGAACGTGAAATTCGGGATTTCTCCGATTGGATACTCAAAATCGGTGATGGAAAAATTGGAACAGAAGTGGATGTTCAAACTTTAATTGATATACCTGACGATATACTTCTTCAAACTTCAGGCGATCATGTTGCTGCTATTGTTGAGAGCACTTATCCATCTCTTTTACAGAACTTTGGCAATCTCTCATTCTTTTAAGAAAGAGCTATTCTTGCTCCAACTAATAATATTGTTAAAATGGTGAATGAATACATGATGTCGATTCTTCCAGATGATGAAAGAGTATATCTTAGCTCTGACACAATTTGCAAAACATATGTAAATGGAGAAGCTCAGCATCAAGTGTACTCGGTGGATTTTCTAAACACGATAAAGTGCTCCAGAATCCCCAATCATATTATGAAGTTAAAAATTGGAGTTCTGGTTATGTTGATTAGAAACATGGATCAAGCTCCAGGGCATGCAATGGTACTAGATTAGTTGTTATGCAACTTGGAGATCGCATTATTGAAGTAAAGATTTTATTAGGAACTAATGTTGGGACGAAAGTTTACATTCCACGAATGGCATTGAGCCCTTAGGATAGTAGGGTTCCATTCAAATTTCAAAGGAGACAATTTCTGTTTATTATTTGTTTCGCAATGACTATAAACAAGTTTCAGGGTCAAACTCTTTCTAATGTGGATTTGTAATTGCCAAGACCATTTTTAGCCACGGACAACTCTACGTCACAGTCTCTCGGGTCAAGAGTCATAAAGGATTTTAAATCCTAAGTTGTGACAACGATGGTAATATTTTTAATAAGACTGCAAATGTTGTTTACAAGGAAGTTATTCAGAATCTCAAGTGAACGATTTCAATAAGTTGTATTATTGACTATAAGTTAATATTTAAGTTTTTCACTTTTGTTAGTATGTTTTTGCTCGATATGCCCGCGTAAAAGCGGGTTTCTGAACTAGTTGTTGGTAAAATCTATAACACTAATAAATAATTTGCAAGGTAGGAATTAGAAATTTTAACGAAGGGACATTAAAGGTTGTAGCATGAATCTTGCATATACATCTTCGGGGTATCTTAAAAATGCCAAAATGACATATTTAGCCTTTTTATTTCACTTGTGTTATAAGTTTGGTTTTCGAATGATGGTAACAGTTTGTTTCTGTTCAGTTTTCGAATGGGATTTGCCATTTTATCTTTTGCTTTTCAAGGATTGGAGTCACTTTTTGCACAGTTTAGACAATTAACTTTTTCGAATCGAACTAATGTTTGATGTACTTTTTCGCATGTTCATTCGTAGTGCAACCATTTGTAATTTAAATTAAATGTACATATTGGATAAGAGAGATGATATGTAATGATCAATTATATTTGCAAATATAATACAAATCATAGCATTATTTTAATCAAATCTATTGCAAAACTAGATCCTTAATTTTAGTGTGTGATTTAGTTATTAAATTTTCATATTTAACGCAAGTTATGTTTAAAAAGGGTGATAATATACTTATTTAACTTGCCAATATGGATCGTATTAATTGACTGATTGATTAACTAATTAATTTGATATAAATAAATATATACATATATATATATATATATATATATATATATATACAAGTTATACCATCTTAGTTGATTGATTTGTATGAATATATTTTAATTATTTAAGATTTGGGGGTAAATTTATATGTCTTAAGTGTTTGATTTAAAAACCACAATATTTATGACTCTTTATAATTAAGTTTGATATTTAAATGTGTATTTAAATCTTTGGGGATGTGATTTGGTTATTAAGTTTTATAATTATTCTTCTAAGACTCATATAATGGTTTGATTGATTAAAAAATAAAAGTAATATAATCAAACTTATTGTTAAAATGGTCAAACAAGCAAAAGAATGTCAAATCACACACCAAATATGTCAATTAGGGAATTGATTTGCATATTAAGTTCTTTAATTATGAATCATATATAAATTTTTGTTTATTAAGGGATTTAATTAAATTCAAGCGTGTGTGTATTATTGATGATTTTAAAAATTTCAATTAATTTAAAATATATTACGGATAACTTTTGAGTGATTGACAAATCATTGAGTTGGTTTAATAATTAACCAAAAGTCAAGTATAGATACTTACTATAAAATATTCAGTGTTAACGAAACAAATCATATGCAAAACCAGTCAATTGTAACCTTTTTTTATCGTCAATCAGTGGGAATATGATTTGGTTATTAAGTTCTATGGTTATAATTATGATACTCATATAATGGTTTGAAAAATTAAAAAATTAAAGCAATTTAATCAAATTGATTGTTAAAAATGGTCAAACAATATCAAACTAATGCAAAGTCCCACGCCAAATATGTTAATTACGTTTGCGTATTAAGTTCTTTAATTATGACTCATCTATAATTTTTTGTTTAATCAGGAGAAAAATCTTGAATCTTTGTTTCTGGAAATTTCTCAATATTTATGGATATGAATTTTTATTTTTATTCATTATTACTATTATAATTATTATTATTTTATTTTTTGTGATAAAAAATATATGATTATGTTGTCATGATCATGTTAGATGAAAAATATTTTTTTTCACGTTTCTCAATTAAAGAATTCAACTCATTCTCTTATATATGCTATATATTGTCTAGCCCAATTTAAAAATCTAATTAAAATATTTAAAATATAAATTAGTGCTTATGCTATAAATTTGATCGTATTATTTGGCAAATAATATTAAAACTAAAATGAATAAATATTAAGAGAAATACGAATAAGATGAAGTCGAATTGGGTTTTAATTTTGGCAGTGATATCGTTATTTTTTCAATATGAAAATCACGTTATTTTTTACGTTTTGCAATTAAAGAATGCAATTTATTCTCTTATATATGCTATATATTGTCTAGCCCAATTAAAAATCTGATCAAAATATTTAAAATATAAATTAGTACTTATGCTATAAGTTTGATCGTATTATTTGGCACATAATATTAAAATTAAATGAATAAATATCAAGAAAATTCTGAATAAGATGATGTCGAATTGGGTTTTAATTTTGACTGTGATATCGTTATTTTTTAATATAGAAATCACGTTTGTATTAGTTTGATATGATTTATTAATATATTTTTATTTTGGTTTAGTGGATTGGTTAACTTAAATCTAAATAATGGAACATTTATGTTTAACGAGAATTTAGTACGTAAACCGATATATGTTCTCAAATCTCCTTGTTTTATTTTATTATAGGTTAAAGAGTATCATACGAGTGTTGTGTACAATGAAGTATTTTATAATTTATCAAATACATTTCAACGAATAATAATATTTATATGAACCTTGTTCAATATTTTTTTTAATAACATTTTATATTTGTAAATAATTAGATGATTTCAATACATATTAATTAACTCTAAATACATAATCACTTATTTAGTTATCTAAATAATTCAAAATCATTAATATTCAGTTATTCCGTAAGATTACACGTCAGAGAAGACAGTCTTCACTTATTGTTTGTTTCACAATGACTATAAATAAGAGTCAGAGTCAAACTCTCTCCACAGTTAGCTTGTATTTGCCAAGACTAAAGACCAGCCACGGTCAGCTTTGTATCTCAATTTTTTCGAGTTAAAATTCGTAAAGGGTTGAATATTGTTTGCATGATTATTATTAGGAATAAGGCAGCTAACGTAGTCTACAAGAAAGTTTTACAAAATTTAAAGTGAACAACGTTTTTTTGGTACACTTTTCACCTTAATATTTCTTTTTATATAGATTTTATATTTTTATACATTTCTTATATATGCCCACATAAACGCGGATTTCGAACTTGTGTGTGTGTGTGTGTGTGTGTGTAATAAGTTAGCCCTTTGGGCGTGGATATACTCACCCCATTCATTTATGAGTTTACCCCAATAAAAAGAATTTCAACAAAAATGTCAAAATTATACCCCCCACCCC
>BMAC01000085.1:0-25187 GCA_014905375.1 Phtheirospermum japonicum | reverse complement strand
TTCTAACTTATACTCCTTAAACTTCTCAAAAGCCTCTGACTTGTGCTTCAAAAGATACACATGTCCAAATCTTAGAGAAGTCATCAGTAAAATATACGATGAAAATACGAGAGAGTTTTTAGAAAACATAAATCCTAATTTTGAGATTGGGAGTTCTTGAGCTTTCGTGAGATTTCCTAACTTTCTTCACGATAGCAATACACTGGAGTTGGATCTTGCAGTCGGAGATTAATCGCGTGGATACCTTAGTGTTGAACTCGAACCTGAATTTTCTGTAAGGGTTTCATGCTTTTATCTCGTTTATTTATTATATAAATATATTCGTTCACAGGATGGATCTGTTGGATCTAGAATTTTAAAACTTCCGCTGCACGAGCATGGTGTTCGCCTATACGAATTCCAACAGGAAGATTATGTAGCTTATTCCTGATAGACCCAATGATGAAGGAATATTATAGGTTGTATGGTGATGTTGTGCTGTTTGATACAACACTATCATACAAATAAGTATGACCTAGTATGTGCTCCTTTTGTTTGTATGAACAATCACAAGAATAATGTCATGTTTGCATGTGCATTTCTAGCTGATGAAAAGACTGAGTTATTTGAATGGTTGTTTGAAACTTTTAAAAAGTACATCAGAGGCTAGTGTCTAGTAACTATATTCACAAATCAAGACCTAGAAATTTCTGCAGTGATAGAGAAGGTTTAATACATTTACTTTCTTTGGTGATACTTAAGAACAGTCTTGTGATACATTATGATAGTTTTGTAATATATTTATTAAAATATTATTTATCTGGTTATGCAGGTTTATCCAACGACAAAACACCATCTCTGTTTGTGGCACTTTTATCAAAATACAATAGCCTAATTTGGAAAATTAGAAAATGATGAGGCATTTCAAGTCATATTTAATAAGTGTTGAGAGGTTCAGAAATATATAGTAATTTTATTTGTGATACAGTTACCTACAATAATCATGTAAACTAATATAAGTAAATATTACTTTTGTGATACTACTGGTAGTATGTGTGATACAATTACTTATATTTGTGATTCTTCAAATGATATATCTAATACTTGGTTATATAAATTTTTGCTAGGTTGTGTTGATGAGAATGAATCTCAACGATGCTGGGAATCAATGATCTCAGATTTTGCACTGGAAGATAATAGTTGGTTTCAACATTTATATACCTTAAGAGAGAGGAGGTGTACAACATTTAGAAAGGATTTCTTCTCTATCAAGATGTTATCTTCACAAAGAAGTGAAAGCTCAAATAATGCACTCCGGTACAATGTGAAAAAGACGACGAGTCTGACTCATTTTTACAAGTATTTGAAAAGAATATTAGAGAACTTGAGAAGAATAGAGGAACATCCTGAATTCACCTGCTCAAACTCTACTCCAACATTACCCATGAATTCGATACCGATCATAAAGCACGCTACCCATGTGTACACTATATCACTTTTTTGAGTGTTTGAGAGTGAATTCATAATCGGCCTTTCTATGAGGTGCACATTATTTTATGAATATGAAGTAATGAAAGTATTTGATATTTAATCTAATGACAACTGTACAATAATCCATCGTGTGTTCTTCAATCCGAGAACCCATCTCGTCACGTGTTCGTGCAAGAAGATGGAAGAATGTGGTTTTTTATGCTGTCGTGTTTTAAGCTCCGTTCTAAAAACCGCCCTAGGCGCTCGGCGACACCACCCCACCGACGATTTTCAAAAATCAGCTAAAAATTCATCGGGCGCCCTCGGTGGCCCAGGGCGCCAGGCCAGTTTTTTTTTTTTTTTTGCCCAAAACGACGTCATTTTTTGGCCTATTTTTTATTATTTTGATTTTGTAAATGTATGCTATGGTATTGTTATTTTGACTAATGAACTTATGGATCTATGTTTTTTGAACTTGAATTGAACAATAGTTTTAAACTTGTGATCATTACTTTTAGTTTTGGATTGTCATAGACTTTATTATGTAGCAGGTAGCACTACTGCCAGATTACAGATTTCACGGCGGTTTTTTAAGGGATTTAACGGCGGTTTTTTGAACCGCCGTTGTAGCCAACGCCGTAGAAAGTAGGCACCTTTTACGGCGGTTTTACAACCGCCGTGAAATCCAACTAATTAACGGCGGTTTCCAGAACCGCCGTTGTTTAATATAAATTTAAAAAAAAATTACTGGTGAGCTCAACGAGTCTAGCTCGTTTGGCTCACCAAGTCCATGCGAGTTCCGGCAAGCTCCGACGTCCAAGGGCAGCCTTGCGAACTCTGGGAGCAGTTGGCGATCTCCGGCGAGCTCCGACGTCCAGGTGAACTCCGACGTCCAGCTGGTCGTCTCTCCGTCGTTGATCCTCGTCTTGCCCGGTTTCCAGCAACGTCCGACGTGGTGAATGCAGCAGGAGGAGAATGCGGGCGATCTCCGGCGACGCCGATTTCTACAGGAGATCTCCGACGACGTTGTCCAGGCGTCCAGGTGAACTCCGACATGGTCGTCGTTGGTCCAATGACAGCAGGCGATCTCCAGCGACGTCGGCAGCTGGCGAATGCAGATGAAGATCTCCGGCGACGTCGGCAGCCCTTGGTCCAAGATGAAGATGAATGAAGAGGATGAAGATGAAGGCATGCATTAAGGTGGGTACACGGATTGATGATGTGGCACCTCTAGATCGTCAGATGCGACACGGATCAACGGCCCAAGATCTTTGCATGATAAGGACGAGGATCGGTGACATGGCAGCTTCCTATTCTACGGCGGTTCTAATGAAACCGCCGTAAAATGTCATCTTATTCACGGCGATTCTAATAGAACCGACGTTAAATCTACCTAAATAATTAATGTACGAACTAATTAACGGTAGTTTTTAACGAACCGCCGTAAATACTTGTTAATTCACGGCGCTTTCTTAAAAACCGCCGTTAATTAGTTCAGTTTTAACGTCAGTTTTTTATAAAACCGCCGTAAAATGTATGATTCTACAGCGGTTTTATGAAAACCGACGTTAAATGACCGGTTTAACGGCGGTTTTCTGGAAAACCGCCGTAAAAAAGTATTTAACGGCGGTTTTCCCAGAACCGTCGTGGATGAGGCGCCTTTGTATCTACTTTCTGCAGTAGTGTAATATATTCAACTATTAAATGGTTGGATGTGATGTTGTAAATCAAAGTATTTATTCACAAATTCTAGGCTCCGCCTAGGCGCCCTAGGCGCTAGACACTGGCCTGGTGCCTAGCAGCTGCCTAGCGATTTTTAGAACAATGGTTTTAAGTGTCTTTAATATGCATGGTGTGGAAAAGATCCTAGGTGTATATGTCAAGAAACGATGGTCAAAGATGGTAAAATCTAAAAATTTTGGATAAATTAAGTGTCGAAATATGATTATCAAAAACATGATGATTTTGTTCCTTAGCGATATGAGATGGCAAGAAAGTACTATAGTCTTTTAATGCAATGCCAATCACATGAAGAAACCTAGAGGATTGTCGAAGAAGGATATAATAAAGATTGTATTGCAATTAACGAACTCATAAAAACCTTCATAAATATGGAGTTAAGTGAAGAGTCTGACAAAACAAGCAACTCAAAAAATTAGGTTCTTGATCCTCAATACTCGAAAAATAAGGAGAGATCTAAGAGGGTAAAGGGATAACTTCAAAGAAAAAGTTTTAAAAAAAAATCAAATGTAACAACTGTAGTAAAGAATTTGGATCAAAGATACCAAACCTCCATTTGATTTAGTTTTTATTTTTGTAATTACATTTTTCCACAAACACTATGTAATACAATGATTCACTTTTGTGATACTTGAAGATATCTTTTTGATACGTTTTTTGGATGTTTAAAAATACTGTTAGAATTTGATCTATCTATTGTCAGTAATGTATTTAGTGTACATTGTGATACTTTTACATATATATGCGATACATTTCATAGGTTTTATGATACTTTTACACTTACTACTATTATCTATATATATTATGATTATGTGATAGGTTATCTATAATAGTATCATTGATACATTTATTTTTGTATGTAATACTTTAGTATTATTCTCAAAATAAAATTAAATATTGTGTCATTAAGAATTGTCATGTTTTTCTTGTAAAATTATTTCTTTCTATTTATACGACACAGAATAGAGATTACCAAAATAACTTTTATTATTTAAGATATATTTGCAATACATTTCATACATATTGTGATACTTTTACACTTTAGTACAAGTATATATATTTTTATGTGATACTTCCATTACTATCTATGATACATTTATTTGCATATGTAATACTTTATTTTGATGAGTATAATAAATATTATATTGTTACATAAATATCACTTTTTATGCTTCTAAAATTCATCCTAATGTGATAGTATAAAAACATGAACAATAAAAATATTGCAAAACACACAAACTATTAGAGTACCGAATCCACACAAAACATTAAAAAACTAGAAAATACATATACGTCTAAAATTTATCAAAAACATAGGCAATATCTAAAAATTCCGCAACAAACATATCCATCTAAATCCCCTATTTCCCAATAAAAACATAGACAATATCTGAAAGTCTTCCCAAATCACATACATATTCATCTAAAAACTCCCCAATAGACATATCCACCTGTTTCCCATTGGAGACACAGACAATATCTGAAAAATAATTCTCAAAACACATACACATCCATCTAAAATCCTAACAAACATAATCTAAACCCCCTGATTCCCAACGAATACATAGATAAATATCCAAATAAACTCCTAACAAATACATATCCATGTAAAAACTAACAAAACAAAAATAAAGTATTTTTGACACACAAATGTGCTTAACCCACTCACTTTCTACGCTTGTAAACTGCAGCATCAGCCTTTTTTTTCCAGCAATTTGTTGTTTCAACTCTGATTTCTCTTCATAAAACTTTTTCACTTTCTTCAGCACACTTGCATGAACCGAGTTGAAAGGGCATGAAATAAGGCTTGCACACACCTCAGCTCTAATAACGTGCCGAATCAGAGCTTTAAAAAGTGAAAAAAATTACTTAAAAACTGCAATGAAGTCTTTATTGTCAATAATTAAAAAAATTAAAAGAATCAAAGAAAGAAATTACCTTTAACAGACTCGAGGATGTGTATGCGACACCATTAAAATGTTTCATATGGTGCATTAGATAAACACCACAACCCCGATCTTACGTTCTCGTTTTCCAGAAACAAGGGACATTTTCAAATATGTAATCCTTGATATCGGCAGTACATGGATGATTTTTTGTTTCCATAAATGCTACTATTTCTTTAGCCTATAAGAATAATAAATATGTTAGAACAAAGCCAAAATAGTTGGAAATAAAAAAAGTCAGGAAAATAAATTCTTGCTTAACTTATATATATATATATATATATATATATATATATATATATATGTGTGTGTGTGTGTGTGTGTGTGTGTGTGTGTGTGTGTGTGTGTGATACTTTCAACATATTCCATCATACTTTTAACATGTTTTGTGATACTTTAAAAATAAAACCCTAAACCTAGTTTTAAAATGACTGAAACGATGAAATTCTTTGCTGGAAATAAATTATTATTCTAGAAAGACAAAGAATAATCCAACAAGTTATATAAAATAAGGGACAAAGTAAAGAAAAGTGATATTGGTGAAAATTATTAATATTGGGATTATATGCTACGTAAATCATGATCAATTGTTACAAAAAGATGGCTTACCACAATTTTCACAGCTCCCACAGCAATCAATACCGTCTCACTTGTGGTTGTCCAGATATTGCAGTTTTTTCATAGGAATGTTGATCACAGCATAAAAATAATGCTTATTGTAAATAATGAGAACAAAAATTTGCAATTAAAAAACTTAAAAAGATTAACAAAAACTGTGATGAAATAACTCTAATTTTGTGATACTGTAACTATATTTTGTGTATACTTCTAAGATCTTTTGTGATACTTGATCAGATATTGTAAACATTCGTACTACTTTTGTAATACAATAAGTATGTTTTATGATACTTCTATTATCTTTTTTGATACTTTTAATATTTATTGTGATACTTGATCAGATATTGTAAAACATCCATATTACTTTTGTGGTAGAATAAGTGTGTCCTATGATACTTTTAATATATTTTTTTACACTTTTAATATCTTTTGTGATACTTGATTAGATATTGTAAAAATATTTACTCTACTTTTGTGATACTTCTAATGTCTTTTCTAATACTTTTAATATCTTTTCAGATACAAATAATATGATACATAATATTTCAAAAAGATATCTATTGTAAAATAATTATTCGATTTACCATGTCAAGCTTATTAAAATCAACATTAAATAAATGAAGTCATAACAGCTAACACCCCTGAATATTAACAAAAATTTCAAGAGTTTTATCCTTATCCATCGAAACCCCATCAACAACTTTTGCCACATTCAACTTTACAAAAAAAAAAAGGTCCAAAATCAAAAGTTTGACAAATAATAAATAAAAAAATGAATAAATGTGGCTAACTTATAATTTGAGAACTTACAATGATGTCAGTACTGAAGTAAGACGATGACAACTCTCACCAATTTCTATAGAGTTTAGCGTCAACAACCAAGCATCAATGAAACTCGTATAAATCCTCCTTGCAACATTCAAAGATTGCATGTCCTCTCTGGGGATGGTATATAACCTATCAAATCGAAACTTCCACTCACTGCCAAAAAAAAAAAAGGGAACATACATTATTAGAAAAAATTAATAAATCCATATAAAAAGTCAATGTGTGATTTGCTAAAATAACTTATAATTTATTTGTTACGGTACCAAAATCATATAAGCGAGAATCAGCAATTTCCCATGAAAGGATGTTCTTATTCATCAACATGAGATGAGAGACAAAACCAACATTTTCATCAATAACCCAACCATCCATGAAGTAAAGTGGCTCAATAGTTCCTATAGGACCATTCAAAGCAACATACTTTATTGCATCCATAATCTCAACATCAGTCGCCAAAATATCATCTTCTTCATCTCTCTCAGAAGTCAACAACTCAAAATTTGGCATATCTTCATCTATTTTCTTCATTACATATAACTGAGTGACAATATCATCAACGCATTTGGGGAACGATGGATCAGAAAAGAACGTCTGCCTAGCAGTTGGAGACTCGCTTACGTAAATCACATCACCTGAAGTAGACACATGACTACTTCTCAGTTTATCCTTCATTGCCACTAGCTGCTTAATATGATGTTTGGTAACAACATCAATGTCTCTTTTCAAGCGCAAAACTATCTCATGCATTTCCTATGTACACAAAAATATAAACACATATTATTAATAACGAAAAAAAGTAACATGAATTAAAAATTATAAAATACTTTAACACTTAGTTGTGATACTTTAACTATATTTTTCAATACTATTCATTCCTTTTGTGATACTTTGACTTTTTGTATAAGACATATACTTAAATATATACAATACTTCAGTATATTTATGTGATACTTTGAAAATATTTTGAGATACTTTAAGAAATAAGAAAGTATCAAAATCTAAGAATTTAAATAAAAGAAATTATACAAAAAAAAAATGACTTTTAGCATTGGCTTCATTGCGAATAGTTAAATCATCGGGATCTTCCTCTGATAGATCAAACTCGATACACCTCGTGCTTGTGCTCTTTGCATTGCTCTTGCACGACCAACCCTCTCCATCACTCTTTCCCTTCTGGCCCTTTGATCCACACAACTCATATGGATTTTTTCTGCTTATTAGTTATAAATCATGAAAAAACTCACCATCCCTAAAGTCCCCTCCCAAAATCTCTTCACATATCCATTTTCTAAACCTTTTAGACGTCCAATGCTGGATCAATGGCAGCATCATACGCTCAGCGCACCCTTTTCACTTAAGATGGTGAAAATAAATGAATGCAAGAGCCAACATACAACCACTCACATTTACAACCTTATTACTATTGTACCTGCTCACAGCCTCACATAATGTTTTAAGAACATATGATGACCAATCAAAAGTAATTATTTTATTGACATCATATATAGACTGTGCAGCATTGAAATTCACAGTTCTATTAGCAGATGGGGCCCAGAAAAGTGGATAGGGCATATAGAGCAAACAATCGCTTAAAATGGTCGCCTCCTTCAGGAAAGCTGTTCCGTAGAAGATATTTCAGATTGGCAAATGACAACCTAGTTTCCATATCATATCTAGCTAAAAAGTCTCTCTCCAACTCAGACTTCTCCCCCCCGCAACTCAACGACAATATTACCCATGTCCGTCGACAACAAAAAAAATATCACATATATCAAACTTAACAACAACAAACTTAATAGAAGAATTAATAATTAACATCATACTCGACCCGTTAAAATTCTCCACTAGCCACCTGACTTACGAATGTGAACCTTTTTCATAAAATTTAACTTTGTGAAACCCCCAAACCCTATCCTGTCTAGATCAACAATCTGTACAGGGTTGAATTTTGAACAAGCTCAGACAACAACAAAGGTCTTGATTGGGTGGAGAAATCCCGATCAAACCTAATATAAGAAAAAAAAAGTTTACATATCAGAATATTAATAATTTAGTTTTTTTCTCTAATACCTTAACTATATTTACTAATTTCTAAATGACATGATTTGGAATTTAACAAAGCACATGTGATATAAATATAACTGTAGTATCTTAACTTCTTTGAGGGCTTTTTTAAAGGTCCCCGATCCTTTTTGCACACTCCACAGATGTACCTTCACTGGAAAATAAAAACAAACACACATCAGATATCAGACGCGTGTAATGCTTTAAATTTGTTTTCTAATACTTTAAATGGATTTTCTAATATAATATGAAACAGGAAAACTTTAAAAATACCAAAATAAATATGATACTTTAAGACTATTATGTGGTACTTTAGATGTGTTTTGAAAAACATTAACTATGTTTTCTAGTACATAATGTGGGAAAAAAATTAAACCCACAAAACATATATGATACTTCTAGCCTATTCTGTGATACTTTAAATGTGATTGTAATACTATAATTGCATTTCTGCATTTTTTAACACATAATGTAAAAATTAAAAAAATCCCAAACATATATATATAATACTTTTAGACTATTTTGTGATACCTTAAGATAATTATATGATACAAATATTTTTAAAATAATACCTCAGATTCTTCACCAGCTTTGCATTTCCTTTAGCATTCTTCACCTTCTTCATTGCATTTCCTTCACAGCCTGCACCAGAAACTTCGTCATTTGACTTCTTTGTAAGCTTCTTCAATACCTTCTCATTATCCTTAGGCTCTTCAGCCAACACCGTGTCGCTAGACCTGGTAGTCTCCTTCAGCAGCACTCCATTAGCTACAAGCTTATCGTCAGACTTCTTCGCCTTCTTCATTGGCTTTCTTCAATACATTCTCATTATCTTTGGGTTCTTTAGCCAACACCTTATCGCTGGGCCCGGGGATCTCCTTTAGCAGCACTTTATCAGCCTTATGATCTTCTCCAAAAAAATTCATCGGAAGCTTACCATCAGATTTTTTTGCCTTATTCACTAGCTTCTTCAATATCTTGTTAACCGCACGTCGTTATGCGATAATTTAGTATTTTTTTTCCGCAACTTTTCTCCACTAACTAGTAGAAGCAGTAAGTAAGGGGTCGATCCCACGAGGAGTGATGATTAATTTGTAATTATTCGTATTTAATTAAAATAATAAAAGGAAATAAGATCGTGAACCAACTAATTAGAACTAACTAGACAAATAAATTAATTAATTAAATCAAAGTAATTAAACTCAACCAAACGAAACACATACGAGAAATTAATAATAATGAGAAAACTCCTGTCTAAGTTCAGTTTCCGCCCTCGATCGATTTATCTAACCAATTGTAATATTATAATTCACTTTTCATATCAAATTACTAGCCCTAAATAGTAATAAGCTCTACTACTCGAATTTACCCTTACCGAATATTTAATCGAAACAAGCTCTTCGATCAAACCTAATATATGGACAACTTAGAATAAACTCTCTAGATTTAATCTAATAAAAGCATTAAGCGCTAGGCAAATAGGTTAATCTAAACAATAAACTCATAAGCCCATATTATTTAACTTGTGTTGTGTTATCCCTAATAGTGCGCGACCATTAGTTACTACAAGTGAAGTAGAAACGACAAGAATTACGGATTATAGCCTTATTTCTAGCAATTGATATCTAACCCTAATCTAGGTGATCAATCTAAATTAGAAATTAAATAACAATGACAAGAAAATAGAATAACACAAACAATTTCATACGAAAAACAAAATAAATATTATGAGAATCAATTAGAACATAATCAATCGATGGGTTTCAACATCACAAGGATCATAATTAATTAAACTACTCACACATGGTGTGCATATAATTATAAAGGAATAATAAATAATAAGACATTAGTTCTTGATAAAGAAGGCAAAGAAGAAACTCAATCCAGCCTCTCCCACAAACTTTGTTGGTGCGCCTGTGATGAAAACTAAGTCCAGCCTCACGTGCCTTTTTCCCTTCAATTAGTTGCTAAGGAAAATCCTCTAAAAAAGGTTGATCCTACCCCTAAAAGTCGGTTGCCTCCAATCTTCCAAAGGTGTGCCTGTCTTCCAATCTCCCCCCGAATTATATAGGATACGTTTGACTCACCAAATCCTCCTTATATGTGTATATATATATATATATATATATATATATATATATATATATATATATATATATATTATTTCCTTTTTCCAAAAGTCTTCTTCTTTTCTAAACAAAAGACGGTCTCTTTTCTAAGACACCCTCAAAATCATCATGCATACAATCTATATATAAGAGGATTTAACTGCCTCTTGGCCCAAAGGTTAGACTAATAGTCTTCGTGTGTCCTGTTGTTTACTATCGGGCGACCCGATAACAGTCCTATGTCTCCAAGTTCAATCCACGAACCACACAACGATCATTGTCATACCAATCGAGTAACAAAATACTACAAAATAAACAAAAATATGCAATTGGTGCTCGTCTATACACAATAATATATACACGAGAAATAAATAAATATGATAATATGAAGTGCATAAAAGTATATTTATAAACCACTAATTACTACACAATTTCTCGCATATCACTTGTCATTATCGTTTCGTTCTACTGCCAACACCTCGTTGCTGGACCCAGGGATCTCCTTCTCTAGCCTTCATTAACGTTATGCTCATCTCCCAAAGCCTTCTCCAAAAGTTTCTTTGGAGGCATCTTCGTCACAAGTTTACTCAATCGCGTGACACACTCTTTTTTATTTTCACCAACAGTCAAAATCAGCTTCTTTGATACGCTTATCTATCAATATCCCTTCGAGCTAATGAAAGGGTTGCAATTTTGTGACCGTCTTCAAATCCACATGTTTCATTTTCTTGTTGTTGGGATATGAAGTCCTTATCGTTCTCTTCTTTTTCATAAATCTGTAAAAAAAAAAAAAGTAATATGTTATTAATCATAGAAAACTGATACACATACACACACACAACATAAAACAAAACACATAAAATATGTCTCCCCGTGTATTGAAGAATCAATGAACAAACAAAAGTAACAAACCAAGTTTTCTAACAATAATCACACAAAACTCAGTGACACAAAAACCACACAAATATCAAAAGTCACACAACACATAAAATCAGAACCCTAGTTTCGTAATAAACAAAAAAACTTAGTTCATATTTGCAAAGTAATTAACGGATAAGAGGATGCATAAGAACACAAAATACGAACACATGGAAGCAGATTTTGAAGAACATTCAATGAAATTAAAAACACAAAAACTATAAATACGGGAAAAGCCCTAAAAAATATAAACCGAAGTAAATATAAATATTACCCTTGATTCAAACCGCGCCGCTAATGATACTTGGCAAGTTCTCGTCTCCACCGCAAACAAAAATCGCTGGCGATTTTTCTCTAAAATCTAAGAGCTTTTGGGGTGTGGGTTTTTTGTTGCGTTTCTTCTCAATTGGTTTTTTCGGGTGGATAATTTTATATATATATATATATATATATATATATATATATATATATATATATATGGAGGTGGGTTTAAATGGGAACCATGTCATTATATGCGAACCTACGAACTAGTACTTTTCTTATACAATAACAGTGCTTTATTGATATTTTAGTTATATACACCAGCAAAGCTTGTATTATACAATCCTAATACTTTTAATCAAATAAGGAAATACACAAAAAATCTGATCCATCCATTTAATTAGATCTAAGGCCCATAATTGACCCTAGGTTCACATATAAGGACATGGTTCTCATTTGAACCCAATCATATATATATGAATAGTCTTTTTCTTTAAATCTAAATAAGTAGGTGTCCACGAGTCAATTGGGTTAGGCGGGCAGGCGAGCGAGTTCTTGTATCAATTTATAAAAGTGGTAAAAACTGGTCTCATAAAATGAAACCAATCCCACCTAAGTATTTACCATAAATAATTGGGGTGCATATATCCTCCTCCAACATTTTATATTATTCACATTTCAATTAAATTCTCGTTGTAAAAGGAAAAGTAGAAAAGAAGAAGACACAAAAGAGATGGTAGAATTAGGGTTCTCTTATTCATCCAAGACTCTTTATATAGGGTATCAAATACATGTTTCCATAATACATAACGATAACAAATCCTAAATTGTCCTTCATCAGTTACTTATTGACTAAGGCACACTAATTGTGTTTTTCCTTCACTCCCCCTTGTGCCAAGTCAAAGGGTGAAATGGTGTTTCATTGTTGCCTCGTTAAAACCTTGTCAAGTAACAAAACCCAATGAGAAAAATAAGTCTTGATCTAAGGAAAAAGAGTGCAACACACCTATGTTGAGACTCCTCATAAAGTTTACACCTCTCTTTGATATGTACATCTATCAAGAGAACTTTGAAAGTCTCCACTTCCTCAATTCACTTGATTCTTGAGAAAGTGCATAGTTGTTGGTTGTAGAAGAGATGTGGTGATATTACTCGTATTATCACATTGTCTTAAGTGATAGATTTCAAGCAAATATTATCAGATATATGAATGATCATAATATTTACCATTAATAATCACGAACTACTACATGTATGATAATGATCTTTTTACATGGATCGAATGAATTACCAGCATCAACGATACTATTTGGTGTTTCAAAGTAGGAAGTAAACTCAACATTCTCTTTAGAGGTTACAAGACCATATGCACTCCCAATTATATTTATGAATGGGAAAAATAAACTCACGTCAATGGTTTCTTTTAGGTATCAAAATACGTTTTGATTTCATTTCAGTGACATTGCTCTTTCTTGAGTTAAATCAAGATACAAATTTTGAGAAAGTAATATTTGGTCAAGTGTATTAGTAATGGTACAATAATGCGCATATTGTACATAGGAAGGGAGTTTCAGCTCCCACCAGTTCTTCGTCATTCCGTTGACGAGATTGATCTTTCCTTATATCTTCACTTTGACCAATCATAGAAGTGCTAGCATATTGCACTTATCCATATTTAATCACCTGATCGTTTTTTGGATATATGCAAACTGTAGGATTTAGTATTCCACAAACTCGAGTTTTAGTTTAAAGCCTTAACATGATCGAGTTTTCCCAAGATTCATTATCTCAAATTAAGAGTTCAAGTAGCTAGTGGTTTCTCTTATTTCATTAAGATTGCATATTATGTTCATATCATCGACATATATATATCTACAAATGCAAATTTAAATCTTATTTTCTTTATAAATGCGCATGGCATAGATTATCTTTTCCCAATCAAGTAGTCACTTAGACAGTTATACCACATTCGTCTGGATTGTTTCAATCTATAAAGTGAGCTTTTCAATTTAATTGCAGATGCACTCTGTGGCTTATAGTCACTTGCCTTGGCAAGGAAAGGCCAGCAAGCACTTTCGTATATATCTCTAAATCATGATCCCCATAGAGAGATGGTGTAACCACAGGTATAAGCTGCACTCTCAGTTCTTTGGAATTATAACATCTATTATGGGATAGTACATATGCCTATAGTCAATTCCAGGGCATTTTGAGAAACTTTGTGCTTCAAGTCTAGATTTGCATCTCATGGCTTTATTTTTCTCATTGCGCTTTCTGACAAAACTTTATTTATGTTCTAAACACTTGGTCTAGACCAATGACTTGTCTTATTGTCAGTGAATTCAGTTCTATTTGGATTGATTCTTTAGAATTGGGCCAATTTTCTATTTGTTGACATTTCAATAGAGCGTGGTTCGATACTATCGTGCTCTATGATTCCTTGAGCAATAGTGTATATATCGTCAATGTGTGTAAAAGATCTTCCATCAACTCATATAAACGCTCATTGTACATTGAGACTTATTTATTCTGTGAAATCATATTAAACTTCATAGTGTCCTCCAGTAATAATTCATGGACATAAGTATAACCAGAGTTAATCTCATGAAAGTAATTATCTTCATTGATGATCGAAGTTGTGCCATATATGCCCTCTTATTACTTGGGCGATTATTGATCGAACCAAGTGGCCCCCCTGTTCTTTTTGGGAGTCACGACCTCAACCACACCTCCACTAAGTATGGTTGCAATGTCTTAGTTTGCGACATTGTGCCCTTTATGGGGACTTTTAACCTTGCAGACACATTTGCAGCTGGTATATATATGATCTCGTCACTTTAGAAATTGAGTCTTCTATACTTTGAACATCAATTGTTCACTTTACTTTACTTTCATATTACATTGTAAAATGCGGGGATCATAATGAGACATAGTGTGAAACTATTCCTGTCGTTCCATTAGAAAATACTTTGTCTTATCGCCCCCTAACCGCGGGAAGACTGTCTCATTAGAGTGACAAATCCAAATATTTAGTGGTAAAGAGATCGTCTGTCAAAGTTCAAGCAGCGGATGACTATTGGAGATTCATATCCAACATAAATACTTAATCGTCTTTAGAAACCCATATGAATGCGTTGTGGGGGCGCAATAGGCACATATACTGCGTAATCAAATATGCATAGATATGAATTATAAGGCTTATATCCTGTTACCAATTGGTAAGCAAAATATTTGGTGAGCAGAGGTTTATAAACGAATAAGTAAGAGTTGCATGCAATATTACATAACCCTGTGCAAATATAAATATACGAGTGCGCATAAATATTAGCTTAGTCACCATCTATATTCTTTTTGACAGTGTCTTCTTTGAGACCTTATTGTATTTGTACATTAGGGTACAAGATACATTACATCGATCTTGATTGAAATGCAATAGACATCAAATACTTTTGATGTAAACTCTCTAGCATTATGAGTTTGGGTGCTTTATAAGGGTGGTGAGTCCTCAATCATACTAAATGTGCTAAAAGTTTTGCAAATGCAATATTTTTATGGATAATACGTGCCGAAGCATCGACCAAAATTATAAAATACTTGAATGATCCATATTTTGAATGGTTATGTCCACATATATCACCAAATATCAATTATAAGAATGAAATATTATACTTTGTATCTTTAGCATATGCAGGTCTCAATCATACAATTTTGCTAATGAATAAGTTTTGAAAAAATGAGTGATGTATCTTTGAGATATAATTGTATATAGTGCTCCCAGTACTTTAGAATGCACTAGTTGTAATTGAACAACATTAGTTCGACACTATATTGTGCATCAAATTTCTATCTCATTTTGTGTTTAACTCAAAATAAAAGATGTTCATGTTAATTCTTATAATATGGACCATCATATCACGACGACCAAAGAATCCATGCCAATCGTGTTAAAACTTGAGTCATGTCCAAAAGTTCTATGTTTGTCATATCTTATGATTCAATTATCAAAAAGTAGTAAAGTAAGATCACTAGATTGACTCTAAAACATGAGTTCTTCCTCATAAATCAAAGGTATAGTTCCATTCTCATAATATACTTCTTAATGATAATCATTAACATGAATATCATCAAACTTAACAAGGTTCATTTTGCTCTTGGTCCATACTGAATTTTTACGGATTTAATCAATTTGCCACTAGGCATCAAGACTTTGTCACATATAAATATAAATTCAACGAATAATTATCTATTCCTCGACAAATTTTCACATTCTTTAGAAATATTTGAACGAAATACTTTTCATTCTAATATTTTATAATATTTGCTAGATATGTTACATTATATCTAATAGTTTACTCCTGAACCTTTTATGTGAATGTGTGGTAAATAAACTCAATTATATTCAATACTTCATAATGAAATGCAAAATTTACCAATAAGCCAAAAATAATAATTAATTTAAATCGAGCCACATCACATAAATCTAACTTAAAATAAGTTTTAAGACCAAATACAATAGTCTAATATGAATTATTGATTATACTTTCACATGTTTTTTGTAAAGTAAGAAATGAACAAATTTCATCAATCAAAATAGAGGATATCCATCGACTAAGCAAGGTTATTGGGAGAACCTTCATGACTTCTACCACGACCAATAAATATCGCGAACTCTTACATATCTTACCTTGTGGTTCATTCTTCCCACATAGGTAGGGATCAACATATCTCTTCCCCTTTACTTTGAAGTTGTATTCACTATTCATATCGATCTTGGTTAGCCTCAAGAAGTTTCTTTATTCGGAGGTCTAACATTAGTATTATGAAGAATAATGTCATGTCTCTCAATGAGTTACTATCATAATTAATATTATACAAGTGCATCAGGATATTTGCTCAAGTGGAGTGAAATCGTATCTCTCAATTAATTATTGTCATTTAAAGTGACTTCCTTTTTCACATATGGTAAGACATGTTTTTAGTAATAACATATCAAAGTCATTGACCCTTTTTAGCAAGCAAACAAATTTTTTCTCGCTAAATTCTTAGGCTTGGAGTAGAGTTTCATATTATTTTCAATTTAGAGCACACCCAAAGTTTATTGAAAATTCTCAACTACATATACTTCCAATTAAAGATTTGAGGTCAATAAAAAATCACGATTCATTGTTAGTCGGGGGTTGGTGTATGATATTATTGTGGAATTATAGTTACATTAGTTTCCACATCAAACGACTGATAATAGTACTCAATTTCTTTTAAGTATATTATTTTGAATTTAGATTGAGTTAGTTCAATCAATTTCTTAAAATAATGAATTTGAAGAATATATGTCATACTCTTTCTTTGATATTATATGAATATATTTTATCACAAGACTTATTTATACAATTATTTATCATTCATGAACTTTCATTATCATGAAAATATGCAAAAGTTCAATCAATAATACATATACTGAAAGTAGCTTATAAAATTAGCTTGAAGAGAATTACCAACATACATGAATATATCAATTCATCAAAATTCATGATTAACATACATGAATCTATCAATTCATCGAAATTTATGATTAACTAAACATATTGCAAAATCATGATCAATCTCTCATCTGATCATGTAAATAACTTTATTTACGATTTCTAAATAAGAAATCATCTAAAATTATAAGTATTAATATATTATGTACTTTATGAATATCATTAATGTATTGAAGAATTTCATGTTTGTCAAAATTGTACATAACATCACATGCATATAATCTTATGTAACATATATACATATACATGTTTTGTATAAGAATGCACAATAATACATACCATGACATATATCCATATAAACAAATATTTGTTAGTTTCATTTAATAAATAATAGGGTAGTTCGAGTTACCTTGTAGGAAAGATACGATTCTTTCCTAATTTTGTTTTTGCAGTAGGTTTGTCCGCGATATGTTTATGATGACATAGACCTTCAAACCCAATTTTCACCGTACATATTTAACCAATATACCTTGTGAATATTATATCCAAAATTCAGCTTCATTCAATGGTTAGATTGTGCATAATTTGATTTTTGAAAGAAACTGGGTATACAATTTCGGGAAACAGGATCAACTTTGTTTAAAACTTATTATAGAATTATTCAGACCTCATATTCGAATCTCCACTATTCATATTGAACTTGTATATGTGTGGAATCATATATCCAAATTTTGTCTTGATCCAACGGTATTGTGTGCAATCGTATTTTGAAAGACGCGAAATGATCTTTACATGGAAATGAAAGAATCTGGGGGCACAGAAAGCTCTAAAAACCAAATCTGCTTTATTCGAAATTTTATAATTATTTTCTCGTATCACCAAATCCAATCTCCATCATTTAGAACGTAACTCAATAGGTCTTGAAGTTGCTATAAAATTTGGAGCACGATCCAATGATTTAAACGCGAAAAACCGATTTCTCAAACTTACAACGCGGTTAGATTTTCGTCGTACGAAAATTGTATAATGGTTGCTTTGGTTATGGAGGCTTATTTGTCGATTACTCTCAATAGGTTAGAATTTCGTGCTGATAACGTGTTAAAGGAAAAGTAGAAAAGAAGAAGACACAAAAGAGACGGTGTTTCCATAATACATAACGATAACAAATACATAAATTGTCCTTCATCAGTTTACTTATTGACGAAGGCACACTAATTGTGTTTTTCTTTCAACATCCTTGTATTTTTGTATTGTAATTATATTATTATTAAATTAATTATAACTATTAAATTATTTTAGGAGATAAGTAATTGATTAAATTAATATAAATTCAGGCGGGCAAGGTGCATAGATGTATTTTTCATCCGTTCCCTTCTTTTCTCCACACTCGTGCTTTGCCCATCCACCAAAAGGTAATTTTCGTGCCCGTTACCAAACAGGCAAACGCCACCTTATACTCAGATCCAACTAATAAAAATAGCCACCGTCGCCGTCCTGAGAACCAGAGTTGCTATAAAACGCACACAGCCACTCATTCCCTTGGAAAATGGCGAGGAACTGCGTGATAGAGAATGCGCAGCTATCGAGGCTCGGCGTGCTGGTGGCGCAACTTGAATCAATCGTGGCGTCCGCCGCGCACAAGCCACCGGACCCACTCCTCTGTTTTGATCTTCTATCTGATCTCATCTCCGCCATTGAAGAAGAGACCAAGGTCTGCGGTTCACACGCACGATTTATCTCAAATTCTCAGTTATAAGTGTACCGAGTGTTGCAACGTGAGAGGTTTATCGAGTAAAATTTTAGTGACTGAGATCGGGCTTAGTGCCTGTAGTTGAATTCTCGTAGTACAATTTGATATCTGCTCGTCTAAGTTTCAGTCCCGACATTAATCGAAGAGGAGAATTTGGCCACATTTGCATCTTCAAATATTATTTGATGAATCTTGGCTACTTGTTTGAACTTTAATTGGTTAAAGGAAAAGGAGAAGTATCCTAATTGTGAGATTTTTTTTTTCCAAATTAATTTTCCCTTCCAATTTTTGCTCGAACATTGGCTGTTTGTTGGAGCATTAATCTTGATGAAAGAAGGGAATAAAGAATTGTGGATTTGTTTTTTCTGGCTTATGTGCTATATGAAGGGTTGGAAGTTCTATTTCTTCATTCGTTCAAATTCACTTTGGGTTCAACCACTTAGTTGAATTTTTTTTTTCTGTGTATTGGAAAGTATAAAGAACTTTGATGATAAATTTCCAAAATTTCAGGATTCTATACTTCTGGGGCAAAGAAAATGTGAGGATGCACTATATTCTTTGCTGGCGCTAGGAGCTCGTAGGCCTGTTAGGCATTTGGCATCAGTGGCAATGGCAAGGATTATATTGAAGGGTGATTCAATTTCGATATACTCGAGAGCAAGCAGTCTTCAGGGATTTCTTTCTGATGGCAAGAAGAGCGAGGCTCAGAAAGTTGCTGGTTTGTACATATATACATTGTGGACATTTATTATTCTATTTTGTAGGTTGAAATTATTTTTGAGCTTGTTTTATTCTCACCTAGACTTTTACAATTTTTTTTGTTTGTTTTTGGCGGTATTTAATTCCTTGTGTATGCCTACGGGGTATTAATTTAGTTCTGTTAGGATACTTTTGTACCTCTACAATGGCTACTTTTCGCTATTGGGTGTGCATTAACTAACTCCCTGCCACTGCCACTTTCTGTCATATCTCTTTTTCTGCTTAAAGATTGACCATGACTTTTAATTGTATAGGCCTCTAAAAAGTAGCAACTTGTAGTTAATTAGAGGTTCTCCTAGATTATCAAGGAAAAGGGGAATATATATCTATGTTGAAGAAAGATTATTCTTGCCCTTTACAGTAAGTGTAATTCTTTAGGAAGCAAAGCTGAACACATTTGAATACATCTTCAGCACTGTCAATCATCTACACGTGATCTTGCTAATCGACAAGTACAGTCGAGAATGGGTACATGTAGCATTGCATTGATATTTGTCTCGAACAACATGTTTCCTAAAACCTGAGACCTGAGCATGGTGTTATAGTAAGTCTGGAAATGAAAACTTGATGTCAAGCTAAGAATTGCATATAACAATTCCTATGGTTTTGTGCACGTGCGTGTCAGTTGTCTCTGAAATCCACCTATTATACTTGCATAAGAAAAGTGAGATTTAGGTGAATAAGCTATAGTGAAATCTAGTTTTCATTGCTGCAATTAGATTCTTAGTAGTCTTAGTCTTGTTCTTTTAATTGCTTTTTTGGTAAATAAAATTTGACCTGACTAAAGAAGGCAACAGCTTCTTTCTTCTTTTCTGCATGTATGATTTGTTCAGGGTTAAATTCACTGACAAAGATTGATTTTTTTTTTATTGTTTATTTTATTCTATGGATTTCGTACAGGTGCTGCGCAATGCTTGGGAGAATTGTACCGCTATTTTGGGAGGCGAATTGTTTCTGGATTACTTGAAACAACTAGTATCGTTGCTAAGCTACTAAAATTTTCTGAGGTATTCGAATTCCTTTATCATTATATATTTACCCAATTATCTCTCCTTTGACACCTTATGCTTTTTTATTACTGTGAAATTTATCTGTATGTTGTGTGATTGAGGCCATGGAAGAATCAGTATTTGATGCTCTAACTGAAGATGAGGATTATAAAATGGGAAAAGAGTTCTGGCAAACTACACATTAGAAAATATTATTTTCGTTTATTTCCCACTGTGTGAGGTGGTTGAAGTTAATCAACTATAAATGACTCTTCTCCCACATAATATGTGCTCTTTTTCTGTTGCACCGAAACATGATTCTGAATTAAGAGTTGTAGCCTCTTTTATACTAGTAAGATATTTCAGTTGAACATCTCTTGTCATATTTTGGGGTTCATTTTTCTTTTCTTAAACTCAAACAGACTAAGACTTTCTGGTGCACTTTTTATCAAGTTCAAGGGGCACAAATACATTCTAAGACATCACACACAATAGACCAATGTTAAACTGGTTTGTTGTAGTTTACTTTCTTGCAAATGGCCTGGGTTTCCTACTTGGGAGGCAAAGACTTATTTCACACGGATACTTTCCGGAGCTTTGTGTGGGTATATGAAGAATGTAGGCTTCCCACCTTGACTCTATTTAGGGTCCAATTTTTAGGACAACCAATTAGAAAGCCTTGAATTTTGTATTTTCTTACCAATCATTGTTTCCTTTAAACAACTTCAAGACATTAATGTCACTATCTTTCACTGTCTTTATTGTGACTTTTTACTGATAGATAGGGAACATGATCCTATTACATGGTCTGTGCAAAATTTTGAAATCAAAGAGGCTTTTTAATATCAACCAATAATCCTTCCTTTCTATACAAACTGGAATCTTTTTTAGACTCCAAAGTCCAAATAATCAAATTAAGACTAAAGGTTTTTGTTAACGGTCTTGCTGTCCGTAGAGCTATCATATTTTCTGAAATGAAGCACATAACACAATGGCCATAGTTGCAGTAACAAACCTTACAGATATTCAAATGTTTGATATGAATATCGGATTAAGTTGTCTTGTGAAAAGCTGAAGCACATGGTTGTCCTTATCCACAAAATGTTATCAGAAAAAATATAATTTTTATCTTGCTTGCGTCAATTTTGTGTTTAAAAATATTTTTGTATCATTGGTTGATGATGTGTTTCGTAGAGGGGTTCTATAGGTGGAAGATTGTGCTGTTCAGGCTCAATATAAATCACTTTATAATATTCTCAGCGTGTTTCTTTGAATTGTTTTATTTATACATGTATATGTATATTTGTCCCCACCTATATGTGCGCGTGTGTGTGTATGTGTATGTCCTTACCTAATGGCAAGTTGCAATAGGATTTTGTGAGACAAGAGGCTCTGCACATGCTTCGTAATGCTTTGGAGGGTTCTGATGGGAGTGCTGCTTCTGCAGCCTACATCGAGGCCTTCCGTATAATTACACGGACTGGAGTTGGGGATAAATCTTTGAGTGTTAGAGTAGCTGCTGCAAGATGTCTGAAGGCGTTTGCAAATATTGGAGGACCAGGCTTAGGGATCGGAGAACTTGAGAATTCCTCTTCTTATTGTGTCAAGGTTCTTAAATTTTCACATTTCATCCGTACGTCCCTTTCTAATTCTTGCTGAGCTCACTTTTCATAGACATCAGTAGTCATGGTTCTAAATCTTCTGCCATAGGCTCTTGAGGATCCAGTGAAATCTGTAAGGGATGCTTTTGCTGAAGCTTTGGGAGCATTGCTGGCTCTTGGAATGAATCCTGATGCACAGGTATTAATTTTCTTTGTTCAAGTTAATCTCTATTATTGTTTGTTAATCTCAAGCTTTATAATCTTCTGTTAGGTGCAACCAAAGGGAAAAGGTCATGTTAATCCTAAGAAGCTAGAAGGGGGTTTGCAGAAGCACTTAGCTATGCCATTTACAAAAGGTACAATTTAGTGAATCATGGGACCTTATGATCTTGTTAGTATCTTTGGTTGATAATAAAGTTTTGAGCCAACTGTTTTCCCTTGGATGTTTATAAACTACATGTCAGAACTACTCATTATAAGGGCATTGCAAGTCACATTGTACATATATATGTGACGTTTTTTTGGCGAGGTGTTTCACTATGGGTTCATTGGTCTAGAGCTCTTCAGTTAAAATGTCCTTTCTTTGTTGAGGGGGTTATAAACTTATAATACCCTAAGCATCGGGGATACACCTGTGAATCTTCACATTTTATATTAAATGAAAAAACCTAAAAAAATATATAAGTGTACTAAGAAAATAAGTTTAGATTTTGAAAATAAATCAACATGTTAAGAATCAAGTAGGAAAGTATGGAGTGTAAGTTAAGTGCAGATGGCATAAAGAACTATAAATAAGAGAGATGTTAATTGATAGATCTCTACATAGTAGGAAAGGGGAAGAAAATTGTTTCTTTTCCGCTGGCAGGAATTATCTTAACAAATGTATGTATGATTATTTATGATTGTTTTTGGTTGAAAGGTGATTACTTCAGTCATTAGTCAATCATTGATGAACTGTATATGCACTGTGATGTCATAATGCACTACCAAGAGAGATGCATGTGCTTTTTTTTTTTCACATACAAGCTCATGTATGATGTATCTATCTTGTATGTTAGTCATATTTTGCTGGCTCTATCTTATCTTTATGGGTAAAGTTAAAGGTTATAATCGTGAAAATTACTAATGGATGTTCATTGAGATGGAAAGATTGCTGTCAATATTTGTTGCAGTTATACTTGTTTTCATTTATTTTGAGGACATGGGGTTCCCATTTCCCTCCCTATGGAAATCAAATCCTTATAACTAATAAGGAAGAATTCGTTCTGCTTGTCCACGTAACACCAGGACAAATTTCTCTTATTCTTCTAGGTTCCCTCCCTATGGAAATCACATCCTTATAACTAATAAGGAAGAATTCGTTCTGCTTGTCCACGTAACACCAGGACAAATTTCTCTTATTCTTCTAGGTTGTAACTCTATTATCAAATCTGGCACTACATTAATATGTGGTACATCTGTAACTGTACTCCAAAAACATGTTGTAATTTTGTGCACAACATTTTTCTTTTATGTGAAATTATCTTGTGTTGAGTTGTGTATTTGTCTTATGTAGAATTTGATTTGTTCTGAATATTCTAGTAGTATTTTCTACTCCCTCCGTCCAAAAAGATGGGCTTGGTTGCTATTTTGGGTGTCCCAAAACGATAGGCTTGTTACTACATTTACTTTTTCATTTCCATGCATACCCCTATGTAGTTATATTAACATCACCCTACTCCACTTACCTATATTAACTTTTACAGAAACCGAGTAGACAATGAATAAACAATTAATTAACCGTAGGGGCATATATGGAAAAGACAAGCTTTTAACTATATTAACCAGCATTTTCTTAAACTGTGTGAAATTACCGTAAGCCTATCTTTTTGGGACGGAGGGAGTATTACTTAAGCTTCTGTTTAAGTAGTTACTTTTCTATATTTCTTTGTTTATTTTTGTCACCTACTTCTGATAAGTGGTGACCTTGCAGTTGGTGGACCTCGTGTGAGGAACTTACGGGTTGGCATCTCCTTGTCATGGGTCTGCTTTTTACAGGTATTGAACAAGTTTACATGATTCACAATCTCATCTTCCCCGAAATAGAAAAATTTTGCCTTACCGTGGTGAGACCTTTTGAAATTAAGTGTGACAATTTGATCTCTCTGTATTTTAGGTATAGTTTAATGGAAAGATATTTGTTCTTGAACTTGTCTGTGGTTAGATGTTGAGCGTCAATGATATTTTACTTACTTTCTTTTGGACATCGAAAGTGTAAATAACGCATGAAATGTACGAAGGCTGCGGTTTCCCTTGATAAAAATTATAATAACAACTTAAGCTTGGTGCAACAAAAGGGTGTCTACTGGGTCTGTATTGGACTCCTTTCACACTCTAATCCATGACGTCATGCCATGATTTTGTTGATAGAGTGCTGAGTGAGAAAATCAAAGAGATGCTGACTTCTCAGACTTTACGTTGATATCTGAATGCTATCAGATCTCAATGTCTACTCCCATGAGTCCCATTTGTCTTGAAGCACATTAAAGAGAAGTAGGTGTATGAATTGATCCAAGATATGCCGACTTCTCAGACTTTACATTGCTATCTGAATGCTATCAGATCTCATTGTATACTCACATGAGTCCCATTTGTCTTCAAGCACATAAAAGAGAAGTAGATGTATGAATTGATCCAAGA
>BMAC01000084.1:1692563-1707144 GCA_014905375.1 Phtheirospermum japonicum | reverse complement strand
TTCACATATAATGACGGGGTTCTCATTTGAATCCATTATTCCTATATATATATATATATTATTATATTATATATATATATATATATATATATATATATATATAAGTTAGAAGAGGCAGCCGCATTCCTCCTGTTCATTCAAAAAAAAAAAAAAAAAAGTTTTGTACTTTTTGGCAAACAGGAAGCATCTTTCGAAAGAAAAAAAAAAAAAGGGTTTGAGAATTCCTTTTGAAAAGGGATGCAAGGGCCGAAAAACTATAGATGAAAACAAATCAAAAGGGTTTTGAAATACTTTTTCGAAAAGGCTACTCACCCGAAAGAACAAAATTAATACCTTTTATATTTTTATTTGAGTCTTCAATTTGTAGATGAAATTAATTAATAATTTTTCATCCACAATAATTAATCTTCAATCAATTGTTGATTATATTATATATTTGTATATAATATATATATATATATATAAAAGGTAATTGGGAACAAGTCATACTCTTTGTTTTAAGGGGACGGATGACTTGGGGAAGAATTCTTTTCTTAATTAATTAATTAACTAATTAAGATTAGACCTAATCTAATTAACCTAATAAGTATATATATATATATATATATATATATATATATATAATATATAAATAAAAATATATAAATAAAGAAAAGAGAAGCCACATTCAGCCTGCTTCGTTCCAACAAAAAAAAAAGGTTTTGACTTTTGAAAAGGATGCAGCCGTCTTCTGCCTTTTGAAAAATAAAAAAAAATTATTTTGATTTTTGAAAAGGGAGTGCAGGCGTTTTTAAGAACAGAAAACAAAGTTTATTTTTTTCTCCTTTTATTTTAGTCTTCGATTGTAGATGATGATTAAATGATAATTTTCATCTATAATAATTAATTTTCAATCAATTGTTGATTTCACATATAATGACGGGGTTCTCATTTGAATCCATTATTCCTATATATATATATATATTATTATATTATATATATATATATATATATATATATATATATATAAGTTAGAAGAGGCAGCCGCATTCCTCCTGTTCATTCAAAAAAAAAAAAAAAAAAGTTTTGTACTTTTTGGCAAACAGGAAGCATCTTTCGAAAGAAAAAAAAAAAAAGGGTTTGAGAATTCCTTTTGAAAAGGGATGCAAGGGCCGAAAAACTATAGATGAAAACAAATCAAAAGGGTTTTGAAATACTTTTTCGAAAAGGCTACTCACCCGAAAGAACAAAATTAATACCTTTTATATTTTTATTTGAGTCTTCAATTTGTAGATGAAATTAATTAATAATTTTTCATCCACAATAATTAATCTTCAATCAATTGTTGATAAATTGACGGAGTCCAAACCGATGTTTTGATTAGTGGAGTGGTGGCCCAAAACAGAGCTGTAAGTGTTACTCACCTTGATTGTATTTGATTTTTAACGAAAAATGTCTCATGGTGTTTTACAAATTTTTAACTTTTGTGTCATGGATAAGTACTATATGTCTAATGTTACTTAAGTTGTTATTTTCTTGTTCAAATATGCCACAAATAATGCTGTACTTTGTAATAGAGCCATAGAGGTGATACGTCTATCCTAGCATTACAAAAAAGCTTCACATTTACTTTTTAGTTCAATAACTTTTGTAAATAGTTTGGGATGATGTGTGATAGGCTGACATGTCATGTTCACGGCTGACATGTCATGTTCACTTTTAGGGCCTCTAACATTCCTCTCTTCCCCATTCCTGAAAATGGTAATTGAACGAAGCAAAATTTAAGATTTTAAGATCCTGATTGTGTTAGGCTATTGGTTATGTTCGAGCGGAGGGTCAATAATCAACTCCTGACATTTTCTGTTGTTTACACACTCTTGGCCTGCAATATTGTGTATTTCACTCTTTCAATGCATCCACTAAATTTGATTTCACTAGGAGCAGGGAGTGATTTGCATGCTAATATGATTTTTTTAATATGTTTATTATCCTGGTTGCATTGGCACTTGCAAACAAGTTATTGTTCCACAAGAATCCTCCATTACTAAAAAAATAAAATGAATTAATCACAAAAATTATCCCTGATTTATTCTACATGGGGAAAAAAAGAAAAAAAAACAGTTATCTTTCAGTATTACAAATTGACATCTGCTTCCTTTTTTTTACAAATTGCATCCGTCATACAAAATTCTAGGGAGAGTTTGTAACGCTGGGTATACTTGTAATTTTGTAATTTCCCTAAAAAATACACGTGGACAAAATTACTGTATCGTTCAACTACAAGTTACGTGCCTCAAAATATCTCGTAGAATGTTAATGGCAAGACGACTTTTAATCCACTAGCTTTTGGCTCCTAACTTGTTCACACCTTAATTCACATGTTCACACACCTCAAGTACGTCTTGATGCTGTTCCATGCATTGAGTAATTATTGGAATTACATTTGTGAGACACAACGACTTGTTATTTTCAGTATATGTTTGTATAATATCTAACTTCAGTTTGTTGCAGATTGAAKGAGACAYTGTAGCTATTGTCATCGATCCTCCATCAYTGTGGCCGCGAATGAAAGGGTCAAGTGACACGATTAATAATCCCGCAGCCCATAGTAATTCTCATGAAGTTCTTACACATGCCCGAGATTGTTCCAAAGGAAAAGGTAAACTTAACCCGGAATGCGAGTATGTCGACGGTGTTACTTATTACAAAAACGAGTCTTCTTCTGGAGCAACAACAATAGATAACGGCCATCCAAACGTAGTGTCGGATAGTAGTTGTATRAACAACGGCTATGTCCCAATGAGTTCATTCGAGAAATTGTCCGCCTTAWTAAGTTTACACCCATCGAAACGGCCGACCGGTAAAGTTGTGGCCGTCATTGAAATGTCTGCCCGACGAGACAACGTTGTTGGTTTTCTAAGTATAAAACAATGGATTTCTAGTCGAGAGAGCAAAAAAAAGAACAATTCGAGGCAAAATAATAAATCTAATTCGGATCTCAATCACGGATATATTTTACTAACACCAACCGATCCCAAGTTCACCAAAATGGTGGTACATGTGAGGAACCTTCCGGAAAGCATCAAGAAACGTTTAGAAGCCAACGATTTGATGATCGAGTCCGATCTGGTTGCTGCCAAAATAGTCAACTGGACTGAAGAGTGTTGTATTCCGGACGCATGTGTCGTACAGGTTTTCGGATGAGGCAGTGACGTCGAAGCACAAATTGCCGCGATTTTATTCGAGAATTCAATCGACGCGTCCGGATTTTCTTCTGAAGTACTTTCTTGCCTTCCTTGGGAAATACCACGTGAAGAGTTAAAAAGTCGAGTAGATTTAAGAAACTTGTGTGTTTTCACTATTGACCCTTCCACTGCTTCCGATCTTGACGACGCGTTATCCATAGAAAAGCTGCCCAACGGTGTTTTCAGGGTCGGGGTCCACATAGCCGACGTTTCGTATTTCGTTCAGCCCGATACGCCTCTGGACATCGATGCCCAGATCCGATCGACCACCGTTTACTTGCTGCGGCGTAAATTACCGATGCTCCCCYCGATGCTTTCGGATAATTTAGCGTCACTTAATCCCGGAGTGGATAGGCTTGCCTTTTCTATTTTCTGGGACATTAATCCCGCGGGTGAAGCTTTAGATCATTGGATCGGCCGTACTGTAATAAGATCTTGTAGCAAGCTTTCGTATGAGCACGCGCAGGGGATTATCGACGGTTCGTTTAATTCGCAGGGCTCTAATTTATACGGCCCATTTGAATGGCGCGACGTGATTAATTCCGTGAAAAGCCGCATGATATTTCGAAAATTTTGAGGGGAATAGGTTCAAGTCTGGGGCTTTGTCGCTCGAAAGCCCTAAAGTAGTTTTTTTTATATGACGAGGACGGTTTACCATACGATAGCGTGGTCTCTGGACGGACAGACTCGAATTTTCTTGTTGAGGAGTTCATGTTATTGGCTAATAGGACGGCTGCAGAAGTGATTACTAGAACTTATCCATCTTGTGCTCTGTTAAGAAAGCACCCGGAGCCTAATATGAGGAAACTTAGAGATTTCGAAGCTTTTTGTAACAAACACGGGCTGAAATTGGATATTTCTAACTCTGCAAAGCTTCAACGTTCGTTGGAGCATATCAGGGGAGAGCTGAAAAATGACTCTGTATTGTTTGACGTTTTGATGTCTTACGCTGCGAGGCCGATGCAGCTCTCGTCGTATTTCTGCAGCGGTGAGACGGATGTTGGGGATTATGGTCACTATGCCCTTGCTGTGCCTTTGTACACGCACTTCACTTCGCCGCTTCGGAGGTATCCGGATATCGTGGTGCATCGGACATTGGCTGCGGCTTTGGAAGCCGAAGGTGTTTACTTGAGGAGGAAAAGGATGTTGGGGAATGTGGGTAGAGAGGGAACGTTGGGTAGGTGTTTTACGGGTGTGCATTTCGATAAATATGAGATTGAGTGTGCTGAGGCTCGAGAAGCTTTGGCTTCAGCTGCATTGAAGTATAAGGTTCCGGGGACTGAGACGCTAGCTGACGTGGCGGCTCATTGTAACGAGAGGAAGCTGGCTACTAGACATGTGAAGGACGCGACTGATAAGCTTTACATGTGGGTTCTGCTTAAAAAGAAAGAGGTATGTTTTCTGATATTGGTTTATTTAATCTGATTTGGATGTAGGAATTTATAAAAAAGAAAAGAAAAGTAAAAGAAAAGAAAGAAAGAAAGAAAAAAGTTTGCATTACTTTCAACATTGTTTTGCAATATCCATTGTCTGCTGATTTTTTGGGTATGCTTAATGTTGGACATGGCTTGTGCTTCATGAGCTTTTTGTCAAAATGCAATTTGGATTATCTTAATTTTCATGTAGATGGTTAAATCCTGCTATTTCTCATTTTGACTTTGCTTGATGGTGCTGGGGTTCAATTTTGACACCTTCAGGCTTTCAAATGAAACTTCGTAATATAGAAGAAGTTGAAGCCCAATTGTAGTTGGGATAACATTTAGGATTTTAATAGTGCCAGCACTAGGATTTAGTGCAACATGATGCACTAGGATTTAGTGCAACATGATCGAGATCTTTGTAATGATTTAATATCACACAAGAACTGACAGTAGTACCTGTTCTGACCTTTGTTTTTGCGCGCTAATATGATTTTTTTATCCTGGTTGCATTGGCACTTGCAAACAAGTTATTGTCCCACAAGAATCCTCCATTACTAAAAAAATAAAATGAATTAATCACAAAAATTATCCCTGATTTATTCTACATGGGGAAAAAAAAGAAAAAAACAGTTATCTTTCAGTATTACAAATTGACATCTGCTTCCTTTTTTTTTTTTTTTTACAAATTGCATCCGTCATACAAAATTCGAGGGAGAGTTTGTAACGCTAGGTATACTTGTAATTTTGAGATAATTGGAGCTTTTTGTAATTCCCTAAAAAATACACGTGGACAAAATTACTGTATCGTTCAACTACAAGTTACGTGCCTCGAAATATCTCGTAGAATGTTAATGGCAAGACGACTTTTAATCCACTAGCTGTTGGCTCCTAACTTGTTCACACCTTAATTCACATGTTCACACACCTCAATTACGTCTTGATGCTGTTGCATGCATTGAGTGATTATTGGAATTACATTTGTGAGACACGACTTGTTATTTTCAGTATATGTTTGTATAATATCTAACTTCAGTTTGTTGCAGATTGAAGGAGACCACTGTAGCTATTGTCATCGATCCTCCATCACTGTGGCCGCGAATGAAAGGGTCAAGTGACACAACTAATAATCCCGCAGCCCATAGTAATTCTCATGAAGTTCTTACACATGCCCGAGATTGTTCCAAAGTAAAAGGTAAACTCAACCCAGAATGTGAGTATGTCGACGATGTTACTTATTACGAAAACGAGTCTTCTTCTGGAGCAACAACAATAGATAACGGCCATCCAAACGTAGTGTCAGATAATAGTTGTATAAACAACGGCTATGTCCCAATGAGTTCACTGGAGAAATTGTCCGCCTTAATAAGTTTACACCCGTTTTGGAATTTATTGCAAGAGGCATTCAATTCTCAATATTTTTAGATATTAGGAAGGATGGAGTTTTAGATATTTTAGTTCTTAAATAGTTTATAACTCATATATTTTAGAATTTATTTTTTGAAGAGAGGGAGTGATATTTGAACTCTTTGTTGAATGGTTTTGAGTTATTCTTTTGGCTATTTTGAATTTTTGCGTTTATTTAATTTTGGTGCACCTGCTTTCATTTCTCTTTTTTTTAAATTTTTTACTACTTTCTATAAGGTATTTTTTACAAACCGACGTAAAAAGTACACTAAATTAACAGCGGTTCTAAAAACCGATATAAAAAGTGCACCAATTAATGGCGTTTCTAAAACCGCCGTAAACTTCGGTTTAACATCGGTTTGAAAAACCGCCGTCGAATCTGTGTATACAACGGCGGTTGTAAAACCGCCGTTATAAAAGCCTGAAAACCGCCGTTAATTTACCCTTTCAACGGCGGTTTTTAAAAACTGCCGTTATTATTAACGGCGGTCGATACAAGGGCGGTTCAAAAATCGCCGTTAAACATGAAAAAAAACCGCCGTTAAAAAGCCTTTCTGCAGTAGTGATCGTGGACGGCCCGCCATATCAATTTCAACCTCAATTCCAAGCGGCGAGGCCACATTACCAAGGGCTACACTTCACCGCTCCTCACATCCAAGAGCCTCGATTCCCATATCCGACCAGGCACGTGCCCCGATTCTGAAATCCGAATCCTCAAGACATTTCACGAGCGCTCGCCATCAATGAGAATCCGTATGCCGTTCAAGATCTGGGTGGCCATCCTTTTGACACTCCCGATGGAGGCCCGATGAATATCATCAAGGAGGTATCGAGACCATACATGGGCGACTTTTCCTCGTGCATTCGACTAAGCGCCGAGGACCTCGATTAATACTTGCGGCCGATTGATCTCAACCGACTCCCGTCTTTTCACAGCCTACCGCAAGAGGATGCTCTCCACTTACTTCGGATCTTCTCCTACACCGTTTCGAGTCTTCCGCGCCAAGGAATCCATATCGATCAAATCATGATGCGGTGCTTCCCGCATACGATGAAGATAAGGCAGTCGATTGGCTTATGACATTACCGGCCGAATCCCTCACCAATTGGGATATGGTAACCGAGAAGTTCATAGAAGAGTACTAATCCCAAGACAAGACGGCCGACTTCTGAGCAAAGATTATCTTGTTCCGTCAAGCAAGTAATAAGACCTTCTACGAGGCATGAGAGCACTTCAAGGGCTATCTTACCAAGTGCCCTCATCATCGGTTCACCGGCAATTTCTTGAACAAAATTTTCACAATGGCTTGACGTTTGCGTTTAAAAGCATGGTGAACAACATCGCCGGAGAGAACCTTGTCGGCCGCTCGACAAGGGAATTATATGATATTTTCATGAATATGGCCGTCGATGATCACCAGATGAGTATTTTAGAGCAAAAGGAGTAAGTGAAGGAAATATCGTTGAAGGATTAGCCCGAGTGGGCCCGTAAGATTGCCTACCTCGAAAGCCAAGTGGCTTCCCTCACCAAGCCCTACTCGGCATGCACCACGTGCAGCGTCATTGGCCATGGAGCTAGTTTGTGCCCGATGGTTTATGAGCAACCGAGTAAGTTCGATGAGCAATCATTCGTGATCCAAGGGTACCAAGCCCCGAAATCGAGCCAAGCCCAAAGAGGTGGTTTTCAATGGCACAACAATCCGTATTCCCAAACTTACAACCCCGGGTGGAGGAACCACCCTAACTTTGGGTGGAGGTATACGACAAACGCTCAAAACCCACCCGGGCCTCCAATAGTGCAACAACCACGACCTCAAGCCTCGCTTACCGCTCAACCACCTTTCCTGCCTCATCAAGCCCCATTTTTGGCTCCTCAAGACAATTTGACATCACGCCAACAGAGCATGGAGTCCATCTTGACCGAACCTTTGGGTTCTATCCAATAATTGACCAAACGGCTCGCGAGTTTGGAGACACGAGTGGGGCAAGTGGCGATGGATGTTAATGAACTTAAATGGGCCCGTGATAAAGGAATGTTACCAAGTCAACCGGCTCAAGCTCAAGCCATGACTATTCTTCAAAGCGGCAAGGTGGTAGATAACAAAGTTGCCCATCCCGACAATGACCCCTTGCCCTCGCTCCAAGTTCAAGAAGATTTGAACATGCAAGATCTGGGCAAGCCCGTAGCCGCTCCTAGCCCACCCACATCTTCTTCAAGTGGTGAAGCGAAGGAACCAAGGCTACCGGGGGATTACACAAATTCGCGACGCCATACCGACCTCTGATTCCATACCCGAGTCGTATCCGACCGACGAAGCAAGACGCCCAATTCCTCGAATTATACAAGATGTTGTAAAAAGTTAACATAAACCTCCCTTTGCTCGACATTATCTGAAACGTGCCCGCATACACGAAGTTCTTCAAGGAGTTGAAATCCAAAAAGTGACGGTTCGTGGACAATGAGAAGGTGTGTATATCGAACGCGGCAAGTATCGTCTATAGCAACCCTCTTCCACCTAAGGAGGGCGATCTAGGGAGCTTTTGCATCAAGATCACTCTAGGGATTGGAAAGGAGATACGAGGGATGTTAGACCTCGGTGCGGGGATAAATTTGATGCCCTACTCAAACAATGTCAGTTGGGCGATCTCAAGGAAACAAATATGTCTTTATAATTGGCCGGCCAATCGATCCGATACCCGAGGGGAATAGTCGAAGATGTATTGGTGCAAGTGGGAATCCATCATAGTCCCCGTGGATTTCGTAATCTTGGACGTTGGAGAAGTGAGCAACGAAATCCGTGAGCACACAATCTAGGTTGGACGACCATTCATGGAAACCAAAAACACTTTAATAGACGTTAAGAATGGAAGGTTATCGTTCTCGGTTTTGGGGGACACGGTGAATTCTTCGATCCATGACTTGGGTGTCGTTCCTCCTTCCTCTTTTCAAGCTGATAGTTCGATGATCGATCCGATAGAAGAAGTGGTTGAGGAGGCCTATGGGGAAGTTGTGGATGAGGTCGTCGAGGACGACGAGTGGCTAACGTTTCAAGTGGAGGGGGTGATGGGTATATTTGAGGTATCAAGTGTGGAACCGGCCATTACACTGAAGCCGGAGCTCAAGACACTTCTGAGCCATCTCAAGTACGTTTATTTGGAAGATGAAGAATCAAAACCCGTGATTATCTTTGTCGAGCTTTCCGCGAGTGATGAGGCACGATTGGTTGAAGTGTTGGAGAAGAACAAGAAGGCGATAGGGTGGAGCCTTAGTGATATTAAGGGGATAAGGCCCTCCATGTGTATGCATCGAATCGCTATTAAAGACGGGGCGAAACCATCGAGAGAGTGCCAACTTCCATTGAACCCAAATTTGATGGAGTAGTGAAGGGCGAGATCTTAAAACTCATAGCCGAGGGCCTAATTTTTCCAGTTGGAGATAGTGAGTGGGTGAGCTTAGTCCACATGGTGCCGAAAAAGAGTGGAATTACCGTTATCGAAATTGACCGTGGTGAACTCGTGCCAACAAGGGGCAACCACCGGGTGGTGGATGTGTATCGATTTCTGGAAGCTTAATGCCGCCACCAAGAAGGATCACTTCCCACTTCCATTCATCGACCAAATGTTGGATAAGCGCGCGGGTCATCACTCTTATTGTTTTCTTGATGGGTTATCCGGATATTACCAAATTGCCATCTCACCGGATGATCAATCTAAGACGACGTTCACTTGCTCCTTTGGCATGTACGCTTTCCAATGCATGCCTTTCAGGTTGTGCAATGCACCCGCCACGTTTCAAAGTTGCATGATTTTGATTTTCTCCGATATGATCGACAAGTACATGGAGGTTTTTATGGATGATTTTTCCATATACGGCTCCACGTTCGACGAATGTCTAGATCACTTGACAAGTGTTTTGGAGAGGTGTGTCGAGAGCAACCTTACATTGAGTTGGGAGAAGAGCCATTTTATGGTGAGAAGTGGGTTAGTGTTGGGACATGTGGTGTCATCCAAGGGGATCGAAGTTGATAAGGCAAAGATCGACGTGATCGAGAAGCTCCCACCACCGATCAACGTGAAGGGATTTTGAAGCTTTATCAGACATGCGGGGTTTTATAGGCGGTTCATCAAGGAGTTCTCGAAACTTAGCCGCCCTTTGTGCCATTTTCTTAGCACCGACATTCCATTCGTGTTTGATGATGCTTGTCTTTCGTCGTTCAATTTATTAAAGGAAAGTTTAACCTCGGCCCCCGTGGTTGTGGCCCTGGATTTGTCTCTTCCGTTTGAAATAATGTGCGATGCATCAAACGAAGTGGTGGGGCCTGCCTTGGGGCAACGTGTGGACAAGCTTCTTCGCGTCATCTACTACGCAATCCTCATGATCAATGATGCCCAAAAGAACTACACAACTACCGAGAAGGAACTCCTTGTCGTGGTTTACTCACTTGAGAAGTTTCACGCCTACATCGTTGGTTCAAGGGTTATCGTACATAGCGATCATGCAGCATTGAGATATCTTTTCAACAATACTTCAAGAGTTCGATGTGGAATCAAATATAGGAAGGGGTGCGAGAATGTTGTCGCTGACCATCTCTCTCATTTGGAGGTCTAAAACGGGGAGAGGAAGCTCATTAGAGAAAATTTCTTGCACGATAATTTATTTGGTGTTTCTGTCACGCCTTGGTATGCCGACATTGCTAATTACCTTGCTAGTGAGGTTCTCCATCCGGACTTGTCTCATCACGAGAAGAGGATGTTCCTTGCTACGTGCCGAGGGTATTATTGGTATGACCCTCATATGTACAAGATTTGGAAAGATGGTATGTTGAGGCAATACATTCCGAATGAGGAAAAGGCGCAGATTTTGACAAGATGCCACGATCACCTAGTCGGGGGGCATTTCGGCGGCCAAAAGACCACTTACAAGGTTCTTCAATCGGGTTTTTATTGGCCCACTCTTTTCAAGGATGCCCACAAACATTACAAGATGTGCGATCGATGCCAAAGAACGGGAAGTATAGGCAAGAGGAATGAGATGCCGATGACGTACAACTTGGCCACCGAGATATTCAAGGTATGTGGGATCGACTTCATGGGCCCCTTTCTGAAGTCTCATGAGTTCAAGTACATCTTGGTTGTGGTTGATTATGTGTCCAAATAGATAGAGGCGATTCCGACAAGGAGGAACGATGGCGATACTGTGGTGAAGTTTGTTCGTAGCAACATCTTTAGTTGATTTGGAGTTCCGAGGGCGATTATTAGTGATGGAGGCAAGCACTTCAACAACAAGATACTTGAATGGGTGTTGAAGAACTATGGGTTCGTTCACAAGGTGTCCACTCCATACCTTCCTCAAACGGCCGGGCAAGTCGAGACGAGCAATTGCCAAATCAAGAACATTCTCGAGAAGACCGTGCAACCGAACCAAAAATATTGGTCAAAGAAGCTTGTGGATGCTTTGTGAGTCATCCGCATAGCCCACAAGATGGTTCTTGGGATGAGCCCCTATCGCCTCGTATACGGGAAGTCATGCCACCTACCGGTTGAAATGGAGCATAGAGCTTGGTGGGCCATCCGGACGTGTAACTACGATTTGAAGCAAGCCAACGAGGAGCGAAAGCTCCAAATTGAGGAGCTTTACGAGTTAAGGAACGAAGCCTTCGAGAGTGCCCGAATGTACAAGGAAAGGATGAAGCTCCTCCATGACAAGAATCTTGTGCCGAAGGAGTTGGAGGAAGGAATGCAAGTGCTCCTTTACAATACTCGCCTCGCCATGTTTCTCGGTAAACTTATGTCCAATTGGAGAGGACCGTATAAGATCGAGAAGATATCCCCATTTGGAGCCGTAACATTGATCAATCCCAAGACGGACGAACGGTTCCAAGTGAATGGCGCACGAGTCAAGCCCTACCGACACGGATCATTGCAACTCAAGGATCTCGAGTTCGTGATCATGGAGGAGGATAACTTGGGAGATTTGCCCCCGATGGAGTCCTAATCGAAGAAGGATAGTCGAGCAAACGACTTTAAACAAAAGCGCTATGTGGGGGGAAACCCATGACTTTCTAACCCCCTTTCGTATTTCTCTTTTGATTTTATGTATATCCTTTCTTTATTAGCATTAGTAATGTTTTGGGTTTATGTAGGAGCAATCATGGAGATTTGGGAAAGAAGGAGATCAAAAATAGGAAATTGGCTGCAACATAGCAATCGATCGACTGATTCATGGCAAATAGTCTGAAAGACAGTAGCTCTCGAGTTTTGCAAGGAGCAGTCGATCGACAGACACTCAGTCAATCGACTTTTGTCGATCGATTGAAATGAGCCAAATCGACTGAAGGACAGTAGCTTCCGAGTTTCGCAAGGAGCAGTCGATCGATTGGCCCGCAGTCGATCGACTGCCATATCAACTGCAATGAGCCAAATCAACTGAAGGACAGTAGCTCCCGAGTTTTTCAAGGAGCAGTTAATCGACAGACCCTCAGTCAATCGACTTAAAGGCAATCGATCGACTACTCCACTGAGGCGGTGCCCAGCGAGACTTATTAAAGCATTCAATCTCCACCCCACCCCCACCCACCCCCCACCCCCTCCAATCGGCTGTGAAAGAAACAAAGGGAAGAGAATGTTGGGATTTGATGGTGCCGTCGCGCAGCGGAAAACAAAAATTTTTAAATAACGGCCCATTTTAATTTCAATTAATTCAAACAATGTTTTAAATTGTTTTACAAATGAAACAATTTTGATTTTCGTAAAATCGAACGAGCATGATAAATTTCTATATAATATATTAATCATCATATATATAACAATTATATATATATATATATATATATATATATATTAACGTATTAATCATGTATTTAATAATATATATATATATAATAACATATAATACATTATATGTATATTCTGCATGCACATATATATATATTACGTATATACTCAGAATGCATATATTATTTACACAAACTGCATTCATTCATATTTCTAATGCATGCAATACATAAGTTATATATTTATATAACATGCAGAGCATGCATATAGTATGTTTATATATATATATATATATATATATATATATATATATATATATATTATATATATATATATATATATATATATATATATATATATATATATATATATAAAAAACACAGTACACATACAATAAACATACACAGCACACACATATGAATATCGCATATAWATATTTGTATCCACCATGATCAGCTTTCGTTACCTCACGACACGGCGGAGGAGGAACGACGCAGCTGGAGAACTCCGGCGCGGGGCGACACGGCGGCGAATCGGTCCGGGTTCGGAACGGCGAAGGAGCAGTGTTTCTCGGCTGTGGCAACGACAGCAGCCGTGTGGAGGCGACACGGCGTGCTAGCAACAACGGGTTGTTGACTCACAACGGCACGACAACGGGGGGGTTTCGGCTGGTTGCGGTGGCGGGGAGGAACGACCGCGACGTTCGGTGTGACAGCAGCGGCGATATGCAGGCGCGGTTGCGGTCCTCGGCTGTGGAGATGCAGTAGGTCGCTGCCGGGAGCATCTTGAACTCCGGCACAGGGTTATCGACAGCGATGGGCGGTGCGTGAATGGCATGACATCGGCGATCCGACGGCTATGCTGCGACAATGACGACGTCGGTGATCCGGCGAATTGGTGTCACACACCGTACGTCCCGTTGTCCTTACGACGGAGCACTAGATCCGACGAGGGATTGAAAACGACGAGAACCGAACATTTCGGTGCGACGGCGGCCGGCGGCAAGCGGCGGCGGCCGGAGGTGGACGGAAGGGGAGCTTTGGTGGCTAGGGTTCTCAACCCTATTTCGAAAACAATTTTTTCGTCTGTCGTGTTCCTTCTTGTTCTTCTTCACGCCTCAAAACCCTTTTTATCTTGTTCTTGTTTATTTATTTTTTTTTTTATTAAAACACAAGCCCAAACTCTTAATGGGCTTGAAGTGGACAKGCCCAAATAAAAAACTTAAAACAAAAGCCCAATTCAAAAACTTATGGACTGGCCCATTAAAAACCAAACAAACTTTTAATTTAAAAAATAGTATCGACCCAATAACTTTAAAAGGCTTATTGGGTCGACCCAATTTTAAATCAAAAACCCCATTGGAATTAAATCATTTCTCACAAACGATAACTCCGAAAAATATAACAATTATATTTTTGCGTCCAGGAATAACCTTCTCGTATTTTTCTCAATTCATAATCACAATTATGAATCTTAGATTCAATCATATTGATATCCAACTATGCTAAAATTAACAATTAATTTCTAGCGATCGTTTTCAATAATCAAGAAACACGTGGTGTGACCCTCAATGGTTCAGGTGTAAGCTAGCCGTGGGTTCACAACACATTGTGATTCGAACAACACATTGTTCTTATATGAACTCGTCCCTTAGAGTCTCTGATTAAATAAAACTCATTTTACTTAATCACTGGTCAAACCAGAACCCAACGAATTATGAGAGGCGTCTAGCAACAACGCATCACAATTCCCTAGATA
>BMAC01000084.1:1613901-1671000 GCA_014905375.1 Phtheirospermum japonicum | reverse complement strand
GTTCATGGTGCAAACCATGTTGCCAATGGTGGAATCGGCAATGGTCAACCCAACATGGGAGGGCATGGTGCAAACCATGTTGGGTATAGAGGCTTCATGGGGATGAATGGTCCATATGGAGGTTATGGTGCTCCCAATAAATTCCCGAATATGTATAATGGAGGCTTTATTAGTTCGAATGAGAATGTTGGTGGCCAAAATCCGAATCCCCGGCCGAAAATTCTAAACAAAAAATCTTCTCGAGTGATGTATTCTAATGCTAATGAAGTGAGTGAAGCTTCTTCCCCTAGGGAGCTTGAGTTGGAAAAGGAATTGGCGACTATGGAGGCTCAAATTGCTAAGTTGTCTAGCCCAAGCCCAGATCCTCCGTGTGCATCGTGTGGAATATTTGGTCATGATACCATGTCTTGTCCTTCAAATCCCTCTTTTTATATGACGATGCCTCAATCGGAGGAATTGTGTGGGGTTCAAGGATATCAAGCGGGACCGGTTTTGCTAGGCCATCTTTTGCTCGTCCTTCGACTCACAATCCTCTATATCATCCTAGCAACCACATGCATCCGAATTTTAGTTATGCCAATTCAAATGCGAGTGTTAATCCTCATGTGGGTCCGTCTCGTCCGCCTATTCCGGTGAATGCTCCTACTCCACCTTCTGATCCAAATCTCTTGGTCATTATGCAACAAATACAATCATTTTCCGTTACGTTGGCTTCATTTGATGCTAGGTTTAATGCTCTTGAGGCTACAAAAAATGGGTTAAACACTAAATGAGCAATTAGCAAGTGATGTGAATATCCTAAAACAAGCTAATGTGAAAGGAAAATTGCCAAGCCAACCTTCGCATGCTCATGCGGTAACGGTCCTTGGAAGTGGTGGGGTGGTTGGTAATAAGGTTGTCCCGCCTTCTGAGGAGGAGGTGGTTTCTATTCCGAGTGGTTCTTACTCTTTCTGATTCTACTCCCATGAGTCCCACTTTGGCAAAGGAACTTCCCGATGGCCTACACAAGTCTTCGAATCCCTACAAGGCACCAACTTCTAAGGCCCCCATGCCCTATCCATCCCGGCTACAGATTTCTATGAGAGAGGAACAATTTCAAAAGCTCCATGATTTATTGTCCAACGTATTAGACGTCATCCGAAACTTGACCGCTTATTCTAAGTTCTTCAAGGATCTTTCCTCCAATACGCTTGAGAGAGCTATATCTAAGGAGGCAAGTGTGGTTTGTGACCCGTGGGTCCCACTTTAGCTCTTAAGAAGGTGGATCCCGGTTCGTTTGTATAGATATCACACATGGGAATGGAAATATCACTAATGGCATGCTTGATTTCGGGGCGGGTGTTAATTTGATGCCAATTCCAATGTACGGACAATTGGAACTTGCTCCCTTATAAGAGACACGTATTTTCTTACAATTAGCCGATCGGTCAATTAGATAGCCAAAGGGGATAGTCAAGGATGTACTTGTACAAGTTGGAGGGATTTTGGTTCCGGTAGATTTCGTGGTGTTGGATGTTGGTATGGTGAGGAATGATGGTGCCGAACATACTATATTACTAGGCCGCCCATTTATGGCTACAACTCAATGTGTTATAGACGTTGGGAAGAAAAATCTCACTTTGTGTGTCACGATTGAATCGATCACATTTTCTATGTCTAAAATGCCATCTATTCCATCGAGCATCTCTTATGCATATTGGTTTACATATTGACGTGATTCAAGAGTTCGTTGACCAAGTTTATATGGAGGAAGAGAGCAAATGGGAGGAGTTTGACCCAGGAGTTTGTGTTGAAGGTTGTAGTGAGGGAAACGAGGCCTTTGTTTGTAATGACAATTCAATTATGTTTCAATGTGCCAAAGGATTATGTGAGAAGGAGTGTATATGCGTCGTTGAGGGCAACGACGAAATTTTAGAGGGGGAGGTGGAGATTATGGATGATGGGTCAGAAATGAAACCCATTGAAAAGCTTGAAGATTATCTTGAGGAGATAGTTGAATTGCTCGATTTAATCCTTAATGAGGTCGAGAGGAGGCACAAGCCCGAGCTTAAGCCTCTTCCATCTCACCTCAAGTATGACTATTTGGAAGAAGAGAAGAGCAAACCGGTTATTATCTTTGCCAATTTGAATCGAGAAAAAGAGGAGAGGTTGATTGAAGTGCTTAGAGCTCATAAGGGTGCTATTGGTGGGAGTCTTGAAGATGTCAAGGGAATTAGCCCTTCAACTTGCATGCATAAGATCGTTTTGGAGGATGATGCCGAACCTTCTCGAGAATCCCAAAGGCGTTCAAATCCAAATCTTAAGGAGATAGTGAAAGCCGAGACATTGAAATGTTAGATAAGTCAGACGGCCCTCATTCCTATTGTTTCTTAGATGGGTTGTCGGGTTACTATCGAATCACAATCCCACCCGAAGATCAAGCCAAGACGACTTTTACTTGCCCGATTAGAACGTTTGCTTTTTGTCAAATGCCATTTGAGCTATGCAATGCCCCGGGAATGTTTCAAAGATTGGATCCTCCCGACAAGGAGGTTATTCCTTTGGTGGATCCTCCCGTCTCAACTTCACCATGATCAAGAAGGGAGTTCGTCAAGCTAATGATGTAAAAGAAGCGCTTCTTGGGAGGCAACCCATGTTCTTTTCGTTTATTTCTTTTATTTTTACATTTCTTTCTTTCCCACTTTCTTATTATATAAAAATCCAAAAATATTCAAAAATTTGAAAAATTAAAAAAAAATGTGTTATCTTTTGGTTCTTTTTAGCCCTCCATTTTGCTTTGTTTTGTTTTGATTCATGTGCATATATATATATATATATATATATATATATATATATATATGGATTTTGTGTGATTTTTCTTTTATAAGGTTTTGTTTTTCGACTCCAATTTCGGTCGATTTGATAAGTTAGTAGCGTTCATGGAGCTGGGAGAAACACGCCATGCTCGGTTTTCGATTGGATTGCTTGAATGCTTAGGTGGAACCCACCGAGCTCGACCCAAACTTGCTCGGATAAGGAAGCTTCTATCTCACCCTCCCTTGTACTTATTTTTCATTAAAATGCAATAAGGGCATTGCATGGTTTAAGTGTGGGGTGGGTAGGTGGTTAGGGTCCGGTTTTTACAAAGCATGATCTATCTTTCTTAACTCGAGCCTTGGCAAAGTGACGCTTACTAATTGCGCATTTATACGGTTGAGTCGTTTTTGTATCTTGTGTGAGTTTATTACATTGTTGAGCAATCACCCCATGCTTTAGAAGTTTGAATAGTTTACTTGTCGGGTTTTTGCATGTTTATGCCCTCTTGTGTAAGGAGTTTTATATTTTGTCCTTCTTCCAAAACTCGACTATATATATATATATATATATATATATATATATATATATATATATATATATATATATATATACTCAACATTTACTCATGAAAAAATTGCAAAACTCTAAAATCTCTTTTGATTCTGTCTTACAAAACTCGGTGCAAACTAGTGATTTGCCTTGTGGTGAATTATCGGTTTTGCTTGCATATGGAAATTGCATTGAGGAGGCTTGATGTTTGCTCGTACATGATTAAATTTGAAAATGACCTCGAGGCACACATATCACCCTTTTTCCGGCCATATCCAAAAATGTGTGGGAAATAAATTGTGGGTTATGGGTTTTGAGTCTCTTATATATATATAAAAAGAAAAAAAAAGAGAAAGACTAAGGGGAAAACAACAAATAAACTCCAACACAAATCACAAAAGTGATAAAGCGTGCGTTTAAGTGAAAAAACTAATGTTTAAAACGGCTAAGTTTAGTAAAAAGAAGCGAATTCAAAAAGCTTCTAAGTGTTTTGAAATAAAAGTCGGAAAATTGTGTAGGTGTACGAAAGATTTTTGAATGAAAGTTTGGTAATTTGGGAAGGGTGAAGCGATCATAAGCTTCGAATTCTAGAAGTTAGGGTTTCGTGCGCTATTGATCACGTTTGATCATGTGTTAGCTACTATATCTATATATTTCATACCTTACAAAAGAGCCAACATTACAACCCGAAATAAAGACCTCTTTTGATTCTTGTTTGGTCATGTACAATGGGTGATTTTGAGTTTCTAATTTGTGAAATCTTGACAAGGTGCATGCATTATCCGATTTGAGCGTAAACACGTCCCTCATATATAAAGAAAAAACACACTTGAGCGAATTGAGCGAACACCCTCAAAATTCTATTTGCGAGGAAGTCATCGATTTGGGTTTCATTTGAGAAAGAGTAATACAACAATGCTTGGCGATAACGAGTTTATGTTGATACTTTTATCGTATTAATTAGGATAAGAACAAGGATTTTTCTTTTTGCATAATACTCATTACATGTACATTCTCGATTCTTCTCGTTGTTCGAGGACGAACAAAACAATAAGTGTGGGGTGGTTATTTTGCATGTAATTTTGGTATTTCTTTTGTGTTTATAATTAGGGTTTAGCGTTGTTTATAGTGGTTTTGAGTCGATTCTTTGGTTATTAAGTTGTTTTCTCGTTTTATTGTTTTTAACCTTATGTGTACGATATTAGTGATGTTTTTGTGATTCTTGGGTTTTTATGTTCAAAATCCCTATTTCATAGGTGAAGGCATTGAGGCCCAAAGTCAGCCCTTAAGCCAAGACGTGCCAGGATGCGCCTAAATCCGCGCACAAGCTAGCTCCCAAATGGCAATACATTCTGAAATGATCGCCAGCCTTGCCGAGGCATACCAAGACTCACGCAAGACTCTTTGGCGCATGTTGGCGCACACCAGCCCACGCTAGCACCCATGCCAACAGCCTCGCCAACCCTTGCCAACCCCCACACTACTGCAGAAAGGGGATTTAAAGGCGTTTTTTTTGCATTTTTAACGGCGATTTTTGAATTGCCGTTATATTGACCGCCGTAAATTTATACGGCTGTTTTAGAAACGCCATTAATTGGTGCACTTTTTATATCGGTTTTTAGAACCGTCGTTAATTTAGTGTACTTTTTACGTCGGTTCTTAAAAAATACCTTCTAGAAAGTAGTAAAAAAATTAAAAAAAAAAAGAAATGAAAGCAGATGCACCAAAATTAAATAAAAGCAGGAAATTGATTATGCTAAGCAGCAACTAATAATTATTTAACCATACAAGTGCAAATCTATTACATGGTTTTTGTAATCCAAACGGCCAAAAATAAGCTCCCCAAAATAAGAACGGCGTTTTGATAAAGACGACAATTTTCTAACAAATCCCACAATTAGAAAATCTCGACTCAGGTAGCATGTACAATTCAAAGTTCAATCTTTCAAAAATTCAGGATTTGAGCGCAAGATAGATTCCATTGCGTTCATTTACAATTCTAGAACGTGCTGATCAGAGCAATTATGGATCAATGAAATAACAAACCAATGAAAAAGAGATACCAAGGGCGCCTGATTTTGTCTTCTGCAGCAAATGCTCCTCCACGCGCGGAAATGCATCGAGGCTTTTCAGTGCTTGCTTCAAATTACCCATCTTGATTTCTTCGCTTACGCCAATATCCTTTGCAACCCTCAAGCGATAAACCTCAATCAACAAAATTAATGGAACCATTAAAGCTTTCAATCAGAATATAAGAAATTGACAAAAGCCATAATTGTACAATCAGTCCATCAATCACATACCTCTCTACAAACAGATTCAAAAAACAGTTACATGTCTGCTTCAGTAACCTAAGCAACACAAGATAATCATGTTATCTTCTTTCTCTACAAAGTCGATTCACCCATATTGATAAAGATATACAAATTATAATACCTTCTTATCAATATTCGCAACATACACTGTTCTTGCACACTTCTCATGTTCATATTCAGTCTGCATAATAGATATAGATAATACCTTTTAGTTTGTACATGTAAAAGCTAAGCATTACCAAGTAAAAATGTCACCTAATGCAAAAGTGTTGGATTAACAGGTGCAATGGCCGTCTTTGAAGGCAACACCTTCACAGGATAATATCCAAGCATGGTTCCAGATAGATTAAGTGCGACTCGTGCAGCCTCTGTGAAACCCATAAATTGCAACAAAGGCCAAAAACAGAAAAGAAAAGAATGATCACATCAAACCACAAATGGAAGCCATTTGTAAGGATTTATATTTACCCTCATTGGTGAACTCGACAAAAGCATATTTAACGGCGGTTTTTGCAGAACCGCCGTGGATGAACCGCCTTAGAAAGTCCTTTCTGCAGTAGTGCCAGCGCCATGGCAAGGGATGCCAACCCTCACGCCAAGCGACCGCTGACTCAAACTTTTGTGCACCCCATTCTTAATAAATTAATTTAAAACACGTCAATTTGCTCGCAAGTGTACGAGGTAACTGTAGGGTGATGAGTTTGACTCGAGTCGTATCTCTCGAGGAAACAACTGTTCGGTCTTTCGGATGTTTTTCTCAATTACGAATAACATACATATACATTTGGGGTTTTAAATGGATTGAATTGATTATTATAACTAAAGCAATAATTAAACTAAAACTAATTAAACTAATCACTTTAACTAGATTATCAACTACGAGCGATAATTAAACTACTTGAACTCAAGAACTAAGAATTAATAGCAACGAATCTAAAAGCATGAATAAAATAAATTACCACTAAGCAATGAATCATAAGAATCTAAAATTAACGAATAGCTATGCATAATCCAACTCGCATAAATAAACTAAATTAAACCAATATCCAAACATGAAACGATTTAACTAAGTAAACTAGTTCTAGCATTAACTAAGCAATTAACTAAGAATTAAACTAACAATTAAACTAGAAATTAACTAATAAATTAACTAAGAGTTTAGAGTACTTATTCGAACTACTAAAAGCAGTAAAAAGCTCCAGCTATTCCGGAGTTCGAACGTTGATCTTGGGCGAAGAATGAATCCTGAACTCGAATTCGACGTTTTGGACGCGTTGTTCTTCGATCCTTGATCTCCATCTTCAAATCTCGTTATGAGATGTGGAATTATGTGTATTATCAGCTCAAATACCCTAGGGGGTCGTGTGTTCTCCTCAAAATCCGAAATAATGAGGGTTTATATAGATTTTGCATGACTTGGCGCATAAGAAACCCTAAAATCCAAATTCTGGGCCGTCGCGTCGACGGTGCGTCGACGTAGCGTCGACTGACGCGTGCTGGTGCTCGGCGGGACTCGGCAGACTTGGTCGGCAGGTGTGCGCGATCGGCTGGGCGGGTGCGTCGACGGTGTGCGTCGACATCGACGCTTCAGCAAGTTGCGTCGACAGTGGTGCGTCGACATCGACGCTTCAGCAAGTAGCGTCGACGTTGCGTCGACGGAGCGTCGACTGACGCGGTCATGACTCGCTGACATGGCTCGCGTCGACGGTGCGTCGACGGTCGCGTCAGTCGACGCGACTGCACGTCTGTCTCCAATTCTCGATCTTTTTCTACTCGTTTCACCGGAAAGCTTGTCCTTCACTTCTTGAACATCGAACCTCGTCTATTACGCGTTAAACTCTTTCGGTTACTTAGCTGTAAGGTGAAAAACAACGAAATATCACCTACTTGCATCAATTATGATCAAAATGCGGTAAAATAAGCTGGAATTATAAAAATACGAGATTAAGCTTAAATCGTACAACTTATACCAAAAATAAATATAAAAACGAACTAAAAAGCTAATAAAAATAAGGACAAATCTACTCTAATCAACCGCGCCAAGCCTTTCCAACCCCCACGCCATGCCTTGCCAAGCGACGCCCACGCCCGTGCCAAGCCTCGCCATGCCTCGCCAAGTCGCGCCCAACATCAAGCCAAGGTCATTTCGGGTCAACTTTGGTCAAACCCGGGAAATCCAAGCTTTTGAGGCCAATATGCCCCATTTGCTCTTAATTAAACCTAGTATAAATAAATGCAAGATGAATTCAAGTAGGGGAGATCTCTCATTAACTCAAAATCAATCATTCTCCCAACTTATGCATGGGTTTGGATCTAATTTCTCTCTCTAGTTCTTAGATTTTATTTTCAAGCTTTTCCTTGGGTTTGTAAGCTCAAGAAGAATTCAAGCCATCACTTGGATTTAATTTGGTTTGTAATTTCATCAGGTTTGTGTTTCTCTTTCTTAATTCAAGTAAGTTTTTCTTAACTTCTTCCTTGCTCTTCAATTTCATGCTTGTTCTTCAATTTATGCATTTTGCCTTAGCTCTTAGATTTGTTGTTAGATTTGTGGTTTGGTTTATGAAATCTAGGTGAGTGACACACCTTGATCATAGATCGGGTCCTTGATCGTTTTTATTTTAAGTATTTCCTATGCTTTATTTTGGTTTTTATTTTCACGCATGGTTTTATGTTGATTCCTAGATCTACTCTTTGTTTCTAGTTATTCTTCAAAAAGATTTTAACTTTCATGTCAACTCTTATTGCCCTTTCCATTGGTGCTTTAGATCTTCGTAGATTCATATTATTTAAATTTCATGATCATGCATGCATAGTTGTATCTTAGGTTTTCATGATTGTACTTTGTTGTTTCTTTGCTTTATATTGCTTATTTTGATTATTGCTTGCAATTTCAATATGACATACACATGAGGCATTCAAAATACTTTCATTTAAATTTCGTTTATTTTTGTTTTCCCTTCAATTTCACAAGATAAAAACTCGTTGACTCCTACAAGCACTTGAATCCCGATAATACCAGCACATGAACCCCTCCTTTTACACCACTAAAACTTTACACTTCAACGCACCCCTTGACACCCGTTCATAAAATGATAGGATTTGTTTTTATTTTTACTAATTTTCTTTTTTTTTTATTTTTTTATTTAAAATAAAAAAATAGAAAACGCGTATTTATCGATCAACACCCGATCTTCGTGGTTCCATGATATCGAGACGCACCTCTTGTCGCCTTCACAAAATCACGACGCTTCGTCGCTTCACGTTTCCAACCGAACAAGTTGATCGATCGATCGTATCTTGGTTGTTGGTTGAATTACACGATATGTGTAAATACGCACATGCTCGTTGATATTCAAAACCACCCCACGTACCTAAAATGATAGGATTTATTTTACTTTTACGATCTTTCTATTTTTTTCGATTTTTTAATTAATTAAAAAAATCGAGGGGACTGATATGACCTCGGAAAAAAACGAGGGTTTTCTAATTCCCCTCGATTTTTTTCGAGGGCAAATAAGTCCCTTCGGTTTCTTTAATTTCAAAAAATTTAAAAAAAAATAGAAAACGCGTATTTAACGATCAACACCCGATCTTCGTGGTTCCATGACATTGAGACGCACCTCTTGTCACCCCGTTCGTAAAATGATAGGATTTATTTTTATTTTTACTAATTTTCTATTTTTTTTGATTTTATTTAAAATCGAAAAAAAAAAATAGAAAATGTGTATTTAACGACCAACACCCGATCCTCGTGGTTCCATGACATCGAGACGCACCCCTTGCCGCCTTTACAAAATCACGTCACTTTGCGTTTCCAACCGAATAAGTTGATCGATCGATCGTATCTTGGTTGTTGGTCGAATTACACGATACATGTAAATACGCACATGCTCGTTGATATTTTTCAATTGAAATCGGGTCAAAACCACCCCATGTGCCTAAAATGATAGGATTTGTTTTATTTTTATGATTTTTCTATTTTTTTCGATTTTTTTAATTAATTAAAAAACCAAGGGGACTGATTTGCCCTCAAAAAAAGCTGAGGGGATTTTCTTCCCCTCATTTATTTTATTTTATTTTATACTCAAAAAAACCGAGGGAACTAAATTGCCCTCGGTTTTTCCGAGGGGATTTTCTGCCCCTCGGTTTTTTATTTTTTGATTTTTTTATTCTCAAAAAGCCCGAGGTGAATATGTTGCCCTCGATTTTTCCGAGGGAATTTTATTCCTCTCGATTTCTTTTTTGATTTTTTTATTCTAAAAAACGAGTGGACTAAATTGCCCTTGGTTTTTCTAAGGGGATTTTTTCCCCTTGGTATTTCCGAAGGGGATATTCCTTCGGTAATGGTACCATCGGAAAGCCTTCGGTAATTATGGTGGTAAATATTGGCGCTGTGTTTTTTAGGGATTTACAGAAGGGATAGTTACCAAAGGTATAATTCTTCGATAATTACCTTGGTAAATATTACCCTCAGTACCGAGGGGAATATTACCCTCGGGTTTTTCCTTAGCAGAATACTGTTTTATTGTAGTGATACCTGTTTTACCTAGTCAACTGGGTGTTTATACCTCTGATTGGTTAGGGTATCTCCGGGATCTCGGAGAATTCCCCACGAATCTCGGGTTGTTATTCAGATAACCTCGATAGCTGAGCTCCCTTTAGATGACCAGATCTGAATAAATCCAAATTGTCTTTACTGCCTTTCCCGATCAAGACAGGATCCTCTTCTGAACTTAAGCTCGGGCCTCCAAGAAACTAGCATAGTTCAGTTCGGTCAAACTCGGGCCGTATATCTCGAAGTGATCGCGACCAGTCCTTACGATTTTCTATCGTACGACCTGTTAGGTCGACCTTACGACCTACCAGGTCAGTATTTCCTTGGCCTGATGTCATCAGGTCGCCAATAAGCTCAACACTCACGTGACCTAAATCTATTAGGTTGGTCCTTCTAACACTTGTAGGCCTCCCAGGGTCTCTTGGGTCGCCTAGACATTTATGATCTCAGCTACCCTCGCCAGCACGACACACCTACTGCTCAGCTCATCTTCCACGAGATGATGTGATGCTTGGAACTCCGTGAGGTTCAGCTCGGCCCTTTCTCGCGCACCCAGGACCTCGTCTGGTCAGGCCCTGCCAAGGCTGATCATAATATTAGCCTCGTGCGATTAGATTTTGGCTTCAACCAAAGACATAATCAAACCAGGTATTTCTCTCCACTTTTTCTCTAGTCAAGACTCCTGTTTTACTTCAAACCAAGTATTTCTCTTTTCCCTCCCCTTTTTGATTATGTCTTTGGTTGGTATAACCAAGAAATGACCGTTAACGACAATCGAGACTTTGAAATAGTGTTGGTGTTGAGTGATCGCAGCCAAAAAGCTTTCGACTCGTATTTTCAAATCATGTCGTGGCTGGACTTACCTTACGGTGACCCAAACATCAAAAATCTCACAAAATATTTCGACATACGAGTAATCCCGACCTTGGTTATTTTGGGTCCCGATGGAGAAACGGTGACGAGTCTTGGAAGGAACCTCGTGAACTTTACCAAGAAGACGCGTATTCGTTTACGGAGGCCAGAATAGAATTGCTGATGGGGCAAATCGACGAGGAGGCTAAGAAGCTTCCAGAATCCGAGTACCATTCCGGGCATCGTCATGAGCTGACGTTGGTTTCGGTAAGGAACGAAGGGGGTCTGTTCATATGCTGCGATTGCGACGAGCAAGGGGCCGGGTGGGCTGACCAGTGCATCGAGTGTGGGTATGAGGTGCATCCTAAGTGTGTGAGGGCTATCTGTAGAGAATGATTCGACAATAACTGGGAGATAGTCAAGGTCAAACTCTATTCAATGTTGGTTTGTACTTACCAAGACCCGTTTTTAGCCATGGTCAGCTCTATGTCGCCATCTCACAGGTGAAGAGTCGTAAAGGATTAAAAGTCTTATGCTGCGACGACGATGGTAACATTGTTAATAAGACAGCAAATATTGTTTACAAATAAAATTTTTAAAACCTCAAGTGAACATTATCTTTATTGCATGAACAATTCAATTTCCAATTTTTAAAATTTATTTTTTCAATTTTGCTGCATTATGTATTTATTTCGTTATACGTTTCTACATTAGTATGGATAGAAATGCGCAGATTCATACCGAATATGGAGGATAATTCATACCGAACATAGAGCATAAGAACAAATGACAGCGGCAACAAAAAAAATCACTGCGAGAGAGGGGAGAGAGGGAGAGGGAGCAAAACCCTAGGTTTGGATTACAAATGAAAAAATGGAAAAAGTTGTTATTTCTTGTTATACGTTCGTTCTAGCCCTCAACCCTCTTTTCTAGATTCATCGATATTGAATCCACCGAACGCACTTCTAACACTTGTTCTACTTTTGGAAGCCCCTAGGTTATATCACCAGATCTCGATTTTTCATAAATAAATGTAATTAAAATATCTCCTTCGTATAGGATTTCCCCATAATGGCCATGAACAGTTGCTCCTGGAGTGGCCAAATAAGGCTTAGCCGATCGTATTACTACAGAGTCAACTTGAACAAGTATAACTTGACYCKATTTTAGGTGTGGTGCRTTTTTGGCTATAGATATATTTTCACAAATAAACTGCCCAAGACTCATTATTATAGATGTTTCTTGACAATAATTGGGATGGAAAAAATACCAATTCAAATTGACAATAATGTTACTGCATGTGTCGGGGTTATAAGTTTATTCATTGTCATCGATTAAATAATATTTAATTACTTAAAAGTCTGTTTTAAATTTAAATTGTCAAGTTGACAACTCATTGTCATCGGGATTTATACCTAAACTAAAAATCCTAAAATGGTAGCATTTTAATACAAACTATCAAAAGCTGACAACTCAACATCCGGATTTACCAAGTGATGACAGATATCATCTGAATCAATGTTTAGCTGACACATAGGTTTGAGTGTCAACAACATTAACAAATAGGGTGGATATGGCCGAGTGGGATGTAAGACTAACTCCAAGAGGCTCCCTGAAATGGCTCCTTACCTATTTTAGGGAGCCAAAATTAATAAAGTTGCTCCAACAGCCTCCTTAAGGCAACTCCTTAAAATAGGGAGCTCCTCTCTTTTAAAGTCATGCTCTCTAAATGTAGGGAGCAACTTTGTCTCCCTACTTATCTTTTATTACTTTTATCTTACTTGACTCTCTATTTGGAGAAATAAAATGAATAAGTAAGTGTGTTGGAGTAAAATTAAAATAGAGAGTCCTTAAAATAGGGAGTTGAAATAAGTAGGGAGTTTGATAAAATAAAATGAGATAGAGAGTCTAAAATAATAGAGAGGATTGATGTAGAGAATGAGATTTAGGGGGGTGTATTCATTTAGGACTTTTAAAGACATATTAAAAATTTTAAAATCCTGATGTATTTAATTAAGACATTTTAAAACTTATAAAAGTTTGGAGGTATTTAATTGAGATTTCTAATGAATTATTAAATGTTCATAAAAGTCTCGAGGTATTCATTTGAGATATTTTGAATTCTTAAATTATCTTGAGGTATTTAAAAAGTCAAATACTCTTTGAATTTGTAATTTGACTGGATTTTCCTAAACTTCTAAGTTAATTATACATACAAAATCCCACTACCAAATCTCATCTTTAAACATGGGATTTCACAAAACTTTTATAAACTCCCAACAAATATATAAAATCAATATAAAAAAAAAAAATCCATACAAATCATCTTAAAACTTCTCTAAAAGTTTCAAATGAATACACCCCCTTTGAGAGTTTCGTAGGTAGTCTGTTGGAGTTAATCTAAATAACCACAATCTACTATTAATTTGACCCAACGACGTCGTCTCGTCAGCCTCTCTCCACGAGATAGAACGTAAAGAAGCGTCGTCCTCACCGGTCACACAAAACATCACGTTTACACTAAACCCTAGAGAGCTGAAAGATGACGGAGGTAGCAAGCGCGGTGGTGCACGATGTATTGGGCCGTCGGGTGGATGACGTCGATCAGCCAATCGTAGATTATATCATCAATGTCCTCGCCGACGAGGATTTTGATTTCGGCGCCGACGGCGAAGGCGCCTTCGAAGCACTTGGAGAGCTCCTCGTTGACTCTGGGTGCGTGGCTGACCTCTCTGAATGTCGCACGGTATACATTGATTGGACACATTCTCCAAGTTGTCGATATATATTTGATTTTTTGTTTTTGTAATATTCGCATAGCCGATCCATGTTGGTGTTGGTTCGAGACTATTTTTTTGCTTAATTTTTAGTTTCATTTACAGTAGATTTACCTTTAATTGTTGATGGAAACTTATGCATCTCGTCCATTCCGAAAAATTATGGAATTGTTGATTAGTTGATGCCAACTTTTCTTGTTTTCATTGTTATAGGAAACTGTTAGCTCAAATATTAAGTTACCTGAATGCAATTAACATTTGTTATCGGTCAGCATTCAACGGAAAGTATTTTAAAAATTTGCTCTCTATGATTGTTTGCGGTCCGTTTCCTGCAACTCTCTGATATATTGTGAAGTATATGTCATTCAAGCTTATATGTGGCAGAAGCAAAGTAGGCTGTAATGAAATCCAACTTTTAAATATGGTTATGTCTTTAAAAAAGTGAACAGCAGTATATATATATATTGTGTGTGTGTGTGTGTTGGTTGATTATGTTTCAGGAGTCTTAATTACTTATTTACATATAGACTGCATGCACTACTTTTTAAGATTTCACAATTGATTTACCAAAAAAGAAGCTTTCTAATAATTAATTGAAGCCCTAGGGCCCCTATCCATTTATTCATTCCACCCAAATTTAGCTTCATGGTGGGAGGATTTGTCTAGCAATATAGGGTTGGAATTCTTATCATTTCTCCCTGTGTTGCTCTCCTATGTCAAATTTAATGCTGTCAGTGTCTTTTACAACAGGTATGTAATAAACTATCGGAGAAATTTGGGAAACATGGATTGGTGAAAGAAAAACCCACTGTTAGGAGCCTCTCGGCACCACTGAGAATGTTTGATGGAATGGATGAAGAGGAAGCCCCGAAGAAAAAGCCAGAACCCGTGGATGGTCCTCTACTGACTGAGCGTGATAAGATGAAGATTGAAAGAAGGAAGAGAAAAGAGGATCGTCAAAGAGAGGTAATGAAAGAGATAATCTCCATCTTAGTAGCGTGAGACTGGGAGTTGGTTAAGGTCAAATCTTTATACCTGTTTTATCATTCCGGGCAAACAAATATGACCACTGGATGTGTTATGTATCTTTTCTTGTGCATGAATGTGAGAGTAGTTAGATTTGTTACTATTTTATGCCAGGTAAAAACTAAAGTGAGATGGGGGCGGGGGGTAGAGTTAGGTACCAGTGGTGGTGACTGGCTATGTATATTTTTACAGGTGCAATACCAGACACACTTACAGGAAATGGAAGCTGTCAAAGCTGGGATGCCTGCTGTAGCCGTAAGCCATGAGAATACCGATGGACCAGCTGTGAGAGATCTACACATGGAGAACTTCACTATTTCTGTTGGGGGTCGTGACCTTATTGTGGATGGTTGCGTGACCCTATCTTTTGGAAGGCACTATGGTTAGTTTGTTTGCAACTTAACAATGACCTTACTCTAAGGATCAAAATATTTGATGTTATCCTTTTCATTTCGTTTATGTTCCGCTGTTAATTGTCAAGAATGACACTTTCTAGATGCGGTGAACTTTGCTCTCAGTTAAGTAGTGATACTATATGCATGTTGCACTTAGTAAATGCAACTTCTTTAACAAGTAGTTATTGTTGAAGCAAGCTAGATTCCAATTTACCCTCCCACCAATTTTGCTTGTTATGTGACAAGAATTAGAAGAAACAAAAGAGCACGGATCAAAATACAAGTCTCAATGGACATGGTGAAATAGTTTATTTGTATTTTAACAATTGGATCTATACAAAATTTTATAGATGCTAACATCCAAATTTATACATTTGGGTGATGATGTCCTCGTCCTACAGGCCTTGTTGGTAGGAATGGTACTGGAAAAACAACCTTCCTCAGGTACATGGCCCTGCATGCTATTGAGGGTATTCCCAAGAATTGCCAGATTTTGCATGTGGAGCAAGAAGTGGTTGGCGATGATATATCAGCCTTGCAATGTGTGCTAAACTCTGATGTGGAAAGAATTCAGCTTTTGGAAGAAGAATCTCGTCTGCTTGCATTACAGGTTGAAACTCCCCACTTCAAGTAGTGAAAGTAACTACTAACTGTTGTGATACTTGTCTTCAATTCGGCTTCATTGTGTTTCTTCAATATCTCAATATCTAAAGCTGTATGGAAATTATTTTCCATCAGAAAGAAACGGATCCAGGTGGGAACTCCGAGAAGAGCAATGGAGAGCTGAATGGAGTTGAAACAACTTCTGTTTCTCAGAGGCTTGAAGAGATATATAAGAGGCTTGAGTTTATTGACGCTTACTCTGCTGAGGCACGCGCAGCTTCCATTCTTGCGGTTAGTTCATTCACCTCCATAAACGTGATAACATAACTACTGTAGTATTGAGTTTTTACAAGTTCAGTCAAGTCTGGCAGGGGTGGGGACTTGTGAGTACTTTGAGTAGCCATCTCTGATGCTGCAGAACTAGTTCACGGAGATGTCATGTGGCTTATATTGGTTTATGAATTCTTTTTTCTGATGATTTTAACTTATTTTTGATGTTGTAGTTAGCTTTAATTAATTTTGCGATGGTGTTTGTAGTTAAAATTATGTCTCTATCTCTTTCTTGGTCCTGTGGTGGTCTATGCTAGGTAAACTAGTTGAATTTCCATTTCCATTTTGTTTCTATCATAATTGCTTAGGCATTAAGATTGTATCATATGCTTCAACATAAGGCTTAACAAATTCCTCTCGTATGAACCCCTGTATTCTAGTTTTTGGTAATCTCTCACTCTGCTGATGAACTTTAATATCATCTTTTTCCTTTTTTATTTTTGGTCTTCTCAATTGACGTTATTCCAGACATTCTGAGTTAGATATCTATTGGTCTATTATTCAAGTGGCTCTTATTTAGATTCTTCCATCAGTTGTTGATATTTGGCTACTACAGTGCCTAGTTATTCCACAAAGTACTTAGGTGTTGTCAACTCTTCTTTTTTTTTTTTTCCTTTTTTTTTTGTCTAAACGTTGTTTTGTTTTCCTGAAATTTTATAAGGGACTCAGTTTCTCTCCAGAGATGCAGAATAGGCCTACTAAAGCTTTTTCTGGAGGATGGAGGATGAGAATAGCACTTGCTCGTGCTTTGTTTATCGAACCTGATCTATTACTTCTTGATGAACCAACAGTATGTTATGAATCTTATGATGTTCCTCAAGCTCATTCATGCATGTAAATGCAATTTCTCACATGCATTTTAACTCGTGTGGCAGAATCATCTTGATCTCCATGCTGTCCTGTGGCTGGAAACTTACCTGGTGAAATGGCCAAAAACATTTATTGTTGTTTCACATGCTAGAGAGTTCCTAAACACGGTATGACTTCTCATATCTTGAATGTTTATGCTGGAAATTAGCGAACAACACTTAGGTTCTTTACTCGGAAATGTTGAATGTATTTACTTTTTATTTCTTACAGGTGGTCACAGATATCCTTCACCTTCAAGGACAAAAATTGAGTACATACAGAGGCAACTATGATATATTTGAGAGGACAAGGGAAGAACAAACCAAGAACAAACAAAAAGCTTTTGAGGCGAATGAACGTTCAAGAGCTCACATGCAGGTTCTTGTTCAGACTATTGATTTTGCGAGTGCCGCCACGTTATGTCTTCCTGTGTATTTTACAAATTTTGTCTTTGAGTATGTCCTTGATCAAATTTTCTTCTGTTTTTGAAAAATAATGTGTTGCAGTCATTCATTGACAAGTTCCGTTACAATGCGAAGCGTGCGTCTCTTGTTCAATCAAGAATCAAGGTAATTTTATCATTTATTCTCTGTTTTATGATTGGTTCTTTATAATTCTAGAGAAATTTGAGCCAAGTGATCACATGTTGAAATATCGACAACCTAGTTCCAATTTCTGTTTTGTTCTTAATGTTTTTAGTTATTTTTTTAATATATATTTGTCATTATCTCCCTTGTATTATTCAGGCACTAGACCGCTTGGGACATGTGGACGAAGTTTTCAATGATCCTGAGTATGCATTATTTGAATAATTTATATTTTTGTTTTTCATGTGCATTCTAGTTTTATTTTATATTAGGATTCAGCATACTATGTGCCTTCTAACACTCTGAGAAGATTATTTAACTTGCTCATGTATTTTCTTATTACTGTAACACTGTTGGTTCTGTTTTCAGCTACAAATTTGAATTCCCATCTCCCGATGATAGACCAGGTCCACCGATCATAAGTTTCAGGTTCGACATCTGATACATAGCAGTACTCAAGTGTTTTTTGTGTGGGCCGCATAAGTCGAATTTTCTCCCCTTGCATTGTTGATCTAATTGCAGAAACACCTAGTTTACAAATCTGCTTAATGGTCTGCTGTTTTCCCCTATTTCCCGATTTCATTATTTTCTGCTATTAATCTTGGCAATCATTGCAGTGATGCTTCTTTTGGATATCCTGGGGGCCCACTATTGTTTAAGAATTTGAATTTTGGAATTGATCTTGATAGCAGAATAGCAAGTAAGATTGTTTCTGAAGTTGCTTGCTTGACTTGCTTTTTTGACTAATGCTATTTAACTCTTGCATGGTGAATCCACATTCAAAATTAGATTGTTGTCATGATAAGTGAATTAATATGATAGAATCTATTGGTCCTCTTGTTCTTGTTCCTTAGCAAGAGAGTCTCAAAAAATTGTACTCAAGGAAATTGCTTATGTTCATTTAATTGACCATTCATTTTTACCATTCATTGCAGTGGTCGGCCCAAACGGTATTGGAAAGACAACCATACTCAAACTTATTTCTGGGGAGCTTCAACCAAGCTCTGGGACAGTTTTCCGTTCAGCAAAAGTATGTGTTTCTAAAATTCCGCTCTTTTGAGTATATTGTTACATGTCTTTCCCTTGTTTTAATTGCTCTTGCCTTCAATACATTTATTGGTAAAAAAAGTTAAAATGAAAAAAAAAAAATCCTTTTGGTGCTTCCTTGTACTCTGTTCTCCATTGCTTCCCCTGGTATTTTGTTTTGGTTTCTTGGGTAGTTACTCTTTACTTGTTTGATCAATTTAATTTTGTGGCCGTTCCAAAGCGTTTGAATGTTTCAAAATGTAATGCTTTATTATTTTCTTACTGTGTTTAAATTGCAAGAATGTATGCTGTTGCTTTTGTTAGTGCACTTCAATGAGTCTAGGATTTTGAAAGTTGCTTTCACCTAACAAACTGCTCGATACAGATAATTCTTGTAATCTTTCTATACACCCTCTTCCCCTTATGAATTATGGTGTACCTTTTGCCTTTCAGGTTCGCATTGCTATATTTAGCCAGCACCATGTTGATGGTCTGGACCTCTCGTCTAATCCGCTGCTGTATATGATGCGTTGCTTCCCGGTAAATCCTGTCCTAATATAAACTAACTTAAATTTTTCTCTATGTTGCATCAGTAGCATGCATCTGGCCAGTGTCTGGGTTTCTATTATTGCTAATTTAATTTGGTCAAAGTTAAGGCTTAGCTTTGTTTTGTCAACGCAAGAACCATAGTGATTTGTTGCTGAAGATACTTTCATACAATCAAATTGTCAAAGTACCTGGTTCACTCGTCTGTAGGTATAGATAGAATCTAATCGTTATAAAGAATGATATGATTGATCATATTTGAAATCCTTTTGTTTGGGTAAAAGCATTTGTATTACCTTCAAATCCTTTCCTTCCCTACACAGTGATGAAGTTTTAGAAATGTAATTTCTGCAAGATTTCAATTTGGTTTTATATTTAGAGTTTAAAACACACTTGTATCTGTGATGTGCAGGGAGTGCCAGAACAGAAGTTAAGAGGACATTTAGGTTCTTTTGGCATAACTGGGAATCTTGCCTTGCAGCCGATGTACACATTATCAGGTATGGTCTCTTTGGTGCACATGGTTTTGAAAGCTAAAATCTAATTCTGGTAAGTCTGTTTAATCTATTTGAGATGCTGCTTTGAGCGATATCTCAGGTGGTCAGAAAAGCAGGGTTGCATTTGCAAAGATAACTTTCAAAAAGCCTCACATTTTGTTGCTTGATGAGCCTTCAAACCATCTTGTAAGTTATATATGTGTCGTGTTACTCTTTTGTATGCTTTCTACGGAGTTTTTATCATGTTACGATTGGGCTTTGTGAAGCATGCTTCATCTGCTGCATTGTATAACAGTGTAACTTTTGATGATTTAGCAAATTCTGGGTTCAGTTTTCTTTGGTAAATTGGTCCTTTCATTGGTTATTGTTATGGTTTATGAACTGATTATGGAATCTTTATGAAAATGCTGGCAATTGCTGTTGTGTTTTCCAATTGATCATCTATCTCGGCAAATTATTAGGTACATCTAGGTGTACGTTGTACCATGTGATAAATGTACATCTCCGTCAAAATAAATTCTTAAATTTGTTGTGATAAATCTTCATCTTTAATGTGATAAATGTACATTTATGAACACGTAACATGAATAAAAATGTTCATATTCGATGTTATAAAAATGTTCATGTCTGAGTATGATAAATGTTCATCTTCATTGTGATAAAAGTTCATTTTATATCAATTTTCATATTTATTAATGTATATATATCTTAATTATCTCCAACATGATAAATATCAATCTCAATGTGATTAATGTATAATTTTTCATAATATATATTAACACATAACAAGAGGTACGCTCAATCGAAAAATGTACATCTCCGTTGTATTAAATGATCATCTCTGGGTGTACATGATTATTTTCATAGTTTATATAATCAGTTTTAAGAACCTGATTAAAATGTTAGTAATTGTTCTCGAGTTTTGTGATTGTCAAATTGGAGGGTGCTCCGTTTCCATTGTTTTGAAGAGAAAAATCTCTCGGCATGTTAAATATTTAATACTTGGTGATTTCATAACAAGCCTAAATTTATTTGGAGAACGGAGTAACAAATGCTTGAATATGTAAGTTTTTGATATTTTACTTGTAAAATGTAGGACTTGGATGCCGTTGAAGCATTGATTCAAGGTCTTGTATTGTTCCAAGGAGGCGTGTTAATGGTACTGCTACCGTTCCGGAACTTTTAGATCATATACCAATAAATGTGGCATTTTGTTTGATGATTGTGTGCAATCTGCAGGTGAGTCACGACGAGCATTTGATCTCTGGAAGTGTGGAAAACCTATGGGCCGTATCTGATGGAAAGGTGACACCTTTCAGTGGAAATTTCCAGGATTACAAGAAGTTGCTACATTCAGCATAATTAAATTTTTGCCCAACTTAAATCGGAACCATTTTATGAATTTGTGTTGTAGTTTTGCAATACTGAAATTTTGTGAGCCCATCTATAATACAATGTAGCGGGGCGTGCTCTTCTCATATATTTATACATAGGGAAATTATGAGCTTGGCAAAGTGATGGTTCGTTTGTTATGATTTTTCATAGGAAATGTCTCTTTGGTTTCTGGCTTTTATTAAGTGCTCACAGACAATTTCTCCAAAAATTGCTTTGACAAGGGCTCGTGCTTGTTATTCAAATTTTAAGGTCGAACACAATTAGAACTACATTCCTATGCTTCTATCTGACTAACGATACAACATGTATTGGGGGAGATCAGATTGTGTTTCTAAGATGAAATAAATGTTCAAATTATTGAGAATCTGTTAAGAGGAAATATCTCCGGATGTCAGTATTATATCCTTGTGAATTGTCGTTACATGTCAAGGGAGCTAGTTTTTCGGTTTGTTGCCAACTTTTATCTACTCTTACCATAATACCCTTCCAATAGGGGGCTCGAGTGGCTCTCTGCCAGCTAGCCCTACGCTGCGTACACGATCATGTAATAGTAAAAGGATCATCTATGTTCTGTTTTTCTGTATTATGTTTAATTTGGGTGAAATTATAAAAATCTATTTTCTTTTATTAATACACGATTGTGCAAGGAATTTGGGAGGCTTGCTCAATAGTGCAAGTATAAATCTGTTCTTGGTTGCACGATCGTGTAACCTTAATCTTCTATATTACTCAACCCCCCCACCCCCCTCTCTTTGTATATATATATATATGAAAATTTTTCTTTTATTATTATTATTATTATTATTATTAGTAGTAGTAGTAGTAGTAAGGTTTTCCCGAACCGAAACTCAACCGCCGGAAACCGGTTCACGGTTTCGGTTCTAACTGAAACTGTCGGCCAATGGTTAACCTGAACTGGAGCAACATCACTAGTTTGAATCGTGTATTTTGAGAACAGTTCTTAGGAAAGGATCTCTCATGGTATGTGATCAAAGACTTTGTGCACTACTTTCATTTCATTAAAATGTTTGAAATCTCCCCCGCAATAGAATGGGTTCGATTGTAATGCGACAAGATCTTCTTGAATTGTGTCTTTTGAGAAATAATTTTCGGAGTAGAAGTTTTAGTTCACACAAGTGACATCAATGAAATTTACACTAAATATCAAGATACTATTTTGCTTTTAGGTCTACTAATTAATAAATTGAAACAAGCATTGAAAATAAGGAATTAAAAGAATAAGGAAATTGAAATGGTTTTTAAAGAGAATTTAAAGCAATCAAAGAGTAATATTATAAAAAGAAAAATGAAGTTCAAAAGCAATTTTTAAGAAAACTTGGCTAATTAAGAAGTGTAGATGTAGAAATTAAGTGCAAATCAAAGCAATTAAAGAGTAATCGAGTAAAATTGAACAATTCAAAACCACATACTTTAATACTAATCACAAATCACCATCAGAATTGCAAACTTTAAGTAAAAACCCTAAAGATAAATTCTAGATTTAAAATCTAATGAAAAACAAGTAACAATAATTAAAAAAGCAATAAAGGCAATGAAAATGAAGAGCTTGCCAATATTAACCACAAGATTTTCAATTCTTACTTCTCACTTAACAAAAAGTCACAATCATGCTCACAAAGTCCTTGAATCAAATGTAGGTCTAAGTAGAAAAAACTATGAAAATTATGAAAGCATTGTTAATTGCTTGGAGAAAAAGCTATTCTCGGCTAAAATGAGGATTATTAAAAAAGTGGCATTAACACCCAACAAGGGGAATTTATGTCCTTCCGCCTAAGGCACCGAGCAAAAGGGCTAAACCTCGGTGTTGTGCCTTACTAGCCACCGAGTTTGTTATAGAAAGCCAAATGGCCTTTTGCTGAGCACCCACCACGAAGGCTTGTGAAGCATTGAAGGAGCGAAGGCGCACCGATCAAATGCACTAAAAAATAGAGACCAAAGTAGCTTGCTCGGTGCCAGATAGGTGGGTAGAGTTGCCGAAGGGATACCTTGGTAGCATTCCTCGGTATGCCGTTGCGTCTGGAGACGCAGAGGTGAATGAGCACACTGTCGAAAGATTCTGGGGTGGTTTGACAACTTAGAGGTTCATCTACCTGATACTAATTGGACTACTGAGAGGGTGTTGGGCTGGTGCGGTAGCGCTGGGTAGTAGCTACCGGGAGTGAGGGGCGTGGCATGCAACTACTGCCGATATGTACGAGAGGGTGTAGCCATGGTGTAGTAGCTCTGGGCGGTAGCTGCCGAGAGGTGATGCATGTGTGATGTGAGAGGATGAGCTGAAGATGGGTCGGTGCTATTGAGAGACGCACAAGGCAAACGATTTAGAGGTTCACCAAGGCCTTACGTGCGGGGTGAGTGGGCATGCAGCCGACAACGTGCGACCGTGATTTGACACATTCTCGATTTTTGATTGTTTTATTTCCACATGATTTTCAAAACGTCGACTCTTCACGGGTATTGTGGGGGCTTGGCCCATCACCCAACCTTGATTCGGGCCTACTTTTACCAACTTAGACCCTACACAATAAAATAATATAAAATCCTAAAAATATGAGAAAAATGAGAAAAATAACAAAAAGATGAAACAAATTATGAAAATGCAAAATAAGGTAAGATGAGTCAGTTTACGACAAATACGAAGTCAAAACATGCAAAACGAGCCATAAAAATACTCGAAAAACACATACAACTATCTACAAATTAATTCCCCCACACTTGCTTTTTAGCTTGTCCTTAAGCAAAACAAAATCTAAACTTAGAAAATTATGACCTACCCAGAATGGACCTCAGACTAATCTATGTTAATGAATGGAGAATTAGTGCATTTTGTCTCATAACCATGACAAAGAACGTCCCCCGATAATTTGAGATAAACAACTTAGACTCACTTCGGTCAATTAGTATTATGAGTAGCCCTTCATGCAAGACTCGCGTTCATACATGACCAAGGTCTATCCACACTCAAAATACACTAGGTTGTTATCTGACTAACTCAATGTTCACCATGCTCCTATTTTTTACACGAGTACTACTATTTACATGGATATTTAAAAACTTGTACAAGGTTTCTCCACATTTCACGACTTATTGAACGAGAATAAACAACTTGTACAAGGGTTTCTCCACCTGACACTTTTCATTTTCTTGTTTTGTGTACCAAGTGCCAAGGTACTAGATGAACAACTATTTACAACATAAATTACAAAACGTACATATGAGTGTTTACGACTCCATCACATGTTGCAACATGTAACGTACATAATATTTGAGAAATTTCAACGGAGGCCTCAAGAGATGAGGCATATATATAACATCTCACAATTTATATAAACGCTTAATACTAGAGTAGAAAGGAGCACGGGGCTAGTAAAAAGTATTCAACTTTCACTTAAAATATATAGGGATAGCACGAGGCTCATGCACTTTCACAAGAATACATCATTTTATTCTAGCGAAGGGACTCCTTGCTTGTTGATCAAGGCGCTACCTTTTATAAATACGGACTCAAGATCTCCTTCCAACTTATACTCTCTTATATTTTACACACTTAATGCTTGTTATTTTACATTCTGACTTGAGCATCGGAGTGTCACATTGGGAGCGCCTCGATGCTTATTTTGCAGGTCAAATTATCTCTAATCGAGCTGCCACTAGATTGGATGATGTTTGAGGAAGCTGAAGAAGGAGGCCCGACGCCGCTCGATCTTGTTCTTAGGTACATAACTTTTTTGGATACATCAGAGGGTGCTGTGGTATTTTCATGTCATAATTTTAGTCTTATTGACATAAATGAGGGACAGTTTAACTTAAAATGAAAATCTAAGACTAATTGGAAAATGTACCCCTATCTGGAGGACTATTTGACAATTTCTCCTATTTTATACCCACACCTAAACATGCATAATGGTCCCAAACTAGAGGCTCGAGGTTTGAACCGTCAATTCGGTCTATCCCAAAATGACAAACCGTAACCGAACTGTGGAACCAGTCAGTTGCCGATGGTTTGTGAACCGCTGGTTACGGTTCGTACATGTTCGCTTATGGAAGTTTGACCAGTTCCCGCCATTATTCTTGAATTTGAATTTCATATATTTCAATTTCTTGCTATGTTTATTATCAAACTTTTGTAAAACGAATGAGACCAATTAAGAAATAACACTTTAAATAAATTCAAAAAAGAAAAGACTAAAAAGAGATTGGACTTGAACTATTTTCAAATATTTGAAGTTAAAACCTGAAATCATAACTGCAAATAATTGAAGTAAGTTGCCTGCATATCCTGTTATCTTATCAATCAAAGTCTACGTAGTTTTCACTTAACTTAATTACCTTACGAGGGGGAAGAGATCGGGACATGGGGTAGAGAGTTGAGGCAGGGGGTGTCATCCATATACCAAGTTGTTGCAAGATCTAGTACCATACGTCTCGCTCTCTTCATCTTCATCAAGAACATTTTTTTGTTTGCGCCGGTCGATGTTGACCCAATCATGATATAACATTTAATTTTTGAGATTGTAAGGCCTTATGTTTGATATTCATTCGTCTAACATGTATCCCTTCATTGAATGCTTGTTCAACTTAAATGGTTGACGAGGGAATGATCAATACCTCCTTCACAATGATGGTAACAATGATATAAAGTGTTTTCCACGATGATCACCAATTCAAAATATCAAACTAGCTATCGGTTTCATTATCACCAAATGATCCATACTCAAAGCCATTGTTATATAAACCCCAAGTTCTCAATAAGAGTTAGAACCAAAGGAGTAACCCGAGTAACTCATCCGTGATTTTTTTTTTGTTTAAAAAATTCCTCAGATTCCTTAATTTCATCATTGCCATCACCTCTACTAGGATTACTAGTTCTAGTAAAATCTTGTCATGCAGAAGTACTCATAAGAACAGGATCATCAAAATTTATACTATATTCTTTAAATATATCATATAAAGACTTTTTAACATTTTGAATAATATTTCAACAGATGGAATCTCAGAATCTTCGAACGACAATAAAGCATCATAATAAATGTAAAGATAAAGTTTTAAACCACTTTCTCTATTATTGAGATATAATAATGTAGAAACTAAAAAAATATTGGGAATGCAACAAAAATATTTTTCAACCATTCTCTTTTCAATTAAATAACACATTGTTCCAAATATTTATTTTTCATATACTCTCTGAAAATGAATATAATTTTAATACAATATTCAATAACAAGATGAGAAGTAGGATAATAAACACCATAAATTTATTTTAGAAGCATCATCAAACACCTTTAAAAGCTTTTCAAATACTGGCATGAAGTCCATTGGATTGTATATAACATAATCCCAATTTATTGCTGGCTAAATAAAATGCACAAAATACCTATCTATACGGATATGTATATATCACAATCTGTATTCAGAGTTCCATCAAGTAGGCACATTAGGTGAATTTTTTCCATGAAGCTAGTTATCCTCATAAAATCTCACCCAATCTTGTTGCAAAGTGAAGACTGCCATTTTACTTGGAGAAAGCTCAATTTTCAAACCATCTTGAGCACACAAATCTAAAATATGACATATGCATCTAATATGAAAACACATACCACCAATAGATGATTGAGAAATATCAATAAGCTCATAAATATTGGCCATATTAGGAGTAGCATTATCAAATAAAATTGAAAATATTCTTGATACTAGCCTATATTCTTGACAAATCTAATGAACTAATTAAGAAATAGAATGTGCACTATGAGGATGTTTAAAATTTCTAAATGCAAGTAAGTATTTTTTTTAAGTTCATGACTTATCAATCCAATGACATGTAATGCTCATGTAAGAGTTTCATTCCCAATGATCACTTCAAACATCTGAACAAATTAAAACGTTATTCATTAAATTAGCAAATTTATTAGATAGTATTAAGCTATATTAACCAACAACTTTTCTAATATCAGGGGGAATTGTAGAGCACGAGACTCTCTTACTCACGGGATTGAAAGAAAATTGGGTGAAGGGTTTATATAAATCATCATTGGCAAGTTAAAAGGAAGAGGTAACAAACTTAGCTAATTCTTTTCTATGTGTGGCATCAGAATATGTATATAAAGATAAGGAGTTTGTACTTATCTATGCTCCGTATAGTTGTGTTTGAGTCTTATTGATACCCACATTATCTGGATGTTTGTTATTGAGATGGTTGTGAATATATCCGTATCCTCCCATTCTTGTAATTGGTATTATGGTTTACAATAGTTGCAATTGGCTATGTACCTCCTTTTTCTTATTTTGCCATCTTTATGGGCTCCTCGTTTGCGGAGGGCAAGATCTCCATTTCTCAAAATGATATCTGAAAATGTCAAATATTGTTTCCCCCATTGCTCTAGTACGAATACAAGTGTTTGGAGGCGAATCATCGACCATGTGCTTATGTACTTCTTCACCGGCAATGGCGGCAATAGATTGATAAATTTTATCAATGTCGGTATCACTTTAACCTTCGTCAACGTTGATGGGGTTGGGATTGTAGTCACTAACCAAAGAATTAATTTCTTGTGATAATGGACGGATGTTTTCATGGTGTGCTATAATCTTCCCCTTGTCAGCTCGACAATTATGAGAAGAACTGAATGGACCTATGCGACTCGCCATTTTTTTTTAATAAATAGATTAAAATCAAAAATATGAAAGGGTAGTAAGATAAACTAAGATTGAGAATTTAGAATGAACTAGAAAGTGAAGATGTTTAGAAATAAAAACATTAAAACTGATAACTTAAATTTATGGGCTTGATAATTGAATTATTGAAGTTGGTAATGGAGTAAATTGCTAATTTGCAAAGGAGAGTGATGTAGCGTAGGGATTATAGAAGAGATGAGAGTTTGGTGTGAGAGAAAAGGGTTGGGAAGGGGTGGTGGGTGGATGGGTATTTATAGTAGTAGAATTTTTTTTGCATCCAAACCATTGGTATAAGACCAGACTGACTGGTTTCGGTTTGAACTGGAGGTTCAAAGCAATAGTTACTTCACCTGGACCATTGTTGATCAACAGTCACTTAATCTGGACCGTTGATTTCAAATTCAATTTTGATCGTTTGGGCAACTACATAAAAAGCCAGTTGTCAATGGTCAAATTTGAAATCTGAATTCTCTCATACAGGTGGTTTGAACCACAAGTTTGGTTTTTTACTCAAAATCAGAACCAGACCATGTTAGTGTCAGTTCCGGTTCAAACCGTGGCTAATAGTTAACTGTACCATTGACTGCTAGTTCGAACCAACAGTTTGGCCAGTTTTTTCAAACTGGTGTACATGTTTACCCACACCTTACTTGTACAGGTTGTATCACTCAACCTTTTTTACACGTACATACATACACACTATCTTTCCATGTTTTTCTTATATTCTCTTGGTGCAATATTCTTGTTATTGGATCATCTTTGTTACTTTTCATTACACTATTGTTTTCTCCGTATCTTTTTTTTCTTTCCGTTATTTTTGTTATATTTTCATTCCATACACAGGCTCTGCACGACCATGCCCGATTAGACTGAGAACAATTTAATTTGAAAGAAAAAAAAGTTTGACAAAAAGGTAAACAAGATCTTCTCCTCTTTTTGCACCATTGCCTGGATCTGAAAGCGAGGCCTCTTTCTTTCCTTATAATTAACGCGTCTTAAAAAAATCCCAAGAAAAAAATGAAATGAATGAAGATAACAAATTTGGTATATTGGTGAATTATACGGGTTGGATATGTATCTATCTCAAGCATCATAAAGATGATGAGGGCATTCTGATCTTTTTACTCAAAAAAATTGTTTTGATAAGAAAAGATAATACAAAATAACTCGTACAACGGTTTAGCAATCCGACGCTTTAGCTTTATCCTAGTTGGAGGAGAAATTACCAAACGTGTTAGCCATCCCAGAATATTTGCAAGAAAAGACAGGTAAGAAACGAATTGAAAAACCTTGTTGTTTGACCATAAATCAGAATAACCCACAACTAGCACTAGAGAGTTCTTGGCGTAGACAGTCTAATACTTGTAGGGGTGTGCGGAATTCGGCCAAAAACTAAACCGGCCGAGAAAGCTAACAAAAATAACCAATTCAGTTTGGTTTTTCAAAGGGCTTGGTTTTCGGTTTTATGTGCACAAAAATTTGGTTATTTTGGTCAGTTTCGGTTTGTCTGCAAAAAGAAAAATGATTTGACCAAACGGACCTATATATATATATATATATATATATATATATATATATATATATATATATATATGTATGTATATGTATATATAAAACACTATATTATATATAATACTCCCACCGTCTGCAAAAAAAATATGCATGTTTTCCCTTTTCGCCTGTTCCAAATTATAGGCTGGTTTCCTTTTTAAGAGTATTAATTATACAAAAAATGACTAGAATACCCCTATTAACTATTTGGGTGGAATACTAAAGTTTAAGGCAAGTATATGCATGTCTTTTCAACTTCAAGTGCTTGCCTCCACGCACAAAAAAAAAAAAAAAGAAAAGAAAAGTAAATTTATGAATATAATCACTCCCAGCACTTCATTACCTTTTTGTATAAACAAAAATTGAACGCGGTGATATGAAAAATCAAATTTCTCAAATTATTTTTCCAACACCTTCATTCAATTGTTGGTTTGAAATAATGGGAGAGGAAAAACAAGATACACTTCCACATTCATCCAAAATTTTGGAAGCTTACAAGACCAATATTATTTCCACTGGATGCTTGACATACACATGAAGCTAATATTAACTTAAATGCATTACCGACCGAAGAAGGTTACGTTTGCACTGGTTTCTTGAACAAACTCATGAAGCCAATATTAGATTTAAATGCAGAGCCAACCGAAGAAGGTTACATTTCGGCAGCTCAATAAAAAGAACTTGTGATTTCTCAAATGCTGAGAATTTATCTACCAGATTTCTTTTAAGATTTGAAAGATAAACTTTGTGTACTTGTAAAATGATGTGCTAATTAAATTTTCATTCAAGTTTATAATGAAATATATTGCATTCATTGGCCTGCTTACAATTTTTCAATTATTTCCTTTTAATTTGATTTTCATCTAGTATCCTCATCTTGAGAACCTTGTTCGACATAAATAGTTGCTCTTGCCGCCGCAAGAATTTCGACATCACAGTCAATGCACTCTGGTAGCTGCCCATTTCTTATGAGCTTATGTTTATTCATATGTGGGATTTTGTAGTTATTACATTCAAGATTTTTCATCACTTAAACCATGCATGATTGTAAAGTCACAAACACATTGTTCAACTCTTGGGTTAGAAATATTCTAAATGCATTCTCCACAATAGCAATGAGTTCATCAATTGTGGATGGAGCCTCTTGGTGTTGTAGCGAATCAATAGCTCTAAGGAAACCTAGATCCAACAAATTTATGTCGTAACTATTCGGAGGTTGACAAGTTAACCAAACGTCAAGGCCACATTTTCTCGCGGCTTCTAGAAACTCCACATCATTAATATTCAAGTGAGGTATAACATTATCTTGTTGAATGGAAACCATCTTACTACTTGAAGATGGCCACTTTTCTTTTTAATTGCGGGAAACATTTTTTCGATCAAACATCTAAGGATAACATCTTTGCTGATTGATAAAATCGGCTTTGTCTCCATAGTTTTGGCTGTAAAATTTTGCTTCTTCTCTTAGCCGCTTCTTTAAAAACAAATGGCCAAATCCTGATTTTCCCATCAAATTATTTGTTTGTGACAACATCATTTCATGAATGAGCAACGACATCCAAAATATTATCTTTGTAACATACCTCTTACTTTTACATGTGCGATACGACTCTTTTTCATCACAATGAAGGTAATACTTTTGTGACGTCTGGAACATATAAAACCATTTCTCATCAATATGGATTTGGTCTTTCATGTTAACAATTAAAGGCTTAGATTCAAGTGTACCTTCATTAATCATTGATAGACAAAATCATAGTCGTGATTTCTTATTCTCATCCGTTAAGAATGGTTTTATGGCATTTGAGTGCGCTCGTATATTCCCTTCTTGATTCTACTATGCAATGATTCGACACATTCTAATCCTTCCAAGGATCGTATATTTTTTTGACGATGTTTAGGGATATCTTTCAGTTGTTCCATAGAAATTTGAACCCTCCTCCGTCCGATTCGCTTTTCAAGCTTTGAAGAAAATTCTGGAGCTAAACCATTTTCAGCAATAGAGAAATCCTCGTTATTCAAATGCGAGAAATAGACATATAAGAAACAGAAAGGGACTTGGCCACCTTTGAAAGGGATCCTTTTTGGATTTTTCCGTTATGACTTTCTTGGAGTAACATTTCAAGAATTACCCTCTTTTTCTCACCTGAAAGAATTTTCTTTTTATTACCTTTACGCAAAACTTGTGTTGGTGTCATGTTGTCTGGTGAATCAACATCTTCTGGCAGAATATTCAACTCAATTTGAGTATTTGTTGTCATAGAAAGAATATCGTTTGGTGACTCAATAGACTCGAGCAACAAATTTAGACCAATAAGAGATATTTGTGGGGTAAAAAAATCACCATTTTGTGACTCGTGATTTCATGGTGAAAGGTTCAAATCGATATTTGTAGTTTTTGATGGATCATTCTTTTTTTGTTTGTCGTTATTGTCTTCAGTCCTCATACTTATATAGAGAGCCTGATGTAGTTCAAAATTCTAATGTAATCAAAATCAGATTTGAAACATGCTATATTGAAATTTCTTTGCCTTTGGCGGTTCTTCTGAATTTTTATTTCCTTTTTTATCAGTTGTGTTTTGAATTTTTAGAATGGAAAGTGTTTTGGCGGGTCACCAAAAGACAGTTATTTTTTATCTTTTGACTTGCAATTATTAGGAATGGGAAGATATAAGTCTTTTTTAATGTTTATCTAATGCATATTTCTTTTTTTTTTCCACATAAGTAGAATATACACTCTTTTATGGAAGTACAATAGAACAGACGTGGGTGAGTGTTCTTTGGACTATTAAGTTTTTTTAAGAAGGGCAAAATTGGAAAAAGGTGAGAAAAGTATACAATCTCAATTACATTGATTACAACTTCTTCATTCTTGTGTTTTTACCTACTTGCCTATATTTTATGGACGGAGGGAGTATTAATATATAATTTATCCCATTATCCCACCCTCCCACTCCACGTTGCCTTTACCCTCAAAACTCATAACCCTAATCACTCTCTCACTTTTTCTTCTAAACTCTTAGCCCGCCGCCTGCCACCCACCACAATTCCACCTCACATTTTCAAAAACTCAGAATCTCACACCCTTAATTCCATCTCAATCAACTTCGTATCTCAAAGACTCGGATCGCCGCCTCAATTCTCTGCACCCTCAAGTCCTCAATTCTCTGAGCTCCAATTCCGACCTTGACTTAGACTCCGAATCAACTCAACCTCATTCACTTGGTATATCCTACTTGTAATTTAACTTCTCCAATTTCTTGCATGCATCATTTCTTGAAAATTATTTTACTTTTAAAAAATAGATGAATANATATATATATATATATATATATATATATATATATATATATATATATATATATATATATATATATATATATATATATATATATATATATATGTTGAAGTTCTTGAAGTAAATGCCTTCTTTGGGTTCGCCAGAATGTGGGTAATTGGCTTTGGTAGGATATTCATGGTTAATTTTGAGATCTTTGTTGGTTTGTTGCTCGGATGAAAAGATTTGATGGCAAAGAGTTTTGTATCCGATAATTTTGTTGAAAAGGACTTAGTTTCTGTGATTCTAATGAGAATCATTGGTTCGTTCAGAAATGATGGCCACTGTGCACTGAAACCCCTTACCGCTGGATCTTAGGAGACCTACAAGAAAACAAGTTAGAAAAGGACATAGGGATTCCGGTGACGCCCTCTCCGAAGATTAAGTCAGTTAAGGGGTTTTGAAATTTTCGAATAATAATTGTGAGAAGAACCAAAAATTGATATACCTCTATTCCTTTCTCCTCAGAAATATTTATACCCTTGATCAGTTGGGAATTTCTGAGATCTCAAAGAACTTTCCACGAATCACGGACCGTTACAGCAGATTCGGATAATTTAGACTGCTCAGTACTCCAAGGATGAGCAGAACCATGTGGGATCGAGCCGAATTCATTATCTTTCTAGCTCGGGATCCAAATCTTTCCCTAACTCAGGTCCTGAGCATAAAGGGGCTGGCCCTCTATCCTTGTGGATCGCTTGGAGTTCTCCGATGGTGTCGTCTGATCATTTCCCATTTTAGCTCAACCTCTCCTTCCTTGATAATGACTGAACTGATACACTTCTCACCCAGTTTGCTCCAACTGAGCTGACACGACTATGGTGCATAGAACTTTCCATGCCTCCTCTCCTACGAGCTCATCTCATCTGGGTTCCATAAATCAGAGCTGCCACCAAGTTAACCCCATCATGTTCAACTTACTCTACGATCCCTTCAGCTCAGTTCTGCCTGGGTCAAATCTAGGCTAATCAATTGTCCCCCCCACCCCCCACCCCCCCAGTTGTGGTAAGCAAGGCTACTTTAGCCTTACCAGAAGTGGCCTACATTTCATTTTCCCGCCTCCTCGCGTTCTGTGCCATGACAGGATCTTATCGTATCTTCCCCTTCTCTATTTTCCGATAATGTGTGTTTTCTTCCTATTTTCAACCGGGCTCTCAATCGGAAATGTGCCCCCACCTTTTGTTAGAAGAATAGAGTTCCATTATTCAAGGCGAAGATTCCGACGCCATCCTTCTACCCTTAGTGATAGATCTTTAGAATAATTGAAGAGGGATTTTTGGATCCCATAAGATTTTGGTTTGAAAAACCCTAGCTCCTGTGACAGGGCCTCTGAGCCTCCACCTGAATTCCTAACTTTTTTATTGATCAGATTCATGGAAGTTTGCATCTCCCTCCTCACTCTTTCATCTTAGAGGTATCTCGGGTATACTGGATTCCCGTGCACCAATTTTTACCTAACTCGTTTAGGTTAATGGTTGGTTTTTGGCTTGCGTCCAGATTCTCAAGGTTATCTCTTTCAGTCTAACTTTTCCATTTGCTTTACCAATTCAAAATCTCATCCACTGGTTTTTTCTACTTGACAGCTCGATCGGGTGTAAAATTTCTCACCGGGTATCTCTCTTCTAATAAAGCTTGGAGGAAGAAGTAATTATTTGACAATTGTTCCAATAATTGGGGGTTTTCCACCGTGTCTGTCCATACCTTTCCTGCTCAGTCTTCTATGCATAGAGGGGAGAGGTCTTCTTCTTTAAAAAGAATTATCGAGTTCTTGAATAGCGTAACCTTTAATTTGTCTTGTCTCTTTAATTCTACTACCTTGAAAATTTTCAATTCTGATGAGGAAAAGGATTTCCTCCCTATTGAAATTGGTATATATGACGATATATTTACTTATTAATCCTCTATTGTCTTCTTCCTCCTCATCCTTTTTTTTTTACAGTTTGTCTTCATGTTTCCAAAACACCATGATGAAAGAGTTGTTAGCCGCGAAGCGCAAGAAAAAACTGCGTCTACTAGTGACAAAACTTCAGTGGAGCCCCAGGCCAAGTCTACTGCCCATATGAGAATTCATACAGAAGCTCATACCGACTTTTCTCTCATTCCGTGAAAACGTAACCGATTTGGTGGGGAGTACCTAGGCTCTAGGCCAAGAATTGTCAACCCTAACCAAATCCTTTTTAATAATACGTATAATTTATAATCTCCAGGGCCTGTCACTGTTCAGTTCGTCCAGGGGCTCCCCCCTCTCCTGATTTTCGTGTTATTGAGAAATGGTCTGAATCTGAGCTCCTTGAGTCATTATTCCAGGACAAGGTCAGGGTCCATGGTCCTCTCTCTATTCCTTCATACTCACCATTATTATTATTTTTTCTCTATTGTTTGATTCATATGCTCTTGATCCAAGCTGATGTCAAGACCTCTGTATTGATAGCTCGGGCAAGAGGGGCTCTTCTTAATATAAACCTACTCCGGGAATACATTGAACTCATGGAGAGGGAGAAGAGACTGATGCAGTTATGCAAATAGAAGGACATCATCATAAAAGGTCTTCAGGATGACTTGAAGGGATCCAAAGAAGAGGCTACGAGGAGAGCCGAGGAGGCAAGAGCTGAAGGCGTATTGTTCGTCCAGGCTAACTTTAAAAAGTTCGAGGAGGGACTCTGACTCATCTAGTTGACCTAGGATATCACTAAACAAGCTTTATCCCATTCTCGCGAGCTATGGCTACTCTTGGTGAAAGAAGCGCAAGTGTATTATCACTTCGATTTAACAACTATGTGAAACGTTCCTCCTCCAGGAATCCCTCGGGCTCTTTTGAGTGTGAAGCTCCTTTGAAAGATCCCCCTGAGCCTGCCAGTTTTGTCTTCGACCCGGAGGATGATTGTCTTCATCTACTCAGCACTGAAGCCTTTGCCGAGCACCTCCTTTAGCTCTTTCGTACTAAGGGCACAAAATCTCTACCCTCTTGACCGGTCGGACGTAGGTATTCTCCAATCGGTGCGTGTCTTGAAGGTCAATCCAATCGGTTGTTGGTCTTATCCGGTCGGATAATTGTTCTTTTGGCTACTTCGAACACTGATTCTTGGTCTTCATCTCTCGAGTTTTGTCAAATGATATAGATGAAAGAGGAAAACAAGAAAAATGGCCAATTATTGAATAAAAAGTCGAAAAGCTAAGCAAAAGTCTAAATAATGCAAAATTATGCAAAATAACTTATTCTTGACCTAAGAAGATGGTAAAAAGACTAAAACATGACTCGAAATATGTTCAAAAGTGTAACAAAAACATACCAATCCACTATTAGCATGTCTCTAATCTGAATCATCTGCCCTGCATCAGGGCTCGCACGAGTCCCATCACTCAAGAGAATGGGCTTTGTGTAGCCAGAGAGAGACTCTATACCTTATCCTCCTATTATCTCAATTAATTGGTGGTACCCTCTTGATTATTCTCTTGTTGCTTCTTCTGCACTAGAGGTACCGGTCCAGATTGTGATGTTGTAATGTCCGCTCCAAGTAATTGGGCTATCTTCTCCTCAATGAAGGTGAATTTTGTCCCACGAGGACTAATTCCCACCTCTTAATCTTTCTATCCCTTAGGGCCATCCATATATTCCTCATTGTTGCCTCAATCTGTGGAGTTATCCTCTTCCGAGGTGTCATTCGTCTCATTTCCCAAAATAGCCTCTTCATTTTCTTCTCATGAGTCAGATCCTCTTAGACATCCTTCGATTTCCCTGTTGTATCTCCGAATGCTTTCTTTATAACTATATTCATTTTTCTATTGGGATTCATGATTGTCTAAAAAATAGATCATGGGTTATTTCTCACGTCTCATCTCAATGACTCGATGTCACTTAAATTCCAAAAAATAGTTCCACTTGAGGTGTCAATAAAGTTTGACCACCAAGAACTGGGTCGAACCACTTTTGATCTACTCTTCATCTTGGGTGACCTATAAAATAAGCATCAGGGTGCTCCAACTGTAGACACTCTTATGATCAAGTCAGAAAGTGTAATGGATTGATATATATGCTTAATGTATGTAAAAAGTGATTATGTTCAAAATAAGAGCCTATGTCCCTATTTATAAGAAGACTTGATCACCAAGTAGGAAATGTATCTCTTGTATGGAAACTAGGTCTCCTCATATTAAAAGGAAATATCTTCCCTTTAGAACTCTTTTCTAGTTCTAATTATGAAACATAACGACTGTTGGGCCTAAAACTCCATAACTCACGTATCGGGATGACCATTTTCTAGACGGAGTTCACCAATTACTGGTTTGAGCTGCTCTCTATCAGAATTGTCCCCAACACACTCTGGGCTAGGGAATCCTATCTCGACAAGGCCAGTCCAACTGATCTAAGATTATATAACATATCTGAAAATTTGACGTAGAGTACCTAGAAAGCTCTTGGTAAAAGGGATATTCATGTTAGTCAGAATTGGGTTGATTGAGATTATAATGTTCTGATAAAACAAGAAATTAAGAAAATGGTTGATTTTAGAAGCAACGTAGGTGTTTGCAATTTTATATTTATTAGGTAGTTGTTGATGTGTCCGAAAATTTTGGCCACCAAAAATCGAGTCAAACTGTTGCAAACTTCCTTATTAGACCGGTCGGCCTGTATAACAAGCACTGGGGCTACTTCTGGTCTAGAAAAGACCACACATTACTAGTGACTTGACCACACAATGAACTAACTGAATTTATATTTTTCCAGTCACTATTGCTATTCTCCTCACTTTGCAGAATTTGGATTTAGTTAATCTCTTGTGGCATCAGAATTGGATGGATTCCCGAATAATTTATTTTTGCCCCCCCTGAGATCTACTAGTGGAAAGACTACACATTGGTATGGCTAAATCTATTTTTTTAGCCATCTTAATTATTCTCCTCACTTTGCAGAATTTTGATGTAGTCAGTATCTTATGGCATCAAAATTGTGTTAAGTTCATGATATGACAACAGTTAATTAAATGGGACTTAGGAAGTAGGTTTAAAATAAAACTCATGGTTCATTTTAGAGGATCTTAATTACAATTAGTTGAACCTCATTAATCGTGATCTGAGTTACTTGGACCTGATTATATTGAGATTGGGAACTCGAGAACTCTGGATATTGAAAACTCAAGTTAGGGGAACTCGGGAACTCTTTATTCTGGGGACTCGAGTTACGGGTACTCAGGAAATCACTACATAATTATACAGCATTATTTAATTTTTCAGTTATTGTTATTGTTCTCCCCACTTTACGTACATTAGAAATTAGATGTGGTGTAAATGACAAACTACACACTTAATGAGATTACGAACATTGATGTTATTCAATTGAACAGACAACATATAAACATATTTTCTCACTTACATGCATCAAGCATTTTATGCAACCTAACTCATGCGCTTGCATATACATACAGAAAAGCTACCAAAAAATCATTAACAATATCTAGTAAACTTTTTTGTGTAAAATATTAAGACTAAGCTTACTTTGATCATGCTGAAAACCATCCTGATGTAAAACTGTTTCCAAATTGTTAATATAATCCTGTTAAAACCTCATGGACCATGGACATGGAATGATTCCTTTGGGATTTTCAATCTCTTACAAACAATGTGTTGAAAGGGGAACAGGAAAAATGAGAGACAAGCTGGAGTGTTATGCAGACAAGAGGATATAGAAGGAAGGCACATTTAGGTTAATGAGCTATTTGATAATCCTAGAGTTATTTAGGGTCATGACTGCAAAGAGGTTTGTGTGGATAACAGTTTCTGCATACACAATTCCTCTATCTATAATGATATGAATGTATTTTTTATCTTAAATTCTATACATTACTCACTCATTTTGTATTCATAAAGGATGAGGCATATGAAACATCACACGGGTACTACTTGTTCAACAAGCAATGTGTAAGAATTCAAAATTTTTTTTGGATGAAACGTTATCGTTGTGCTACTCAAATCAAAATTACTAATGTGTTTGTATTTTTAATATTTGGATTTTAATTTATTATATGCTGGAATGTGTAATAAGATGGTATGGGGATGACCTCAGTTTTATTGTGCACATATGCTGAAATGTGTAATATTTGTAATCTTTGTTCTTTATTGTATCATATTACTTGCTAATATTTTTAAATTTGTATCCATTACATTATCAATGACAAGAATAATTTTACATGTTCTATTTTATCCTATGTTAAGTGTGATTGTTTATGCAGCTACAATGTAAAATATTGACACAAGATCCCCACGCAATTTCATATTGAGTTTAGTGTAGTAGGACATGTTGCTGAATGATTCTTTCATCTTTAGCGGTGACAAGACTACACCTTAGTCCATCTTTTTTTCATCTTTAGTTGAGATAGAACTACACAAGAATACTATTTTCTAGCTTTAGTTGTGACAAGATTATAAATTGGTATAATAATCGTTGACATAAAAATGAAGGTTATGATTCATTTTCACGTTTACAATATATATATATATATATATATGAGATTTGAAAAGGAAAGGCTTTACCAAACTTCGCACGAAATTGGCATGGAACTAATAGACATTAAAAACTCACCTAGCAGTTGTAGTTGCGTGCACACAAGGAATCAACAAATGATCAAATTTGACGGCATGCACAAGACCTTGCACTTATTTTAATGAAATGCACCCCAAGTCTATCTTTGAACTTGAATTTAGTTTTATATAAGTGTCCTTCTTGAAATTTGCCGCCTCTTTTCATTGCATCCCCTAAACTTTTCTCTGCATCTGCACTTAATTCATGTTCTCAAGACAATGTTGTTTTGTATCGTTCGTAAAACCGTTTCTCAGCTACTGAACTCAACACTTAAAGAACTCATCAGAAGTGTTCTAGATAACAAAGTTCATTTGTTATAACTTTTTGGTGCATTGGAGGACCAACACTCGTGAGATGCACTGGACCACAAGAACGTGCCCATTTCAGAACTTTGATTTTCATCACATGTTCATAAGACCCAAGAGATATTTCCAAAAAATGCTTCATATTATCCAGACATTTAGTCTCTTGGACACTATACGCTGCTTTTCTGAACAACCCAATAGCTAACTGACCTGCACCCCTCAAGTTCCTCCCCATGTTGACAATGCATAGGGCTTGATGCACCTGAGAGAATAGGGTTCTAATAGCGTTATTAATGATTCTCTCTTTCTCAGACATAATTACTAGGTCCTTGGGTGATTCGTACACTCTTCTCGCTTATTTCAAAAGCCATGTTCACGACTCTTCATTTTCTAAGTGATCCATTCCTAGCACTATTAGGGAAACCAGCTTATTACCATCATGAGTAAAAGCCACAAAAAGGATTCCTTTGTACTTACCATTTAAAGAAGGCCCATCAACAGCTATTTAGAACCCTTACGGGCCCAAAATCCCCAAATTGCAGGCCCCAAAGAAAAATAGGTATTCTGAAATCTATTGGTCTTGTTGTCAACAAATAATGTAGTGACAAACCATGGGGTTGTTTGTTTTAGCATATGCAAGTATCATCCTAATGATTTCTTCTCCATCCTATAATTGATCGAAATTATGGGATGTGTGGATTGTTGCGCAAGGTTATAACTCATGTCACTTGAGTATCTATAAATTAACTCTCTTATCATAGCCTTCGGTACAAGTTTCAAGTCTTCTTGCAAAAGTCTAAGTGTAAAATGTGCATCGACAACCTTACATGGAAACCTATGATATGCATTATTGCGTGGGTCCATCTCACATGTGTTCACTATTACTCTGAACATTCTCCAAACAATGTCTCAACCGCTTGCAGCAATATCAAATGGGAACTTAGTGAGCTTGCAAATAACACTGTATCTAGTATGATCTATGTACTTTTACTTATAGTAACCTTGATCTTCCAGATGATATTCTCGAATTGAAAATAGCAAATCTTCTTTGCTCATATTGGTTTTTCTAACAGAGGGTGTTTCGACATTTAACAAGTCTTCAGTGTCCTTGTGTACAACATTTAGAGCACCAGGACTTATCCACTCCTGACCTCCATAATCTGCAAGAGCATTTGTCATATACCGATTTGTGTTTGAGTAGTGTGATTTGCTTGCAAATTTCTTTGCCTTAAAATTTCTATACTCTTGATCAACAAGTCACATATACCCACTAACTGACCATTCCTCTAACACTTTATGTACCCACTTCCTAATCTCTGAAACAGGTACTTTATCAGAGGCAACCTCGTTAATAATATCCTCAACGTCTAGGACAATATCAACTTCAGCATGATCATCACTCAAATCCACACCCCAACGGTCGTGGCTTCCCATTCGGTGCAATCTTTCTAGTGAGTAATAGGTATAAGATTTTCTTCAACGTGATTTTGCCCGAGGTTTTCCAAATCATAGTTTGCTTTCTCAAATGGATGTCATTCACACTAAACATTAAGTTGTGTATTTTGCTCATGAGGTGTAGGATAATTCCGTTTGACTCCTTCAACAAATTCAGAAAATGAGGCAGATGACGTGCCCATATACACATAATTATCTTGATATCCTACAAAACTCATACCAATATTTGAGTTGATAAACCCCATGTGTTCAAGGTCAGGCCACCAACTGCTTGACTTTCATACGTCATACAAAACCCAGAACTCATCTTTCTTATAGTAACAAACACAACATGAGTTTGAGTTTTAGAGCTCTTTATTAGATTTTGCATGTCATTTTTTTTTTTTTTTTTTCTTTTTCTTCATCAGTCTACCATTAACATCAACAACAAGAGAATATATTATTAAAACTCAATTATTTTGGATTTGAGGAACAAATTCTTGCACAAGTCACCAAGAGGTATTCATAATAATTGTCACCAAAATGAATGGAAATCACCTTTCTCTCTCTATCAATATAACCCAGGCCTTGCTAATATCCACTAAAGTGGTGTATTTTAGTACACCAACTCATCTACACTGAAAAACAAAACGAATCATATTTGCGGTAGACAAAGTTCATAATGGAATAAACAAACAAAAAATCAAAACTAATAACTTCCAGGAAAAAAGACACATGAGCATTAAAAAATCATGAGTTCCTAATATGGAAATCACGAGTTCCCAAAATTCGTGAACTCAATTTCCACATCGGGAACTCGTGCGTGGATGTGGGAATTTAGAGTTCACGAAAAAGAATGAAATTAGAATTTGTGAGTTCACGATATTCGTGAACTCAATCTTCTTACGTCATGACACGAGTTCTCTGCTTGAAAATTTGAGTTCATGTAAATCATGAACTCGTGAGTTCATGACATTTCTGCCCCGCCATATCAGGAACTGACTGATTCAATGTCGAGAACTCACAAAAAACAGATTCTCATCACCCCGTTAACTCAATTCTCATGTTACAATACACACGTCAATGAACAAGCATAACAACTACAAATAAGCACATCTCGCGGGATTAAAATTTCAAAAAAGAATGATGCGAAAGTACACAAAATATTTTTGAACTGGTACCAAGTTGCTAATGGCACCTTCACACGACAATTTTTTCCCAAGAAAATGACACTCATTTTTTGCCGGAAATATATATGATGCTGCTGCGAATGAAATTGTGAATTATGTTTGGAGCATTGAATATAATATAAATCCTAACATTTAGTTATTGTTGGAGTAAAATTGAATGAGTTTTTTCTTTCCTGACAAAGTGAAAATACATGCAAATGGATGGGTGGGTTTGAAAATGGATAGATGAATTTATTTGTTATTATTAAAAACTGAAGGATATTTTGGTCAATTGACACATAGTTTGTAGGGAAGAGAGTTTTCTTATCACCTTATGAGGGAAAAGAGTCGTGTACCATGTGCATAGAAACATGCATTCCCTCGAATTTATATTAACCATGTTCAGGATGAGGTATATTGGAGAGATGACGGGGTACAAGTGAAAACTAGGGATGATTGTGGGGCCAACTTCGGATAAATCGCAAAGTATTTTTATGAAAATAAAAACAAACTTAACCAAATAAAGGTATATTTAGTTAAAAGAAAATTGTAAATATCAAAAGCCCACAATAAATGTAAGTTTGTTTTTTTTTTCATTTTTTTATATTATTTTTATGTATTAATTTTGTTTTTAATTTGTAATTATAGATCAATTTAGGGTTTTAATTTAGGTTTTATGGTTAATTTTAGAATTAGGGTTCAATTTAGGGTTAGTTTTAGAAATAACTTTAGGGTTAATTTATAATTAGGATTAGTTTTAANTTTAATTCAGGGGAGGCCTTCCTATTGGAAATCCAAAAAAGAAAAGAAAGTCAGTGTGGGCCAAGGCCCACTCTGACCAGGCTGTACATCCACCCTGTTTGCATGTAATTCATATAACTTTACTAACTTTATAATATGGCATACACTTATAATATAAGAAATGACTACGGTGCCGTGAAGGCACCATACCTCCCAGCCCCCCTGCATTTACATCCCTTGATTAAGTGGGGAATGGTACCTTCACGGCACCGTAGAAGTCCCCTATAATATATTGTTCGAAAGCTTCACATATCTTTACTAACAATATAATTTGGCATATCTTAAAGTATATTATTGGATAATCCTTCGAAATTTAATTTAGTATGAAACCAATATTCTTTAAAGATTCACTGTAAAAAATATATATATTATTTAAACTTTCAAAATATTAAAAGAATTATGATCCAAAGAAAGACATAATTTAAGTTTATTTACTACAAGAGTACACTTAACTTATAACTAAGAATAACATTAGTATTTTGAAGCAAAAGGAAGAGATGATCCATAGCCACGAAGAAGGTACTATATATGGCGTATTTGTTAGTTCAACCACATGCTTTGTTAATGTTCCTAGTCCAAGATCAAATGTATAAAAGTTAGGGATGGTAATGAGGCAAGTAGGCCAGGTAGTTGAATGTCTGGACCCGCCTCGTGTGCTTGCTTAAGCGTCCCGACATGGCACCATAATGGGTCCATGAAAGCCGCCCGTGCCCTACCCTACTCGGGGCGGGTCCGTTGTGCCCCACCCTATTTATTTTCAAAGAGAGCTGCAGATTGTTTTTCTTCAATTCACTTATTGGGCCACAAGGACTGAGAAGCATCAATAAGAAGTTAAAACTAATTTTTTATATACACATCTGAAAAAATTAACTTAGAACACTAAAATGACATGATGGCAAAAAAAACTTGCAGCAACAAAAATAAGAGAATAAGGTTTAAGACTTGATCATCAGGAAAATGTTTGTCGGAGACTTGGAGTGGTGGTGGAACACCGGCGGAGATCCGGATGGTAGTCACTGTGGAGGAAAAATGGAGGTTGTTAATGGTGGAGGGGTGAAATCTAAGGTTTCAATAAATGATTTGGTATTTAAAAATTGGAATGGGAAGGACGGCGGTGAAGGATGAGGGATCAATAGCTGACACGGCACGATAGCACGACACGGTAAGAAACGTAATTACAGAGACAAATACACAATAAGACACGACACAACACAAAACACAACACGAGAAGCACGAAATTCTAAATTAAGTTAGATCGACACTTTATGTTACATTTATGATCAAACAAGACAGAAAATTAAAAAAAAAATAATAATAAAAAACGATAGTGCGGCACGAACACGGCACGGTAACTCGATTTGCCACCCCTAGATCAAAGATATTAATTAAGGCATTTATATGTTATAATTACGGTTATATTTTAGGAAAACTCTACGATGCCTTTAAGAGTACCATGCCCCCCGCCCCCTTGCATTTACAATCATAGATCTCTTAATCTAAAAAACCTAAAATTGATCTAATGTTATAAATACACCCACTAAGTGGTGAATAGTGTCGTGAAGGCACTGTAGAAATTCCCTATATTTTAATTTAGGTATATATATATGTGTGCGTGTGTCAGTTCATAAGGCAGGCCAGGCCAGGTTGGGTCATCAGTAATGCCAAACCTACTCCATTTTAAATACATGGCAGGTCCGCCCTGCTCCATTCTCGAAACAGGGCAGGTCAGGTCAAGTCGGGCTGCCCAAGATCATATTGCCACCCCAAATAAAAGGCTCATTGCACGAGCTTCAGTAAAAATTACATGACTTAACAACCAACGCAACTTTCAAACATCACCTACCCAATTGACGGTTTTCTAATTAGTATCATTGTCACCAATAGTATAGGCCCTCTGAAGGATTTTGATGGTGAGTTGTGACTCAGTGAGTTAGTGTGCCATATGAAGACGTACCTGATAATATGTTATGCATGAAAAAATTGCATTTGTGGCTTGCCCTGTTTCTTGGCACCTCGACCTGTATCGAAGTGAATTTCAACACAAATCCCATTGTTTCCTGCCCTTTGTTGCTATACCTATCACAACAACGACCAGGTTTCATATGCTAGAACATAACATTCTTCCTATAGGGGGTCTTCTCTTTTCTCCTTGTTTTTTGAACCAAAAAATCTTACAGAGCTATTGTGTGAACTAAGAGTGACAATTATTTTCCTCGGGTGTTTTAAGTCTAAACACAAAATCATGACTCACTGGAAGGTGTCGAAGTTTGAACTGAAATCCAAGGTGAACAACAAAAGATCTAAAATCAACATAATGTAAGCATCTTCATTCAAATATCATGATACACCTTATCCTATTCCGCCACCAACAATGTCAGACATGGCATCAAACAAACGGTGAAGTAAGCAGTTTTTTGAATAGGATCGTGCACCGCCACTGAAAGTAACTCCTAGTGATCAATACAAAGTTTCAGGCTGATGATTCAAATTCGATCACGTCAAGAGGAAATATCATATCTCAAATCCCGGAATCTAGTTAGTAAGTTCAACTTGTATTTCTCAATTTCATTACACTCGGAGTCGGTGGAATCTGGGGTGGACATGATGGCAGGTATTGCTCCAGCCTCATGTAAAGCACCAACAGCGTCATCTACAGCATTAGAGAATGAAGCTAAGTTATTAAAGAATAACAGTCATTCAAATTATGTGCTGTACTCGTGTAGCATGATTTGGAAGAGATAATACATACAAAAATTGAGGAAACACTAACAAGAAACCCCATGATCTCATGCATAGATTTTGATCGATCAACACCAAAATGACCGTTTTTAATTTTTCGATGTCTCATCTCAATAAAATAATAAGAATGACCAAACAAACACAAGCAAATAGCCTTCCCCATTTAGTTCTTAGTCTTAGGTGGCGCCACTCTTTGTTTGAACTTTTCCCAAGTCCCCCTAATTCATACATTAATTAAAGAAAAGAAAAGGGGGCAAAAAAGACATTTGAGCTGGCCAGGAATTTATTGTTCTGGTAAAATACTGTAAGGTGTCATGTTACATAGCGCTAGACGCAGACTGAACTTAGAAATAAATTAAAATTAGTAAGTAGGAATACATTCGAAGGATGCTTCTTTGCAACACTCAGCACAAAAATGTAATTCTAACTCCTCACTTGGAAAACTGATAAAGAATTCCAAGCTATCTCTTCATTTCTAGAATCTCATAAGGAGAGATTTATAGCAACGAGCACTCAAATGCTTTTTTTATTGCATGAACCTGAAAAAATTAGGGTCCTGAATTGGTATATCCCTAGTAGTCCGTTCTCCAGAAACACATTACTTTACATTACATTCAAAAGAAACGGAAGATTAACTCCACATTCATGTTCGATTGTTAAGAGTTGGGCATGAGTACTTGAACATATGTTAAAAGGTTCATCTATTCTAAACGAAACAGTAAGGATTTCACCATGCAAGAGCATTTCTAGACGAAGGCACATGTCAGAAAAACAGAAAACAACGTAAATTTTACCTGACTTTGAGATGGCAACAAGAGCTTTCAAAGCTGCCTTTCGAGTGCGGTCATCTTTAGCAGACGCTAGCATACTTACGAGCTCCTGAGCTCCACCCATTTCAACTATTTTCATTCTCCTTGTATCTGAGAATCAAAAGTGGGCCCAATTAAAAGTGTCCAAATGTTGTTAACAACATTTCAAACTGCACCTATCAGGCAAAGATCAACAATGACAAAAATCATCAGCCCCCATGATCATGGCACATGCTAATCTCTGTTGTAATCACAGCTACATTTGAGCAGTGTGCAAAATTCAAGCTTGGGCTCAATTTTGATGCCATTATACTCGGGTAACTAGTTTATTTTTTCTTTCTTTCTAGTTTTATTTTCTCTATTTTCCTCCAGTCCTCTTCGTGAGGGTACAAACACCCATACTTCTCGTTCTTCAAATTCCCTCGTGAAAGTTTCCCACTCATTCGAGAAAATAATAAAGAAAAGGAATAACAGAATTGGCATACAAGCCTTAAAAGTAAACCTGGCATGTTACTAACCACTGCTCAAACATTACCATCTATAGCAAAACGAGCTAGTCTGGATGCTCCCATTCTTTTGAACAGAGGATCCTTCACATGTAAAAGTGATATAGACTGCTGCATCAAATTCTCTCCTACAAAAGGTAAGAATGTAAACATCTAAGTGTTTTGGATAGAAGAGTTGAATAACCACATGCCAAATTTTCAATTGGCTTATCCTTTTCAGTAACATACCCATGTACGGAAATAAGTTGTAACCAACTGCGCCTGCAGTCCCAAAAAAAATTGTCTTCAATAGCCATCCTATTTTCCTTTCTGCCTCCTGTTCTATTGATCGTTCATCTATTCCAATGGCATTTAAACAAATAACTTATAACAAGATACACAACAAACTACAAGCATGAAACAAACCAATAAATAAATTTGAACTTAGAAAGAAACCATGGACAGACCTCACCCAAGACCATAAGTGGGAGAAAACTAAAACAGAAGTCCAAAAGTTAATACTAATATAATGCGCTATGGTGAGAATCAGATTACAAATGCCTCCAATTAAACAATATATAAATGTCCGGACATATAATTTTTAGAATAAAAAAGAAAATAAGAAAAATCATCCACTTAGGCTGAGGCCATCCAATAAAATTTATCTGTGTCGAAAAATCAATATGGAGAAGTATTTTCATACTCAATTTAACCCTTAACATTTTTGCTCAAAAGATTATCTAAACATTTTTGCTCAAAATATTACCTTGACATTCAAATGAGTTTGCAAACACCCCTGATTATCCAATGAGTTTACAATTAAAACTACATTAACAATGCAAATTATTCAATTATTTCCACGTTGAACATGGAAACAGGCTTCAAATAGGAAAGGCACAGAGAAAAGTAAATAATATAGCATCACCTACCTTTTCTAAAGAAGGATGAAGAGAAATTTCGAGATTGTAAATTCAACGGATTTCTTCTGCATAAATACTGCATTTTCAGTCAGCAAATAAAATAGACAAAAAAACAAAAAACAAAAGCTCAGTAAAAATATATTCGTCATCCTTAATACTCTGTAACTTGTCAACAGATCAATAAGATCCTAATTCAACAAAAACCCAACTAGTGACACTCAATAAAAACCACCCCAAAAGAATAGCCCATTGGCTTAAACCAAGTTCAGAACAAAGAACAAACTTTTTTAACAATAAAAAAATAAATGACCCATAAGCCAGAGATCCCAAAAGTCACTAAACAAACCCCAATCAAAAAACAAGGATGACAATAAATCAATTGACGCAGAGATGACAATAAATCAATTGAAGCTAAGATAACAATAAACCGAAGACGCACAATCAAGATTAGCATTATTCGAGTGCGGGGGAAATATTTTGATTGGTGACTTGCAGTAAAAACGAAAGAAAGTTTTTCGAATTGGAGAGCGGTGTAGCACCTGCAATTTGATGGGCGTATGAGCATTTTCGTTCTGCAATGACACTGACAATCCACGCAAAGGTTTGGTGCAGTTCACAACTTTTTGAGAGAACCCAAGCTTAACAATGTGATTCATGAAGGATCGTTCGAAGTTTATTATAAGCTCAGAGGAGATAGAGGTGGGTGGTGAGCGTCGGCTACTGGGTAGATAGAGTGGAGAAAATGAGATTTGGGCCTCGGCCTACATCTGATGAATATGGGCAGTGAGCCTGCGGTCTGTTTCCCCTCTCTAACTGGACGGGTAGGTACGAGTCATGTAACGTGGAACTGGGTGCAATCGAAGGGTTCACCCGGTAAATTAATCATACTTTAGTTCGACTACCCGCATTTACGCGGGTATATATAAAAAGTTACATAAAAATATAAAATTTATCAAGAAAAATTTATTAAATTTAAAAGTGAATTATTAACAAAAAAAAGGGTTATTCACTTTAAATTATGCAAAACTTCTACATTAACTGTATTATTCACAATAATATTATTTTTGTCGCAATAAATAATCACTTACGATCTCCGTATGGGTTACTAAACAATCACAATAATAATAAACATAAAAAATCTTTTAAAATTAGCAATTCGACTGTTGGTCTTGTCAAATAAGACAATCTTTAAAAAAAATGCATGAGTCATATTCGCAACCATTAATAATAAAAACCAAAACAATAATAATCCATCATAAAAAAAACAAATGGAGAATATTGGTCTCGTATATTTCGTATTAGAAAAAATAAACTGAATGCACAATTAGGTTTGTCGTGCCAAAAAAACTGAATCTAGAATCAATATCAGAAATTGGAGAAAAACATGTAATGTTCATAAATAAAAAATCGAACCCACAATATATACTGAATATGATGGCACAAAAACACAATACAGATGATGAATCGTTGGTCTCCAAATTGATGGATTTTCTTCAATCAAATGACTGCCCCTGCAAAAAAGATGAAAGGGTTAAGAGATTAATATAAATACATCGGAAAATAAAAAATAATTCCATAGCCAATATACGTCAAAAATACATTAGTGTAAAATTGGCAATAATTAGTGTATAAAGGAGAAAAAAAGTTTAAGAATGAAAGAGCGCAGGGTAGACCATGACAAAGATCAAATGAAAACCAACACATATATAAACTTTAGAATGTGTTTTAGTGTGGCAAAATTAAAACAACAGTTTTTTGAATCTGATAAGTAATACAAATATAATAAAGTAGCATAAAATAATGACACTACAACAAAATTGGACCATACTGCTTGACATACTAAGAAATGCAACATTGAAAAAAAAAAAACATGTTCACGTTTTCACGGTATTATTAAAATTAGCAACATTTTTTAAGTAATTTATCATTTGAAAATGATTGATTGTCAGAATGTAGTGTATACTCAGAAATACTTAAGAATTGTCAAGATTATAGATTGCATCAATAACGGCATAAAAAACATCAGTGAAGTACAAATTAAGATGTACTTGCAATATTATAATTTATGAAGCCTCAATAACTACTATTATTAAAATTAGCAACACACATCATTGAAATTAGCAGCATATTTTTGGTAAATTAGCATTTTAAATGATTGTTTGACAGAATGTGGAACATACTTAATTATGCATAAGGTAAGGATTTTCAAAATTATATAATGGATATATTGCGACATGAAAAGGTATCAATGAATCAATACTCATATATTCAGTGGCATAGTCAATATAATGCTATTATCTAAACGGATAACTATTTATATGTTTTATTATCATCTGATCACATCATTACTTAAAGCAATACTCATATGTTAAACTAACATCTACCAACTAATCATATAAAATTACAAATTTGAACATGAGGATGCATGAATGGTAAAAATTATCTTTATATTAAAAAGGCATAACATATCACAATTTTAAAAAAGCATCTAAATAAAAATAGCAATTTGACCGCAAGGAACACAAAGTGGCTAAAGATTTATATCACTATCATTACATCAAACAAACACATAGTAAGCATGCTAAACTGTTATAAAATCTGGATTTTATCCCAGTTAACATCAAAATATTTTATTATTTAGAGTTAATAATTCAGGAATGTCAAACCAAAATCCTGAGTTTCAGGTTGGTGGATTCTACCTAAACCTCTTTCATTAACATCTCTTATGGTAGCAAAATGGCATAACCATGAGAGACATTATAATTATTAAACGATGAACTTTAATTAAGAGAGAGATTTGAACACTGCAATAACAACAAAAAAAGCAAGATCTATCATCAACACATTCTACATATCTCAGCAATATATATATATATATATATATATATATATATATATATATATATATATATATATATATATATATATATATATATATATATATATATATAGGATTAGGTTCAAATAGAACCCACGTCAATATATGCGAACCTAGGGACCAATTCTGACCGTAGATCTAATAATATGTGTGGACCAGGTTTTTTCTATTTTTTAAATTAATTAAATTACATATATGGAAGTTGAGGACTTTTATGAAATTTTACAAATCATCCTAATCAGGATAAATGCCCACAATCCGCTACCTTGAACCCAATCCTCGTAATCAGTCTAATTTTCCCCAAAAATAATCCGCCGCCTTGAACCCAACCCTACCATCCGCCGCCTCAGAACCATGAAAGCCACCGGGAACCGCCGTGGCCGCCGGCGAGGCCAGCCGCGTCCTCTTCAAGAAGTACGAGGTCGGCAAGGCTCCTCGGCTGCGGAGCCTTCGCGAAGGTGTACCACGGCCGCGACATCCGCACCGGCCAGAGCGTGGCGGTCAAGGCCATCAATTGATTTCCGTCGTCAACTACTGCCACTCGCGCGACGTTTACCACCGGGATCTGAAGCCCGAGAATCTGCTGCTGGACGAAAACGGCGACCTCAAGGTAACCCCTTCCCCCTTCCTCGGCCGCCGGCGATTAGTGAAGAGCTGGCAAGGCGGCGGCGGCTGGCAGAAACCGGCGAGGCGTCGACCTTCTCCACCGAAATCGACGGCGGTCCCATGTGGGTCTTGGCTTCGGGAATTGTTTTGCCCCTTTTTAAATTCGGGCGGGAAACATGGAGCGGCGGCGGCTGGCAGAAACCGGCGAGGCGTCGACCTTCTCCACCGAAATCGACGGCGGTCCCATGTGGGTTTTGGCTTCGGGAATTGTTTTGCCCTTTTTTAAATTTGGGCTGAGATATATATATATATATATATATATATATATATATATATATATATATAACCAAGATAGGACAATCTCCAAATAGAACTAAACGGTAGCAATAACAACACAGGCTTGAATCACAACATGCTAGATAACCCAGTTTAAAATCTAATAAAAAGGTAGGTCAACATAGTTTACATCGAAGTATATGCAGAGGACGCTAAAATGGCTATACTTTACAAATTACATGCAAGAAAGTTACCTAAATGCTGAAGCAGAATCTGATTCGACGAATGTCAAAAATCATCATCGTATATAAGTGAAAAGATGATAGATCTGTTCACAGAAAACAAGAAAACTATCTGTTCACACCGACGAAGCAACTCATTTTACCTTCATGTCGCTCTCCATTGTAGATCTCCACTTTCAAACTAATTGAGCCGCTCTTGATTGTAGGTCTCCACAAACCTTCCAATAACTCGCTGCTTCGTCGAATGCCAATTCCATTTTCGATCCCTTTTTTCTTTCGAAAAAATGAAAATATTAAATAAACTACAGATTCAAAATGAAAATTGCTTTTGCGATTAAGCTAATAATGCCTGATTGTAGATCTGTTGAGTTTTATTTATATTTGTGGTTTAAAAAATTAAAACATGGATTATTGATAAATTAAACCGCAGATCGAATTTTTTTTAGATTAATATCGAAAGATTTGAAAAAGATTTAAATCGAAAAAAATTCAAACACATAAAGTAAACAAACATTGAATATTAGTGACATAGGTTTGCAAATCACAGATCGAAAGTAAACAAACATTGTATATATTAGGGTTTGAATTCATGTCAGCAGATCGAGAACAATTATAGATTGAAATCGAAAAATTGATAGAAAAATGAGATTGGCGAGAGAGGACCGATTGGATGTTGTCGGCGAGAGAGGATTTCTTAGATACAAACAAACCCTATGTTTTTAGTTGAAATGAAATATGGAAAAAATTGTTATTTATACCTAGACAAAAAATCCCCAAAGGGTAACATTTTAACACAAACCATAAGAAGCTGACAACTCAGCATCTGGGCCTTCCGAGTGATGACACATGTCATCCGAAGCAATGGCTGATTGACACATAGGTTAAGGTGTCAACATCATTAACAAATAGGGTGGATATAGTCATCACCCTTATATATTAACACAAAATCCTCATAACCTATGTGTTTGCTTCGTATGCTGCGTTTGGCAAATAAAATATTTGGGTGCTTCGTTTGCTTATGTGTCATCCGAGCCTAATATTTACCTAATTTAATACTTTTCTTTTTATTGTATCTTACCTAATTTAATTATTTTATTATATTTTCCTTATTCAATACTTTCAATTGATTCTCCTAATATAAAAATATAAATAAGTCATATATAAGTATTAGATAAGATCTAAATTAGTTATTTTAATTAAAAGACAAAATACATATGAAATAATTTTAATTACAAAAAAAACTTTATTATGAAAATAATTAAATAAGTTTTATTGATAATAGAATTTAAAATAATCTTAATTTTAGTGTTTCAAATATTCTATATAGGTAAAATATGATTTATTTACAATAATTTATGTATGTAACTAATTATTAGTAATGTATTCAATTTAAACATAAAAATATTAAATTATATACTAATAATTAATAAATATTGATTAGACACCAGTACAATACGACACGAGTTGAGAGTATGACATCTTTTGAATATCTCAAAGTATGTAACTAAAAATTATTAACGAACTTATTCTAAACATTAATATATAAGATAATCTAATAATACTAATAATAAAATAGATATTAGACATGGGTTTAGAATGTGACACCTTTTGAATTTTTGTAAGTATGTAACTAAAATTATTAATGAATTTAATTTAAACATCAAATACAAAATTATTTATTATTTATAATAACTAATAAATAGATTAGACATGTACAAGACACGGTTTAAGAATACATTATTTTAATTTTAGATTTAAAATTCAGTAATTATCACAAATATCTTTTATAATTATTTTTTGATAAATCCCGTGTAATACACGGGTGTTAAACAAGTATATATTAATGCAAAATTCTCATAATCTATGTGTCTGCTTCGTATACTTCACTTGGATAATAAAAAAATTTGGTGCTTCGCTTGCTTATGTGTCATTCGAGCTTAGTATATACCCAATTTAATATTTTTCTTTTATTGTATCTTGCCTAATTTAATTTTTTTTATATTATATTTAGCCTAACTTAATAACTTTCTTTTATTATATTTTGTCTAATTCTCTTTTATACTCCTAATATAAAAATATAAATAAGTCATATATAATTAGTAGAATAAAATCTAAATTAATTGTTTTAAAAGACAAATTACATATGATATAACTTTAATTCCAAAAAAAAAATTATTATGAAAATAATTAAATAAATTATATTTACAATAAAAGTTGAAATATTTATTTTTAAAATTTAAATATTCTTTATAGGTAAATTATAATATATTTGCAATAATTAGAGTATGTAACAAAATAATAATAATGAATTCAATCTAAATATAAAAAATAAAATTATATAATAATTAATTAATATTTATGTAACTATAATTATTAACAAAATTATTCTAAACATAAAAATATAAAATTATTTAATAATAATTAATTAATATAAATTAGAGATGGGTTGATAATGTGACATCTTTTGAATTCTTAGAAGTATGTAAATATAATTATTATTAAATTTAATCTAAACATTAAAATATAAATTTTATAAATTGTTTCAGCCTGAAAAATAGCCCCAAGATTTACACAGCACCAGGAACAATTAATATTACTCCGACCTGCACCACAAACAAGGATTAGAAAGGACCACCGGTGGTTTTTCGGTGGAAACCTCTCCGATGCTTAAGTCAGTAAGCGTTTGAGGTGTATTTCAGGAAAATAATTGAGAGTGCTCAAGAGAACATACCTTTCCCTGCCTCAAGGCTGGGATATTTATAGCTTGCCATAGTGGGGACCCCAGCCGGGATCCCAGGGACACGTGCCGCGAATCATGGGCCGTTTAGGGGAAACATATTCTGAACAAGTGGTCCCACTTGTTCCCCCTCAGGTAAGCTGGAGATCAGGTCTGACCAAACCACCTCTGGCTTCATCGTTCTCAGGACCGTCCTATCAAGAATGCTTCTCAAGCGGACAGATCAGGCCTAGCATTCTATTTACCGGCGTAAGCTCCTGTCCAGGTCTATCAGAGATATACGGCTTCTTCCCAGCGGGGACCTCTTTCCGGGATTTCAGGAACACATGGCGTGAGTCAAGGATCGTTATACAACAAACTCTGACAAGTGGTCCCACTTGTCTCTTTTGCTGGGAACCTAGAAAACGGTCCCCCTATTCCAGGCTTTCCCCATTTTCCTTTCTCCCTCCAACTCAGTTCTTACCACCTCTGCTCTTTCTTTCCTTTCCTCCTGTAGTTTAACAGGTCAGCCCTTACTGACGGCGAAGAAGAGCTCCACCTCTTTCATAGAGACAGAGCTATTCTACTCCTTTTCCTTATTCGGCGGGTTGTGTTAGGGCAGAGCTACCCCGAACCAGGTCTTGCACGTATCCTGGCCTATCAACTCCCCCCCCAAATAGTCGGGGTAGATCGGTAACATCTCTTAGGCTTTTGTGAAATAAATGTGGTCCTTTCGTTTTTATGATTTCTCGTACTGGGGAATCCTGAAATATCCGCCTGCCAAACAGTCCTGATTATTGGCAGTAGCGGTGTCGGTCCATATTTCCTAGACTACACGTCTTCCCAAGTACTGCCTCTGGTTGATTAAAGACACGTGTCTCTTTTTCGAGACGGTCATCGCTCCAGCTCATTGCCTAGGGTGCTGTTCTTCTGCCCGCATTAAATGTGAGGATCACATCAAATCCCACTTTTTCCTTGGTTTTCGTTTTTCAAATTTATCAACTTCCTTTTGTCCCTCCAAATTCCTTTTCTCCCCTTTCACTTTCCACATCTCACATTTTGGCAGATTTCTGAAAACCTTCCCCCCTCTTTCCTATCTCCAGTGTTTCTGGCAGCTTCAACGATCTCCGCCCATTTTCGTCCTGTTCCTTCATCAACCCAATAACCAGGTACTTCTTCTTCCTCCTCTTACATACCCTTATAATTATGTCCGCATCCTCATCTTCATCACGCTCCGGCGAAGGCCGTTCGTCCTCCTCGCCGGACAATTCAACTTCTTCTATAGATATTTCCTCGCCGGAACCCACTCAAATAGAGAGGCCTCCGGCGATACTTGCTCCCCCCCCTCCAGATGATTTAGTTTCGATAATTAGCAATAGAACCCTTAGRAAGATGCGCGACACTTTCCTGATTTCTAATGATTTTACACTCACCAGTCCGGCACCGAGTGAGAGGGCCTCCTCTCCTCCTGYCGGACATTTGACCTTTTATGCGGATCAATTCAATGCCGGCCTGAGTTTGCCGGTTCATCCCTTTGTAGTAGCTATTTCCCGTCTGTACCAAATCCCCGTACAGCAATTCCTTCCCAACGCCTTTYGGGTCATGGCGGGGTTCCATCTGGCAGCCCAGTATGCTGGTATAACTCCCACAGCCCAGCTCTTTCACGCTTTATTTCAAGCAAAAAGCTCCTCCGGATTCTTCTATCTCTCCGATGAGCTGATGTTCGCTTCTTGACAGGCCTGCTCTCATCCCATAAGGGCTGGAAAAAGAAATACTTCTTTGTTCAAGGCCCAGGGAGTTGGGATTTTCCATCCGAGCCTATCAGTTCTATTCCTTCCCAGATGCGTTTACCGAAAGGTCACCGGTCCGCGCACCTGGAAGAGGTCCTAGCCGTCCTCAATCGCAACCCTTTCAACCTGACCAAGACCCTTAAACCAAAACTTCTATCGTTTTTCAACAGCCAGCAGGGGCATGGGCCCCTGCCTTCCCATATCGGTATGGTTCCCCTATGCTTTATTGTTTAATTCCATGATCTTATCATTATTTCTTACCTCTTTTCTCATCTTCCGAATTGCAGAGAAAATGCTGCAGGCCCGTCTTGCCGCCAAGAAAGCCAAGAAAACGGCCGGGAAAGGCCAGGGCAACCCCTCAGGGGAAAATGTTGGAGCTTCCTCCACTCCTGGCGAAGTAGAGCTTCTGTCCATTCTCCCTAACCAGACATCAGGACAGGAACAAACAATTCCGGCTATCACCCTCCCATTAAGGTCTGCTGACCCCTCCGAAAAAATTGTCCCTGAACGGGCGACGCCTATTTCAGTGGATCTGGCCCTCGAGGATCCGGAGGAGCAGCTACAGCGGCGGAAGAGGAGAAGGAAGATACAGCGGGAGCTACAGATATTCTCCCTCCCAATCCCCAGGTGCCCTCTTATCCCAACCAGACCTTCTTCAATAGGTCTGTACTGAATT
>BMAC01000084.1:1574661-1595501 GCA_014905375.1 Phtheirospermum japonicum | reverse complement strand
TCATCATAAGACTCGTTTCTTATTTCCTCAAGCTCAGTCAGTTCCAGTTTCCTATACTCGCCTGCCTCATCATAGTTCATGTTTAGCTTGCGAATGGCCCAACTAGCTCGGTGCTCTAACTCAATGGGCAAATGGCAACCCTTCTCATAGATGAGTCGAAAAGGACTCATTCCAAGCACCGTCTTGTAGGCTATTCGGTATGCCCACAGTGCGTCGACAAGTTTGACTGCCCAATCCTTTCGACTTGGTCCGACTGTCTTCTCGAGGATAGCCTTTAGTTGATGATTGCTCGTTTCGACTTGACCCGATGTTTGAGGGTGGTAAGGTGTAGCTACCTTTTGTTGGACCCCATAATTTGTCATCAGCCTTGCAAACGCTCGATTGCAAAAATGGCTTCCTCCATCACTTATTATTGAATTCGCCACCCCGAATCTACTAAAAATATTTTCTTGGAGGAATTTAAGGACGACTTCCACATTAGCTCTTCGAGCGGGGATCGCTTCACCCATTTTGATATGTAGTCGACACCAACCAGAATGTACTCGAAATCTCCGCTCTTAGGGAAGGGTCCCATAAAGTCTATTCCCCATATATCGAAAATCTCTACCACTTAGTTGGGTACTTGCGGCATTTCGTCTCGCTTTCCTATGTTGCCGGTTCGTTGGCAGTTATCGCACATTTTGTAGTATTCGAAAGCGTCGTCAAATAAAATCGGCCAATAAAATCCAGCTTGCAATACCTTAAATGCCATATATTGAGCCCCAAAATGCCCTCCATGGTCATGGAAAAATTGCAGAATGCTTCCCATTTCATCATTTCGAACGCACTTTCTGTTTAGACCATCCTTGCAGCGTTTGAACACATAGGGGTCATCCTAGAAGTAATCCCTGCATTTACTCAAAAATCTCTTCCGTTCTTGGTAGGATAAATGGGTAGGCACAACTTTGCAAACAAGATAATTCACTATATCAGCGTACCAAAGAGTAATTAATTGCTCAAGATTAAAAACATTCTCATAAGGGAAAAGATCGTTAATCATAAACTTCTCGCCCTCATTCTCCTCGATTATCATTCTAGACAAATGATCACCTACAACATCTTCACAACCTCGTCTATCTTTTATTTCTACATCAAATTCTTGCAGTAGTAAAATCCACCTAATCAGACGTGGTTTATTTTGTGGTTTGGAAAACAAATGACGTAATGCAGCATGATCCGTATGTACAATTACTTTGGCTCCAACTATATACGATCTAAATTTATCAAGCAAAAATATAACTGCCAGAAATTCTTTTTCAGTTGTGGTGTAATTACGTTGGGTATCGTTTAGCATATAACTAATATAATAAATAACCTTAAGCAATTTATCCACACGTTGTCCCAAAACGGACCCCACCACCTCATTAGAGGCATCGCACATAATTTCAAAGGGTAAGGTTCAATCAGGAGCAACAACAACAGGGGCAGAAGTAAGACTCTCTTTTAACTCATTAAACGCGTTCAAACATTCTTCGTTAAAAATGAAAGGAGTATCTAAAGTCATCAGTTTGCAAAGTGGACGACTTATTTTAGAAAAGTTTTTGATAAAACATCTATAAAAACCTGCATGACCAAGAAAACTCCTAATTCCCTTAACATCTCGAGGGGGAGGGAGGGTTTCAATTACATCAATTTTTGCCTTATCAACCTCCAACCTCTTTTTAGAGACAACATGGCCTAGAACAGTTCCACTCTTTACCATAAAATGGGATTTCTCCCAACTCAAAGTTAGATTCTTCTCAATACAATGTTCTAAAACTCTAGACAAGTTGGATAAACAATTTCAAAAGATGACCCAAAAATTGAGAAATTATCCATGAATACTTCAAGAAAATCATCAATAAAATCACTAAAAATTGAGAGCATGCACCTTAAAAGTCGCTGGTGCGTTGCACAAACCGAAGGGCATTCTTCGAAAGGCAAACGTGCCAAAAGGGCATGTGAACGTTGTCTAGATTTGATCTTCCGGAGCGATGGCTACTTGGTAATAGCCTGAAAGGCCATCCAAGAAGCAGTAGAACTCGTGTCCGGCAAGCTTGTCGAGAAGTTGGTCTATGAACGGCAGAGGAAAGTGATTCTTGCGAGTGGATGCATTTAACTTCCTATAATCGATACACATTCGCCATCCAGTTGTCAATCGGGTTGGAACTATCTCGCCTTTGTCATTTTTGGTGATGGTGGTGCCTCCTTTCTTCGGAACCACATGAATTGGGCTCACCCATTTGCTGTCAGAAATGGCGAAAATAATTCCCTCGTCTTTAAGTTTAAAAATTTCCTTTTTGACCACCTCATAAAGTGTTGGTGCCAATCTTCGTTGACTGTCCCTAACAGGCCTGGCGTCGGGTTCTAGCTCGATTCGGTGCATACAAGTAACAGGGCTTATCCCTTTGATGTTGCTGATGCTCCATCCTATTGCCTCTTTGTGGTTACTTAGCATCTCGATTAATTCTTTTTATTCATGTTCCGTCAATGCTGAATATATGATGACGGGTTTTGTTTCATTGGGCTCGAGGAAAACATACTTCAAATGGCTTGGTAGTGGTTTCAACTCCACTTTCGGACCAAGTTCGGGTGCGTTAGCTATTTCGCACAATTCCTCATCAAAATCATCAATTTCTTCGTAATCTTTGTTGATTTAGTTCAAGTCTATTTCTAACATCTCTGCCACCCTGTTTAAAATTACGTGTCGTCCTCGACACTTAATTCATCTAGCACAGTGATCCCTTTGAGCTCATGAATACAAGAAGCATTAGGATCAATAAATGAGAAATCTTCATTCATGTACGGAGAAGGAGTGTTGTGGATATCTTTGAGCAAAAATGTGACTGTCTCACCCAAAACAGATAAGGTCATCCTCCTCTTGTGCACGTCAATCAGCGTATGAGAAGTGGACATGAACGGCCGGCCGAGCAAGATAGTATGTTCAGTACCTTCCTTTGGAACTTCGCCGACATCAAGTATGACAAAATCGACTGGAATCACAAGCTCGCCGACTTGAACTAAAACATCTTCGACTATGCCAAGTGGTTGTCTAATTGATCGATCCACCAACTGCAACCGCATCGTCGTTGGACTCATTATCCCTAAGTCGAATTCCTTATAAAGTGAATACGGCATCAAATTAATCCCTGCTCCAAGGTCAAGCATTCCACGTGCCGTTTGCCCATTTCCTAAGGTAATGGTTATGCAAAAACTCCCGAGGTCTCTCTCCTTTTTGGGTAACGGACCCTTGCATATGGCGCTCACTTCCTTGGTTAATTCTACTCGTTGAGTCGTCTCCAATCGCCGTTCCCTTGTAACTAACTCCTTGAAGAACTTAACGTACGCGGGCATCATCTTGATTACGTCTAGAAGAGGAAGATTAATGTTAACGTTCTTCAGCAGATTGTAGAGTTCCATGAACTTTTTGTTTTCTTTGGCTGGGCGTAGGCGACTCGGAAAGGGAACCTTGTCTCGAATAGTTAGTGCTAATTGCTTCGGTTGCTGAGTCGGAGACTTGGTGGAATCTTTGATTGTGGTGGATAGATTTGGAAGCTTTCCTTTTAAAGAACCCAAAATATAAGGATTTGGTGATTTATGCATTTGGTCCACCGGTTTAGGTTCGTCCTCCTTTGGTGATTCCGCAGTTGGGATTTTCGTGCCCTCTTCTTCTTTTTCCTCAATTCCATTGTCTACCTTCTTTCCGCTTCGTAGGATGTGGACAACTGAAGCTTGCTCTGGTTGGCTCGGCAGTTTTCCTTTCTCGTTTTCCTCTTTTGCCATAGAAGTTGCCATTTGGCCCATTATTTTCTCCAAATTCTTCACACACTTGGAGAGGTCGCTCAAAACTTCTCCTTGCTCATTGACTTTTGTGGTTAGATTGGCGAGCTCGTCTCTATTTCTGATTGTTTTGGTGACTTAGTTTTGTTTCCAAATTAATAGTTGATCGTTTGGCTGTATCAGAGTAGGTGTCATCCCGGATGATGGCGATTTATCTGGTGGTGGTGGCGTTGAATTATTTTGTGCTGGGGCGAAATGTGGGTTTTCAGGGCCCCATTTCAAGTAAGGAGATTTACGATGCGCATTTAATTTGGAGTTCGTCGGAGGCCTGTGCTCATAGGTTGGAAGGTCTTGATTGCACATTTGATCCCTGATGGCATACGCCTCGGCTTCGCATTCTTTGTAATACACCATTTTACATGTATCCACCAAATGCCCTTGCTCTCCACATTGGTTACATGTCTCGACGGTCTCGTTGCTTGGCACCTCAGTTGCCTCGTTAACTCTTATCTTTCGTGGTCGAGAGCTCATTTGCCTCGACTTCTCGCTCATCTTTTCAAACAGTCGCTTCGCCTCCGTTGCTGTGAAGTATCCAAAATCTCTTCCAGCCGCTACTTCGACGTTATTTTTATAAGAGTCCAAAAGCCCTTCGTAGAACAACTGATTTACCATTCCCGGAGAGTTGTGAATATGTGTGCAAGCTTGCAGTAATGATTTGAAACGTTCCCGTGCCTCATGAAGTAACTCCCCATCTTGCTGGACAAAGTTGGCTATTTGTCTCCTGATGTAGCCCATCGTCTGCGCTGAGTAATACTGATTTATGAATTTGTCGCTAACCATGGGCCAATAATTCAGAGATCTCGGTTCTAGTGATAGTAGCCAAGATTTGGCTTTATCCTTCATACAACTTGGAAAGCACACCATTTGGAGGCCTTGATGATGAAGTCCCGGAGATGGGATCCTACTAACCTCGGCATAAAACTCCTTGAGGAAAGTCTAAGGATCTTCATTGGCGAGGCCGTGAAATGTCGAGAGGTTGTTGATTATATGAGGTTTCAGCTCGAAGTCTCTTGAAGTTCTACCCAACACAATGGCATAACTATAGGGACCCACTTGCAGAGTCGTGAACTCTCTTTGTCTTGGCTCGCGCGCCTCCCGTTGGTGTCTCTCTTGGTTATTGGGCCTCGCATAGTTTCAATCATACTCGTTCCTCTCGATGTGGTGGTTATTGGCGAGCCAGTCGTCAACCTTTTCGTCTCCATGATAAGATCTCTCAGAATAATTATCTTGGTCATGGTGGTGGCGATTTCTATGTCCTCCTCCTCGTCCTTCATTTTGGTCCATCATGTTCCGCTTAATATGTTCCCAATATTCTTGCGGTTGTACCGGTCTGTTGAGACTAATTGGTTCACTTCCATACTCGTTTCTTTGTCGTATAGGTGGGTTCCTCGGTGGTTGATCGTCCTCGTTGTTGCAGACAGGATTGTCTAGCCTCAACATCGTCTCAGGTACTGAATATCAAACAAAATCAGGGGTTGCAGACGATTCGCTTTTGGATATGTGAGAAGGTCTCGCTTGATTGGAACGATGAATATTGTTGATGAATGGTGAAAGTTCGGGTCTAAGTGATCTTTGACCTTGCATACACTCAATAGCACATTAAACGCATCGACTAGAGTAAATTATACAAATAGACGGCTAAAAAGAAAATAAAACGAACAAACATATTCTTGAAACCTTTGTTATGTTCCCCGGCAACGGCGCCAATTTTTGATTTAAGCCTTTGTGTGTGCCTACTTATAAATATTTGTCAGAAATTCAATAGCTTGCCAACAAGAGTACGGGGTCGCGTGTAGGTTGGCAAAGATAACTCGAGTCGTCTCTCGAGTAACATACAATCGGAATCTCAAATAGTTTGTTCAATCACAAGTAACTTATACTAATTAGGGGGGGGGGGGTTGAGAGTTTGATTATCTAAGAAATCGAAACGCATGAATATTAATTCGAACTAAATTAGTCTAATTCAGCAACTAGAACAAGTAAATTCGAGAATTAATGTAAGAACTCAAAACCAGATTTAACTAGCGTAAACGAAAAGAAATTATCTAAAGCAAAAAGATTAAACGAAACAAATTATCTAGCATGAACAATAACCAAACATTAATTAATACTAAAATTAAGAATCCGAATGACAGTAGTTTCTAAGGTTCGAAGCATAAAAAAATTCAAGAATAATAATTGAAAACCAACTACTTGATTACATAAATTAAAACTACGAAAGCAATATAAAGGGTTTAGAGTACTTAAAATTGCCAGTAAAACTCTCCAGCTAATTCGGAGAGGTTGCGTAGATCTTGACCGAAAACCAAGACACGAACTAACGATTGGAGCTTGGAACTCGTGACTCTTGAATCTCCAGTTTCGATCTTTTTGTTTTTATGGGATGTTACGATGCATTGTTTAAGAGCTGAACGAGCGTAAATAGGGTCGTGGTGGTGTATCTTGTGTATCGTCTCCAATTTGGACAGACTTAGAAGGGTTTAAATAGTTTTCCTTTGGCTTGTAGCATAAGAAACCCTAAAAATCCCATTCAAAGGCCGTCACGTCGACGTCGCATCGGCCGACGCGAGCTTGGGCTCGGCATCGACGCGCCTGGAGCACTCGCGTCGACAGGCATGGGCGTCGACCGAAGCACCTAGGATCGATGCTTCAGAGAGTTGCGTCGTCTTGAGCATCGACCGATGCACTCTTGAATTGACACTTCAAAGAGTTACGTCGGCTTGTCGTCGACATAGCGTCGACCGGCGCGGGCATGGATAGCATCGACGCCTGTGTCGACTGATGCAGCTTCGCTGCACCTCTTATTCTCTCGATTTTTCTGCTACTCTTTCGCCGGAAGCTCGATCCCTTGCCTCTAGATCATCATACTTCATCTTTACATGCTGAACTCTTCCGGTTACTTAGCTGTAAGGTGAAAATCAGCGAATAATCACCTATTCTTACTCGTTACAATCAAAATACGGTAAAATAAGCTGGAAGTATAAAAATACAGAATTACGCTTAAACTATCCAACTTATACCAAAAATAAAAAGAACAACTAACTAAAATACTAACAAAAATAAGTACTAATATGTGTTAATCATATATTGCCCAGCTCAACGAGTTACATTTGACATATATATCCAACTATGTAATGCCATCATTTAGGTAATGGTAAGTTAATTGCAATTTAAGGATTGTAATTTCTCTTCCCAATCAGATAAATCTAAAATAAAAAATGTAAGACTCTATAAAGAATGAACCACATATAAACCATAGAAGACTTTTAGATCAAAGTAAATCTAATACATATCAACCTCAAAAAAAATAAAGTTGTACGTTATGAAATATTTGAAAATTTTTAAACTTGACAATGTCATGTACTAAATATGTCCAATTGTTATACCATAATGACTTATAATTGATTTCAAATAACACAAATCACTATAGGTATCAGATTTGTATACATCAAAGCACAAAAAAACATATGAAGCAGATTGAAGACTATTACCAAGATGCAAAATATTGAAATAGTTTGGGGGGCAGGTGATTGAGTTTGGGGACAGGTGATTGGGTTTGGGGACAGGTGATTGGGTTTGATTGGCAGGTGGTTGGGGTTGAGTGATAGGTGATTGGGTTTGACAGCCGGTTGATGTAGTTTGAGTGCCTTTAGACGGAGGGATTCCAGGGTTTTGTGGCATGTGGCTGATAGTATTGGGGCTTGAATCGCTAATACCGTCAGAGTTTCTTGTACTCCTATGGGGTGTGGAGGCGTTAACAGAAGTATGGTTTGCGACATATTGTCGAGGCTTGTTTGTGTTGACTTTCTATTTCTTCATTATACCTCCTGGCGCCATTTCTCCGACTAAATAAGAAAACAACAAATAACATCATGGATCAACCATTTGAAGAACATTTAAATTAATAACATTATAATGGATAATATATTATAAAAAGTTTGTTAAAAAAAATATTTTTTGTACATGAAATCTAAGATGAAAAACAAATATATCCGGCAATTAGATTTTAAAAGAAATACAATCATTGAAAACCATATATTAAAAAGACCAGTGTATTGAAACTATATGTTCGTCATTGCTTACTTAATTAGCATCAATTTGTGAAATACTAGCAAACACAAAAGCACAGTTAAGCACCATGACGATGATACAACTAGCATATGGATTAAAAATTGCAATTATTACAAACACAAAAATCACAAATTACAAACTAGATTTACATAATAAATCATGTTATATTATATTTCATTTCACATAGAACCTGCTAACAAATAATATAAAATAATTTTATATTCATAATAATCTAAGACCACAATAACAGATCTCATTACATAATTTCAGCATCACAATAATCTAAGCTCATCATAAATGTTATACAAAACTAGCATAATGTTACTAAACTAGCATATGTATTCAAGATAAACATCATAAAACATATTATCTAACCTAATTTAGATCTACAGTAAGCATATATATCAAAGATCATCATAAATGTGATACAAAACTAGAATAAGGTTATTACACAAGCATATGTATTCCAGTTCAGCATCATAAGACATATTATCTAATCACAATTTCAATCTAAAATAAGCGTATATATACTCACAAGAAATCAACTTCAAATATATCTTGGCATCACGATTACAATCTATACTAAGCATATATGTCACTAAGCATGCATAATTTCAAATCACAATAATCTAAGATCCACATAAATGTTATTCAGAATTAACATAAGTTTACCACATAACATATGTATTCCAGTTTAGCCTCACTAAACATATTATCTAGCAAAATTTCAATCTACACTATGCATATATAATACTCACAACACAGCAACTGCAAACATCTTTTAGTTCAGCATAAATAAACATACCCATTTTTTCATAATATCAATATGCAATAACTATCAACTGATATGGTGCATGATTACATTTGCAGTAACAAAATTAATAGCATTAAAATAAACAAGCTGAGAATTTAGAAGAACATATGATTATATGCAATAATTATCAACATAATTACACATGGATTAACAATAATCAGTAATTTACTATTTTTATTTTCAACAAAAAAAATCATATATTAAAACCAACCAACCCAAGTCTCACACACTTAAACACACATGAACAACTAGCAATACTATGAATTTTTGATGAAATGTTTCTGATAAATGATGCACTAACTTGACTGCTTATGCACCGCAAGTGGAAAAAAATAGTGAGTGAATTGGAGAAGTAATGGGTGTGCCCGATTCTTTAAACTTATACATGAAACGGTAGAGATTTAGATATATGCGAATAACAAGTATCACTACCCTAATTAGATAAGAAGCTACCAAAAATAACTGATGTTTAAGCGCCAAAACAAAAAAAAGACCCGTCATCTTTTTTAGACACGACTGAAATATTTTTATTTTAGGGATAGGTTTTTTTATTTATCAACATATTTATGTTCAAATAAATTAAAAAAAAAAATAGGAAATAGGGTTTCCTTAACAAGCAAAACACCAGTAAATTCGATAACTTTTAAAACTTGTAAGAAACCCCAACACAATTTTAAACTTAGGTTAAGAACATCAAAACCCAAGTAAATTCAGGCATTATAAGCAAAATAGTTTTAAAATTTTAAATTCTAGGGCAAAAAATTGTAAGGAATTAGGTTAATTAACTTGGACGATCTTCGAGAATCTCAACACGAATGCGTTTGGAGAGTTGCACATCGAGCAAATCAAAATTCCAATTCGAGTGTACTTTTTCTTGTCGAAGGTGCCCCTGAGCAATTGGTTCATGGTATTCTTATGGATGGTCGTCATCTCGCATGGCAGGGAGGGTGAAGGCGACAATTTAAGGCGCGCGGATGATCTGGTAGAGTTAATGGCGGAATTCTACTGGAAGGGAGTTTTCGGGCGGTGAAAATGGTGGAGGGCTGAATGAGGTTGGGGAGTGCGAGAGGCAGGGTCAAGTATCTTGCCAATTTTCCCTGATTTGATATTATGCGTGTGTTAATTGGGTTGGGTTGCACTAACTTGAATTGGGTCTCAAATTGAAGAAGTTGAAATGGGAAATTGAATTGTGAAATTATTTGTACTATATTAAATTTAAAAATAAGTTTCATGTTAATATATATTGTAATATATTAACATTTAAAATAAGTTTCATTTTAAAATATATATTGAGAAAATAACTTATACTAATTGTGGTTGAGTGGATGAAGGGTTTTAATTACAACATGGAATATATTATTCTCTTAATTAATTACCCAAAAATTATTTTAGAACATATTTATAAATATATTATTTATTAATACTATTAATGAAATATTTGGTATAGTGTAAAATGCGATGAGGTGATTAACTTCGAAGGCAGATAGCAGGAATTTTACAGTTTAAATTGACTAATTATTTTTTAATGGGTCTTATAAAAGTTAAACGTTTGTTTCTGTGATCCTATTACGCAGTAAAATCATACAGTTTAGACAAGACTATTAAATATCAGTACTTTGAAAACTAAATCTAATGATATTTTTTTACAAGACCAAACTAATTTTTTTTAGATATGATCAATTATATTTGAATAGTCTGGTCGAACAGACGCTTTAATCTTTCGGTTGAATGAAAATCTTTTAGCGAACATAGATTCGCAAGCTTTTCTGAAAGAAATTATTTTGTTGTCCACCCAAGCCAAAATACCTCACGCCCTTACTCTTCAACCTCAAGTCTTTGGTTGTTCCGTATTTGTTCATATTCCCAAACACGAACGAACCAAAATCTCTCCTTGCGCAATTAAGTGCGTGTTTGTTAGATATGGCATTAACCAAAAAGGATATAGATGCTACAACCCCAAAAATCGCCAAATCTTAACCTCCATACACTGCAATTTTCTTGAAACAGAGTTTTTTTATGCTAACCACCTTAGCAGTCAGGGGGAGAGTGAGTAAGAAAGTAAGGTTGACCTACTAAGTTGTTGCCAATGCCAGATTCGGAAGTAGATCCAACAGAGAAAGTTAACCTTGCCACTCAGCCAATCTCAAACACTGAAGCACAATCTACAGCTCCGCTGCTAGAACCTATGTCTCCTCTACCACTGATATCTGAGGTAAGGGTTTCAGAACCTACCACTATTTCTGAATCTTCTAACAATCTTTTTCCAGAAATTGAATAGGAAGAGAATATAATAGATGGTGATACTGGTCGATATGTGTTACCACCCAGGAGTAATCGAGGTATTCCTCCCAAACGATATACCCCATAGAAAACCGCAAGGAGAACTCAGTACTCTATTGGAGATTACACCAAAAGAGATCTAACCAAAATCGCTACAGCCTACGAAGCGGATTTATATGAAGAAGAGATCCCACAAACAGAAGAATGGGCCCGCAAGTTCAAACATTGGAAGAACGCTATGAAAAAGGAGATGGACGCGTTAGCCCGGAATCATACATGGGAGAAATGCCAGATACCAGAAGGAAAAAAGTTGGTTGGGTGCAGATGGGTGTTCACAATTAAACGAAAACCAGATGGATATGTTGAACGATACAAAGTTTGGCTAGTTGCAAAAGGATACACACAAACATACGGGATATATTATGCAAAAACCTTCTCACCGGTGGCAAAGATGAACACTGTTAGAGTTCTACTCTCCATTACCGTCAACAAAGAATGTATACTTCATCAGTTTGATGTTACAAATGCGTTTCTTCATGGGGAACTAAAAGGAGAGGTTTACATGGAGGCACCCCAGGGCTTCTCAGATGAGTTTGGAGATGGCGAGGTTTGCAAATTAAAGAAAACCTTATATGGACTTAAACAGTCCCCGAGGGCTTGGTTTGGGAGATTTTCCACAACTATGAAGAAGTATGGGTATCAACAGAGCAATTCAGATCACACCCTATTTTTAAAGAAATAAAATAAACTGATTACCTGTTTGATTATTTATGTTGACGATATGATCATAATAGATGACAACTCAGAAGAAATTAAGAAGTTGAAAGAGAACCTGTTTAAAGAGTTAGAGATGAAGGATTTGGGGAATTTAAAGTACTTCCTCGGGATCGAAGTATTTAGATCAAAAGGGGGAATTTTCATCAACCAGAAGAAGTATACTCTAGATCTTCTAGCTGAGATGGGAACGCTAGATTGAAAACCAGCAGATACGCCCATTGCTAGAATCATGGGCTACGAATTTGTGAGGGGACAAACCTAGCAGATCGAGGAAGATATCAGCGACTTATAGGAAAACATATTTATCTTTCTCATACCCGACTAGATATTGTCTATGCTATTGGTATTGTAAGTCAGTTTATGCACTGACCTCAAACTGATCACTTAGAAGTTGCGCTAAGAATTATAAGGTATCTAAAGGGAACTTTTGGGTATGGACTGTTGTTTAAAGAAACTGGACACCTGGAGATACAAGCCTACACATATGCGGGTTGGGCTGGAAATCCAATAGACATAAGATCTACAGCTGAGTATTTTACACTTGTTGGAGGTAATCTTGTCTCTTGGAGAAGCAAAAAGCAAAAAGTAGTGGCCCTCTCGAGTGCCGAAGCAGAGTTTAGAGGAATCAAAAGTGGCTTAACAGAAGTTCTTTGGTTAAGAAATTATTGATGGAATTAGATCTTCATTCAGCAAAGACATGTTAGATGTTTTGTGACAACAAGGCAGCTATCAGTATCTCTCAGAATCCAGTGCAATATGACAGAACGAAACATGTCGAGGTCGATAGACACTTTATCAAAGAGAAGATCGATGGTGGAATTGTGGCACTACCATTTGTACGATCTGAAGACCAGGTCGCTGACATCTTGACCAAAGCTATAAACTCCAAAGTTTGCAGAATTTCTCGGCAAGTTAAGTATCAGAGATCCCGTCACTTAACTTGAGGGTGAGTGTTGGAAGAAAAGGGAAAGGATAATCAATTCAAATCAATCACACAAACAAAACTAATCAAGATCCCTAGAGTTATCTTAATGATTATTTTTTTCCTTGTACAAATCATTTCTCACCCTGTAAAAAGAGGGTTTGTAATTCTTTGTAAACACACAAAAATGAATACAATTTACTATTACAATGATATACCATGTTTTAATAGAAGAGACCTATACAGCAATGACATCATGCCATACATATATACTATGATTTCTCCAATGCCATGCACATTAAGTCTGGAAGAAGGAAGAGAAACTCAAACTACCCTTTAGATACCAAATGCAGATTATAAAGATCCTACAAAATAATACAATTGCCCATTCTGGTACATTTTTTTCCTTCTTGTTGCAGACATGTGCTTTGCATACTATTTTTTTTGGTGGTGGTCCTTGGTTGACAAGAGATGTGTACTTGTATACTGGTAATAGGTAGAGTGGTCAATATTCAAACAAGTTAGGTGTGCACAATATTCAAATGCTGGACATGAACCTGTTGGCATATGTTGATAATTATCCCTGTTTTGATAAGTAAATCATAAATTCTGAACATTGAATACATCGAGAAGATTGTGTTATTTCTATAAATGTAAGTGGAGTCCTTGGTTGAAACTTGTTTTCTTATAAATGGGAGGATTGTAAAACAGAATCAAATTTGAAAGTGTATTTTTTTTAAATTTATAAAATGTTTTAAGTTTTGTCGTAATTAGTCTAAACCTCATGGGTAATTTTTATAATTATTCTTATTTTAATAAGTGAAAGAGAAATCATGATAATATAGTCGAGATGACCTAGCCTAGATGGTGAAACCTACTGTTCTTTATCACGTGAATATAGTTTACGTATAAAGCTATTTTTTGTCCTAAGAGTTATGACTCAGCCTAGATGGTGAAGCCACTGGATAATATATTTTTTGTTGTTTGTAAATATAAATGCAGTTTTATTGTTTAAGAAGCTAAACTCCATATGTGTTAGTGCAATTATTTCTTTTTGAATGTCTAAACACTTAAAACGTTTCCTTTTCGTAATTGCAAATTGTTTTATTATTTTCATTTTGTAAATAAGTCAAACTTGAGGGATTATTTCTGTAATTATCCTCTTCAATAATATTGTTGATGCATATAGTTATTGTAACTAAAAACTGTTTTAGTTATTATATTTTTAGGGAAAACAACCGAGGGGTTGTTTTTGTAATTATTTTTCTGTAATTATTTGCACACTATTATAAAAACTACCCATATATTTATTAATTATTTCCTGTAATTATTTGCAACACTATTTATAAAAACTACCCAGATAATTATTTATAAAAACTACCTAGATAATTATTTCCTGTAAAAACTATTTATAAGAACTACCCAGATAATTATTTCCTATAATTATTTGCACACTAAAACTAATTATAAAAAATACCCTGATATTTATTAATAATTACAAAATACCCATAATATTGAACCTAGTTATACCTAATTTATGAAATAAGTCCAAACATGCCCTAATGTATAACCTAATTACCTAATATTCCTATATTTGAGCAGTACATATACATATTAACTACAAAAAACAAACCAGATATCTTTCAATCTTATGAATTATACATGATATTTAATTTAACTATTTCTACTTTCAAACTACAATAAAATAATAATTACAAATTCAACCCATCATTCTTCAAACATCAAAACACTTTGAGGTTTTTTTAACCTAATATTCTGACAGCTGAAAACGTCAACAAACATATAATTAGAAAATCATTCCACAAGTTTTTCATATATTTACAATACCAACTGAGATTTCACCGAACTATTCCTAAACCTGTAAACAACAAACAAACTAGGAGTACACTTCAATTTAAAACTAACACTAATTATAAAAACTACCTAGATATTTACTAATAATTACAAAATACCCATAATGTGTTAAGAAGTTTAATATAAATGCATTTTTCACTAACACTAAATATAAATGCAGTTTTCTTATCTAAGGCTAGTGACTCTTGATCTATTGCTTGTCTCCAATTGGGGTTATTGTATGATTGAGTAAATATGCAGACTCCTTCTCCACTCTCACACTTGTCAAGAAAGATAGAAATATTATGTCCCTTTGGTGTGATAATGGTATGGAAAGGGTTTTATAGTGTAAGATGTCACCTCTTAAGGTAAGAAAGATGAGGCAAAGAAAGAATATCACACATAGTCTTGCAAATAAATAGGTGGATGTGTGATTGTTTCACTTCTTCTAACAGACCAGGAAGTGAACTGTAGTGGTAAGTCAACTGACACACCACCAGGATGACCAATGAGTGAGAAATCTTCATCATAAGATATGGGAAGAGGTGGTTCAGTCACATGAGCTTTAAGGTATTTATAGGAAAAACTATCCATTTTGAAGACAACATCTATAGACACTAGCAAGATCTTCTTTCTCTAGATTAGACAACAAGTATCATTTTTATCCTATTACACATCCCCTAAATATACAATTGTGTGTTCATGTGTCAAATTTTGACTTGTGAGGCACCACATTAGCAGCATAAGCCAAACAACTGAAGTTCTTAAGTCTGTTATAGTCTGGAGGAGCAAGAAAAAACAACCAAGTTGTGTGTGTACCAAATGAGCAAAGGTCTTTAAGATAGAAGACACATGTCCTTTTCTACTTCTAACACACACCCAAGTGCTCATACAGTAGTCATATATAATTTTTAAAAAATAAGGTGTGTTTTGGACAGTTTTTTCTCTAGAAATCCCCCATATATCTTCATGTATCATCTCAAAACAGTATGTGATATGTATAGTGCTGGTAGGGAAAGGCAACCTGTGTTTCTTTCCTAACAAACATAACGGTTCTTAAGCTACAGAAGAGTCCACGATCACATTTGGATTTAAAAAAAAAAGGAACATGTTTAAAGGTACTATAAGAAGTATGTCCTAGATAACTATGCCAATTTAATTACTTTGAGGTTTATTTAACTTAATATTCTTTATCTCCCATAATTATTTGCACACTAACACTAATTATAAAAACCACCCTGATATTTATTAATAATTAACAAATACCCATAATGTGTTAAACTCCATATGTGTTAATGCAATTATCTATTTTTGAATGTCTAAACACTTAAAACGTTTCCATTTTAATAATTGCAAACTATTTTATTGTTTTAATTTTGTAATTAAATCAAACTTGAGAGATTATTTCTGTCATTATCCTCTTCAATAATAGTCTCGATGTATACAGTTATTGTAATTAAAAAATGTTTTATTTTTTATTTTCTTAGGGTATACACCGAGGGGTTGTTTTTGTAAGTATTTTTCTGTAATTTTTTTAATAAGTTGGGTTAAGTGGTTGGAAAGTAGAAGATAAATCTCAAGTAACTTGAGAGGTCTAGGGTTCGAACCCTTGTCAACACCCTTATAAAGGGTTAGTGATACCACTTGAGATATTAGCTCGTGGTATTTTTCTGTAATTATTTGCACACTATTTTTTATTACTATTTTGTAAATGCACCAAACATCTTGTTTTTGAAAATCTTATACTCATCAAAGTTTATTCCTTATGAGAATTTTCTGAAGTTAGTCAAACATAAAACTTGTGCAGGGGTCCTTTAACAATATCCATTTTTCAATTCTTTCCCCTCGTAATTATGGGTGTGACTGTCCAGCCATGTTGATGGATTATATTTTATATTAAAGTATTTCAACACTATTCTTAAACTAGCTTTAATTATTTATGTATGCTTATTAATATTGTTCGTGCCGTGTATTACTTTCAACTTTTGGGATGCACTGTAATGGATCATTGGCGCTTTTATTGTTTTATGTTATAGGAACTATCATTATAAAATCGTGTAGCTAAAAATGGACAAGAGTTGGATGCATGCTGCTAAATTTTCGGATGCTTATGTGGATGGAGTTAATAAGTTTATGTAGTTTGTTGAATCACATATGGGTAAGGAGTGCGATGTTCGATGCCCATGTGTGTGCTGTTTGAACTTAATAATTAAAGATCAAAAAATAATGAAAGATCATGTTATGCTTCGGGGGATAGATCCTGGTTACATCACATGGTTTTATCATGTTGAATCAAATGCAAGTAATCAATGGAGTACACATACTAATGAGGATGCTGAAATTAATGACGAGCCGTTAGAGAAATATGGGACAGGCGATGAATATGATGGTTGATAGGGCAGCATATACGCCAGACCTGGTTTGGGGTAGCTCTGACTTAGCTATCAGGAAGAGATCACTAAAGGCTTGAAGATTATGCTGAGCAAAAGTTCCGGGGATTAAAAGTTTAATCTGGTCTGGGTGAAAGACCTGGTTAAGTCCTCTGAGGAATAGAGCTCATTCTCATTATAGCAAGATTTGACTTGTTGAACGGCAGAGACACAAAAGAAAAGAAGAGCTGGTTAAGTCCTCTGGTTCCTTGAATTCTGCTGAAATCCTAGAGAGCTGAAACAAGGAAGACCTGACTAGAGTCAGGTCTGATATTAATACCAAGGTAATACAGGAGAAAGAAATAAGGAAGGCTTGGAACAGGGGAGACCTGTTTTCTAGATTCCCGGCAAAGAGACAAGTGGGACCACTTGTCAGAATTGGTTGCCAAAACGGCCCTTGATTCGCGGCATGTGCTCCCGAGATCCCGGCTGGGGTCCCTACTAAGAGAAACTATAAATATCTCAGCCCCAAGACTGAGAGAGGTATGTCATTCTCTTGAGCATTCATGCTTTCTTTCTGGAAAACACCTCAAACGCTTACTGACTTAAGCATCGGAGAGGTTTCCACCGGAAAATCACCGGTGGTCCTTTCTAACTTGTGTTTGTGGTGCAGAAAGGTTCCAGGCATTCTCAACGTTGGTCATTTTTTGGGTTGAAACAATTGGCACCGTCTGTGGAAAAGGGATCAAGCTAAGACGTGAGTTTTTCTCTTCATTTTATAGCTTCGGACGGTTTACGGCAGAACCTGGTTGGAGAGCTTGGTGGAACCCCCAGTTTCACTGCGCCGTGGGGAATGCCTAGGTTGGCCGATACATCGGCAATGGGGCCAGAAGGGACAGCACCGCCGGCAGCGGCCGCGCCAGGCGCTACGCCGCCCCCACTCGGTATATTTGTGCCAACTACTGGTGGTTCATTTAATGATTCCTTCCTCATACAGCTCTCGGAGCTTATCGGCAAAGCCGTGGAGACGGAGGTGGAAAAGAAGTTTGTGGAGATATCGACGCCGCCATCCAATGCACTACCGACACAAACTGTCCTGGTGGTGGGAACTGAACCATTACGAGGCCAGTGCACGGATCGGGCCCCTCTATAGGACAGGGAAGAGCACTTCTCCACCTCCGACGATGAAACCTCAAGCCAGACTAATCCAGGTCTGGCTGAACAGATGCAGAGTTTGCAAAAATAGGTGCGAGAATTCAAGAGGAAATTGATGAGTACTGGGGCCATGCCAGCGCGGCGGGGCACCCCTTTCACTGAGGAGGTCATGCATGACGACGTACCAGCTTCCTATCGCTCCTTAGGTTTCGAGTATAATGGAACCACGGATCCGTGGGACCATCTCAGTCGCTTCGAGATCGCGGCAGCTCTTCATAAATTTCTGGACGCTGTTATGTGCCAGGTCTTCCCAATGACTTTCACTAAATCAGCCCAGCTCTGGTTTAGCCAGCTGCCGCCGAGATCTATCAGTAACTTTGACGAATTCAGCTCGGCCTTCCTGCACCAGTTCACGAGCTGTAGGAAGTACCAGAAAATGCCACTTGAACTTTTCAGCCTGAAGCAGAAAGAGAGCGAGAGCCTGCGTGCCTACATCAACAGGTTTACAACGGCTAAGTTAGAGGTACCCTCTGCGTCAGAAGAGCTGTTGGTAAACGCTCTTGCACAAGGTCTGAGGAGAGGAGAATTTTTCCAATCGCTGGTGGTGAAACCATCTCTGAAATTTAGAGAGCTCTTGGAGAGAGCGGAGAAGTATATCCATTTGGAAGAAGCTTTGAAAATCAAAGAAGAAGGAGAGAAGAAGAGAGAAAGGTATGATAGAGACGAAAGGGCAGCAGTGAAGAAGCCCAGGCCAGATCTGTCTGGAGGGAGACCTCGTTTCGATAGATATACCTCTTTAGCGACGCCGCAAGGTGAAATTCTGCAGGTATTAGAAAGGCATCCAGACCTGAAATGGCCTAAAACTTACTCACAAAAGCCCAGGGTGGAAAGATCTGACCGATTTTGCCATTTCCATAATGAGTATGGACACGATACTGATCAATACACTCATTTGAAAGATGAACTGGAGAGAATGGTTCAGGCTGGGCACCTAAAAGAGTATGTCCGCTTGAGGAAGGAAGAGGCCAGATCTGGTCGTAGTGGTTATGACCGGTCCCAACAAGGCAAGAGAGATCAGGATAGAAGACACGCTGAAGGAAGAAGGTCTGATCAGGCCCAGGTCATTCATGGCGAGATTCAGATGATCACAGGCGGAGAGCTGGAAGAGCATTCTAAACGGGCACAACATAGTTATGTCCGAGCTGCGAAAGATCTGGTGAGGAAATCGCGAGAAGTTGGGCAAATGGCACATACCCCCAATATCTGTTTCGGGTCAGAAGATGGCGATGGCATTTTGGCCCCACACATGGATGCCCTCGTTATAACGGCTACCATTGCCAATTGATTTGCATCTTTTTGTACATATTTTTGCTATCGTTTTTGTATCACGTTGCGTGTGTTTCACTTTCTTTTAGATTTTTTAGGAGTCGAGTTGGCCGTTTTTTGTTATTTCTAGGTTTTCGTATTTTTGTACGTTTTATTATTAGTTTTCGTAGTTTTTCACTATTTCATTTTTCGCTTGGCCGTAGGACGTCCAAGCAGGGCCCGCGCTCATTTGGGATCATTGATACTCGACTCGGGAATGGACGGACAAGCAAGGGAGTGCGACGGACGAGGCTCGATCAATCGGCGGAAGTGAAAAGAACGAGAAATCGAGCCGGGTGCTGGAATCCAGTCGACCGACTGGATGTTCAATCGATCGACTGCCTACTTGGCCGATCGACTGGGTCCTCCGAAGATCGACTGAATTCCAGGGCTTCAGGCCGTTTTGACATCGCATTCGATCGACTGCCGACATGATCGATCGACTTCCAGTCGATCGACTAAAAAGCAGATTTTTTTTGAAGGAATAAGTAATCAGACGTCTTTTCAATTTGAACAACTTGCAACTTGCAGCAAGGGCTGGATGCAGAGCTCTTTCTCCCAAACACTCATCTTGATATTTTTCCTTTCATTGTGATCAATTTTAATTCCCATAAATTAGTTAATTAGTAATAGATTAGTTAAGCTTTAGATCATCATTAGCAAAGTTGTTCAAGATCGGTTCTAGATTTCCATTGTCAAGCTTTCAAGCTTTTCTCTTCAAGCTTTTGTTGGATCATACTCTTGGTAAACTCTTTCCATTAATATAGTTTTATTTCCTTGTTGTTTCTTTTAATCTTATGTTGATGTTTGATCGTAATTTAGTTGTTGTTTTGATCATCAAATTTCCATTTTCATTTTATAGCTTTCTAGCTTTTTAACTTATGCTTTTAAGTTGTTAAGTTGTTTAGATCAATCTTTAAGTTTTTAGAAGTTTTATATAATCTTCGTCTTTAGAACTTTAAATTCTCATTAAACTAATGTTGACTTTTTCAAATAAGCTAGACCTTGATTTTCCCTCCATTTTCCTAATTCAAAAATTATAAGTTTTATTAGTTAACTAGTTTAGTTTAATCGTTTTTAAATAAGATTTAAATTCCTTTTCATTTTCAATATTTTTAAATCTTGTATTTCTATATAAATCTTAGTTGTAAAAACCAAAACCGAACAATGACTACTGCTTTCTTAGTTTAAATTAGTTTCGCATAAACTGACGATAAGAACAATTAAGAAACAAGCCGATAACATCCATCCTCGAGAGACACGACTCGGGAAGAACTCGCCGCCCTACAACCGGCTCCGTACTCTTGCGGAGACGAATTCCGAAACTAGCCCGCCGACGATCATCGCATGAGTGTTTTTGGAACGAAAGGAGCAC
>BMAC01000084.1:1526171-1567794 GCA_014905375.1 Phtheirospermum japonicum | reverse complement strand
AATCGACCAAAAGAGAAAAGGGGCAAAAATAAAAATAAAAAATGCAGAAATATAAAAAAAAGAGGGGGAAGAGAAGAGAAAAACGACTTGTGTCGATCGACTGCGGCAACATATGAGGGAAATTCAGTTTTTCTTCTCCTCTCCAAATTCAAAAATCCTCTTTGGGCATAGTTCGTTTCTTCGTTCAATTCGAACCGATTCTTCGAGGTAATTCTCTTGTACCAATCTCTTGGGAACCTTGTGATTGTTGGTTGTGTGTTTGGGTAGGAATTGGGAGCCATTCTTGTTTGATTTCTCCCTTAAAAAACTTGCCCACCAACTGTTCGACAAATTGCCCCAAAGAACATTTGGTTTGAATTTTGCTCGTTTTCCCTTCGTTCTTCATTCGTTTCGATTTTTGAAACCCTCCGCTACAACTCCATCCACTTTCTTCCCTATATTCACCCTTTTAGCATGGATGGCCACTCCGACGATGAAAATATTTTTGGCCTTCCCCAATATCCCGATATCGCCGGAACTTACGGTGCCCCCTTCCCGGTCTACTCCACATACGAGGGGGAACTTTTTCAAAATCTGTCCCAGCGGCATTTCGCTACCCCTCGTTTCATTAATATCGAGCGTTTAGACGAGTGGTTGGCGAACGGGGACTATGACGGGTTCGGCACCCGACTCCTCCACTACATCGACGCGATGAACGGCCGGATGTTCGCGTCTTTTCGGGCACCGGCTTATCGGGAGCTAGTGCTTGAGTTCTTCACCACGTACCAAGAGACCGACGACGGGGGTTTTAATGTCCGTTGTGGGGGAATTGAGCACCGGATCGATCAGGGGGTGCTCCAAGGGGTGCTCGGGCTTGACTGCCAGTAGTACTCGTACACGCAGGTGAGTGGATTTCATGCGTATGAGTTTTGGGGGAGTATCACGGGCGGACGTGGCACCCGGGATCGATACTCGGCGTCGGCGATCACCGATTTGGCTCTACTTGGCGCTTACAAGTTATTCGCCCACGTCTTGATGGGCAAGCATGAGAGCACCAACCTCACCCACCAAGAGGTGTACGTGCTTTGGTGCGTATTGAATGGACATCCGGTCCGGTTCTTTCCGTTGATCTGTGGGCAAATTCGAGGGATACGGAAAACGAGGGGAGGAAGTATCGCACGAGTCGACATGGGGCCGATAATCACCATTCTTGCCCGTTACTTCGGGTTTGAGGCCGAGTTGGCAAACATGATATGCGTCGACCTTATGGAGTTGGCGTTCAAAATGCCGAGAGCCCCGACGAACCCGGCGATCCAAAACCCTAGACGCCAACGCCACCGAGGCAATGAGCAGGATGAGGCCGGCGACGTCCCGAACACCGGTTCGGGCGCGCAATTCGGAGCGAGCACGAGCCAAGCGACAGCCCCGCAATACGGAGGTCCGAGCGCCGGCTCGGGTCCCGAGATGGGTTGGAACGATTTCCAACAGGCCATGTTTTCCCGTTTCGACCAGCTCACAGCCCGTTTTGACCGGCTCGACGAGGGGCAGGGAACGAAACGACCGAGCTTTCCGTGGCCTCCATAGCCGGCTCCTTTTGGTCGAGAGTCGGTTGCGTCGGAACGACGACGACGGTGACGGCGGCGACGGCGGAAACGAGGAGGAGGAGGAGGAAGACGAGGCCGCGACCCTCCCTGCCCGACCTAGGAGACGTCGTTAAACCTCCTAGTTTATCCTTTCTTTATTTTTATTTGTTATTTTTTTTTGTGTTATTTTATTTTATCTTTCGATTATGTTCTTTTATTTCTCGTCTCGACTTTTGTAAAAATTAAAAAAATAAAAATAAAATAATAAATTAAAAAAAATCCTTTTAATTGCTTTCGTTTTTGTATATAGTTTAATTTCTTTTCTTTGAATATATTCGCAAAACATGAAACAAATTTGAAAAGATAAAATCCAAACAAATTAGAAAATTCAAAAAAAAAAAAAACTCAAAAAGATTTTCGTTTTTGTAAATAGTTTATTTTCGTGCAAAATTTCCACCTTGCCTTACCTTGTAGATAGATTGTTGCTTGACTCGGCTCCCGGCGACGACTCTTGCACAACCACGACGACACAAGCTCGGACATAGGGGCGTTATTCTTTTCCCTACATCTTTTTACCGCTTTTATTAGCTTAAATACGCAATGTGGGACATTGCTAGGTTTTAAGTGTGGGGTGGTTAGAGTTCGTCCTAGGTTTTTAATTTTGTCGTATGCTTGCTTGTGTTAATTTGAGTAACGTGTGTGCTATTATTGCTTGGACCCTTGGCGAAGTGACGCGGTTTTGATGATTTGTTAGGGTGGTTTAGATTTTTGATCGAATATAGTGGACTTAGGTGATTTATCTTGTTGGGATCTCCGTTCGGTTTTAGCTTCGTGCTATCCTTGTGCTCGTTTAGAACTAGTGCCTCGACTAGCCCTATTCATCGAACGCTCTCTATAGGTTTTTTGTTTTGTAATTTGGAGTCGACAATTGCTCCATGTGCTCGATCGATAAGTTTGTAAGTTGCTAGTAGCAACGAATGATCGGAGTCATTGAAAGCTTCGTATTTTCATCTTTATTTATCGTAAATAATAATAATAAAAAAAAGAGACGAATAAACAAGGATACGTTATAAATCCTTGAAGTTGTTAAGTAGCACGTTTTTTCCTTTTTTGTCCGATTTTTAGTATATATATTTGTTAAAGAGAGGCGTAGATGATTTTTGGCTAGTAGGGAGCCGATTAACGGTTCGAGCATGGATAGACCTTAGCCGGGGCAGGGACTGGGAGACCGACTTGGTGGATTGTTTAAGTTCTTTTAGGGTTCGAAAGTCGATCCAAATTTCCTTAACAATGCACATTGACGTCCTTTTAGCCTAAGCTAACAAGCAATGTAGCGTACGACGTCTCGAATTATTTTGTGCATTAGTTTAGGGTTGGTCGGGGGTAATTTTGTAAATTTACGTTAATTTTGCTTGAGGACAAGCAACCGTTCTAAGTGTGGGGTGGTTGATTTGCATCTTTTTGTACATATTTTTGCTATCGTTTTTGTATCACGTTGCGTGTGTTTCACTTGCTTTTAGGTGTTTTAGGAGTCGAGTTGGCCATTTTTCGTTATTTCTAGGTTTTCATATTTTTGTACGTTTTATTATTAGTTTTCGTAGTTTTTCACTATTTTGTTTTTTGCTTGGCCATAGGACGTCCAAGCGGGGCCCGCGCTCATTTGGGATCATTGATACTCGACTCGGGAATGGACGGACAAGCAAGGGAGCGCGACGGACGAGGCTCGATCAACCGGCGGACGTGAAAAGAATGAGAAATCGAGTCGGGCGCTGGAATCCAGTCGATCGACTGCCTACTTGGCCGATCGACTGCTGTCGATCGACTGGGTCCTCCGAAGATCGACTGAACTCCAGGGCTTCAGGCCGTTTTGACATCGCAGTCGATCAACTGCCGACATGATCGATCGACTTCCAGTCGATCGACTGCTTTTTCAGTCGATCGACTGAAAAGTAGATTTTTTTTGAAGGAATAAGTAATCAGACGTCTTTTCAATTTGAAGAACTGGCAACTTGCAGCAAGGGCTGGATGCAGAGCTCTTGCTCCCAAACACTCATCTTGATATTTTTCCTTTCATTGTGATCAATTTTAATTCCCATAAATTAGTTAATTAGTAATAGATTAGTTAAGCTTTAGATCATCATTAGCTAAGTTGTTCAAGCTCGGTTCTAGATTTCCATTGTCAAGCTTTCAAGCTTTTCTCTTCAAGCTTTTTTTAGATCATACTCTTGGTAAACTCTTTCCATTAATATAGTTTTATTTCCTTGTTATTTCTTTTAATCTTATGTTGATGTTTGATCGTAATTTAGTTGTTGTTTTGATCATCAAATTTCCATTTTCATTTTATAGCTTTCTAGCTTTTTAACTTATGCTTTTAAGTTGTTAAGTTGTTTAGATCAATCTTTAAGTTTTTAGAAGTTTTATATAATCTTCCTCTTTAGAACTTTAAATTTTCATTAAACTAATGTTGACTTTTTCAAATAAGCTAGACCTTGATTTTTCCTCCATTTTCTTAATTCAAAAATTATAAGTTTTATTAGTTAACTAGTTTAGTTTAATCGTTTTTAAATAAGATTTAAATTCCTTTTCATTTTCAATGTTTTTAAATCTTATATTTCCATATAAATCTTAGTTGTAAAAACCAAAACCGAACAATGACTACTGCTTTCTTAGTTTAAATTAGTTTCGCATAAACCGACGATAAGAACAATTAAGAAACCGACAAGCCGATAACATCCATCCTCGAGAGACACGACTCGGGAAGAACTCGCCGCCCTACAACCGGCTCCGTACTCTTGCGGAGACGGATTCCGAAACTAGCGCGTCGAGAATTCATCGATCACCAATTATAATGTGAGGCGAATTTTTGTGGATACTGGAAGATCTGCCAATGTTTTGTTTTATGATTGTTTTCAAAAGTTAAAATTGGATGTGGAATTGGAGGAGGTTACCACCTCTTTGGTCGGATTCGCAGGTGGGGCCCTGAAGCCTCTGGGGGCAGTCGGGCTCCTTGTAACATTGGGTGAGGATCCTTACAGGGTGACCAAAACGGTGCATTTTCTGGTAGTAGATGCGCCATCCTCTTACAATGTAATGCTGGGTCGGCCGTCCCTAAACCAGTTTCAGGTTGTGATATCAGTTTTCCATATGAAGATGAAGTTTCCAGCGGAGGATGGAACAGGAGAGGTACGGGGCGATCAATATTCGTCGCGGTAGACGTATATTGAATGTGTCAGAAGAAATAGGGAAGAGGAAAGACAGTGTAAGAAAGCTCGAGTGGAGCAACCAAGGTCAGACCTGATCCAAAGAGAAGATGGGATGATGCTAGTTGAGGTGGTCCCTGGGGATGAGAGCCGAGTCCTCCGGGTGGGAACGACTCTAAGTCCTGAGATATTGACAGATTTGGTCGCGTTATTGCGAGGCAGCACTGATGTGTTTGCCTGGTCTATCCAAGACCTTGTGGGGATTGACCCGGAGGTGACAGAGCATCGCCTAAACATCAGCCCAGACATAAAACCGGTGAAGAAGAAGAAACGTAACTTTGGACCTGAGAAGGAAGCCATCATTGAGGCCGAGGTAGAGAATCTGTTGGAAGCTAAGCATATTCAGGAGATACAATTTCCCGAATGGCTCTCCAACGCTGTGCTGGTCCCTAAAACTCAAGAAGACTGGCGAATGTGCATTGATTTTCGTGACCTCAACCGCGCCTGCCTAAAAGACCACTACCCACTCCCACGGATTGACCAATTGGTTGACTCTACTTCCAGTTGCGAACTCCTGAGCATGATGGATGCCTCACAAGGTTATCATCAAATCAGACTCGCGAAGGAGGACTGGAAGCGAGTCAGCTTCATCACCCCGAAGGGAACATACTGTTACATGGTCATGCCATTCAGACTCAAGAATGCGGGGGCCACGTATCAAAGGTTGGTGGATAAAATGTTCAAGGAGAAGCTAGGGCGGAACATGGAGGTATACGTGGATGATATGTTGGTCAAAAGTATTAAGGCCACCTCTTATGTGAAGGATCTGAAAGAAACATTCACCACCTTGAGGAAGTATATGATGAAGCTTAACCCCAAGAAGTGCGCGTTTAGGGTTAGAGCTGGCAAGTTTCTGGGGTACATGGTCACGGAAAAAGGCATTGAGGCCAACCCTGAGAAGGTAAATGCAATCATGGACATGCAGGCACCTAGAAATGTCAAGGAAATGCAATGTTTGGCAGGCCGCATCAATGCCTTGAGCCGGTTCGTTTCGCGTTCGGCGGAGAAGAGCCTACCATTTTTTCAGGCCTTACAGAAGAAGGCTCGATTTGAATGGAACAATGAGTGTGAGAACGCGTTCAGAAAGTTGAAGGAACACTTGGCCGGCATGACTTTGCTCACAAAACCCATCCAAGGAGAGCCTCTTATCTTGTACTTATCGGTTGGACAGCAGGCAGTCAGCTCTGTCTTACTCTGGGAAGAAGGCAAGATGCAGAGGCCGGTATACTATTGGAGCAAGGTCTTGCATGATGCTGAGGTGAGGTATGTTGAAGTTGAGAAAGCAATGCTGGCTTTGGTGGGGACAACTCGTAAATTGCGTCCGTACTTCTTATCTCATAACATAATTGTGCGAACAAACCTGCCGTTGAAAGCTATAATGGACAGACCAGAGGCATCAGGAAGACTGGTCAAATGGATAATAGAGCTCAGTGAATTCGAGGTTGTGTTTGAAGCTCGAACTGCAATCAAAGATCAAGCACTGGCTGATTTCATGCAGGAAATGACCAGCTCTTCTGAAGAAAGGCGAGAATGGATAATTTTCATGGATGGCTCTGTAGGGAACCAGGGCTGCGGAGCGGGAGTAGTCTTGATCGACCCAGAGGGAGTAGCCACTGAATACGCCGTGCACTTGAATTATGTCCTGTCTAATAATGTGGCTGAATATGAGGCCCTCTTGAGAGGAGTTCAGATGGCACGGGACTTGGGAGCAGAACAGATTTGTGCTAAGGTGGATTCCCAGCTTGTTTGTAAACAGATAGGTGGAGAGTTTGAAACAATGGAGGATACCATACAGAGATATTTAACTAAATCCAGAGAGTTAGCGAGAGGTATGAAATCCCTGACAGTAGTCCAAATTCCCAGAGAAGAGAATAACAGGGATGACTATTTAGCAAAAATAGCCAGCTCAGCTACGGATTGTCGCGAACGAATGATTACTTTGCTGAGAGCAGATGCAGAATTTGGGACAGAGCAGGTGTGCTCAGTAGTAGAGGAAGAAGACTGGCGCTTTCCCATAAAGGCTTATTTAGAGAAAGGACTCCTGCCAGAGGACAAGAAAGACTCAGCAAGGGTACGGAYTAGGGCTGCTAGATTCTGTTTAATCAAGGGAGAGCTDTTTCGAAGAGGATTTKGACAACYCCTGCTGAAATGCCTGGGTCGGGAAGAGGGAGCTCTGGTCCTTAGAGAAATTCACGAGGGATGTTGCGGCAACCACATGGGTGCCAGAGCTCTCTCCAGTAAGATCTTGCGAGCGGGGTATTTTTGGCCTCAGCTGCGAAAAGGAGCAGAAGATTTCGTGCGTACTTGTGAAAAATGCCAGAAGAACTCGTCGCTGATACATAAACCCGCGGAAGAGCTCATGACGATGAGCTCTCCTTGCCCATTCACTAAATAGGGCATTGATTTGGTCGGCCCCTTCCCCATGGCTCCTGCCCAGAAGAAATTTCTAATAGTGGTAATTGATTACTTCAGCAAATGGGTGGAAGCGGAGGCTTTGGCTAAAATCACGGAAGAGGCAGTTATGAAGTTCTTATGGAAAAGTATCGTGTGCAGGTATGGAGTCCCCAGAATCCTGGTTTCCGATAATGGCACCCAGTTCATGGGTACCAGAATTAGAGCTTGGTGTGCAAAAATGAAAATTGATCAGCACTTCATGTCTGTCTATCATCCCCAGGCTAACGGTCAGGTCGAGGTCACTAATCGCATATTGGTGCATGGGATCAAGACACGTCTGGAGAAATCTGGAGGTAAATGGGTGGATGAGCTGAATTCAATTCTATGGGCATATAGAACTAATCCAAAGGAAAGCAAAGGGGAGACGCCTTTCAGCCTAGTTTACGGTATGGATGCAGTGGTGCCTGCCGAAATTAGCATGGAGACCCATCGAGTTAAGAATTTTGTTGAAGAACAGAACGAGCTCTTAATCCAGGATGCTCTGGACTTGATTGAGGAGAAAAGAGATCGAGCTGCTGTCAGAATGGCGCATATCAAAGGAAGAATAAAAGCGACATACGATAAGTCTGTGGTAAAAAGGCAGTTCCAGGTGGGAGACCTGGTCTTGAGAAGAGCTGATTTGGGAAAGACGAAAGGAAAACTTGATGCCGCGTGGAAAGGACCACTTCGAGTCACCCAAATCTTAGCAGGAGGCGCTTATAAGTTGGAAGAGCTAGATGAGACAGCAATCCCCCGTGCTTGGAATATTACCAACTTACGAAAATTCTACACATAATTGTAATTTATTGATTTTTATTTATTTGGTTGAATAAAATTGCAGGTTTTTTCTTGTGCATCACAAACTTGAGTACGTGTTTAAGCCAGGATTGGCTAGGGCGGCTGCCCATGAATTTTTCCTGACCTGATTGTCAGTTTAAGTCAGGATTGGCTAAGGACGGATGTCCTCAATTTTTCCTGACCTGATTGTCAGCTCAAGCCAGGATTGGCTAAGGACGGATGTCCTCAATTTTTTCCTGACCTGATTGTCAGCTCAAGCCAGGATTGGCTAAGGACGGATGTCCTTAATTTTTCCTGACCTGATTGTCAGTTTAAGCTAGGATGGGCTAGGACGGATGTCCTTGATTTTTCCTGACCTGATTGTCAGTCTAAGCCAGGATTGGCTAAGGACGGATGTCTTTGATTTTTTCCTGACCTGATTGTCAGTTTAAGCCAGGATTGGCTATGGCCGGATGTCCTCAATTTTTCTTGACCTGATTGTCGTTTTAAAAAAACTAGGATTTGCTAGGACGGCTGACCACGATCTTCCTAACCTGATTGATAGCTCAAGTCAAGACGGGCTAAAGGTAAATGCCCCGATTTACCTAACCTGATTGTCAGCTAAAGTACCCGAGCAAAGAATGAGGCCTTATGAGGTAAATTCTGAATTGATAAACGTTGATATAAGCATGATTTGAATGATTTGAGCAGGCTAAAAACCGATTCAAAGTTATTTGGGCAAAACTGAGAAAACACATATGATAAAGCATAAAATTCACATATTTTATTAAACTGCTGGAAAACACAAAAAGCGGGTTGCACACACCCTCCAGGAGGGTGGGCAACTTTGATTACAATAAATTGCAGGAAACAAAAGAAATAGAACCCAGACATTTATCTGGGTGAAGACCTCCGATATGAGGCCAGAGCTCAGCGAAGGCGCCAAAGCTCACGCTCGGTCTCGTGCAGACGGCGGAGATACTTGTCGGACTGCTCCGCAAGGGCATGAGCCTCGCCAGTAACGACGGTCAAGCGATTTGCCGATTCGGCCAAATCCGCCTTCTCCTCTTGCAGTTGGCGGTTGATTTGTCGGAGCTCAGCCCATTCTCTTTTATAGTGACGCTTCTTCTGCCTCTTTCTCTCCAGAAGCCGATAGAGATAACCAATTTTTTCCTTGAGTAAGACCAGTTTATCGGAAAGCTTGAATTTCTCCACGATCAGGGAGATGTTTTTTCTCTTTACAGTATTGAGTTCTTCAAGCAAAGGAGAAGAAGACATTTTTCAGGTGAATGATGAAAAACTGAAGCATGCATATGCGTATTTATAAAGAGGACAAGCACGTGCCAAGGAATAAAAGTACTAGGGTTTCCGGAGAACTAGGAAACCCTAGAAATCCAAAGGTTGCAACACGACAAAAAATCAATTATCATTAAACAGAAAAATTCAAGTACAGATTTTGCATCAGAAAAGAAAACAGATCAGCCACACAGGCTACAACTACGGATCTGTAAAAAAAAAAAGCGCGAAAACAGACAGGCCTATCTAGACATCCCGAGCTACACCTCGGGTTGATCTTCACCAGCTCTTCCCTCTGTCTGACCCTCTGGCTGAGACACCTCGACGAAGTCCTTGGCGAATTGGGTAGACTCGTGTAAATCACCCAAGTTGGCGAAAGTTGGAGAATTATCTACTACCATTGCCAATGACTGTTCAGGGGGGGGAGAAGAAGCCGAGGAGGAAGAGCAGAAGACCTGACGGATGTGGTCAAGGCCGTGGCATCCAGCAGGTGGAGGCGATCATCCTCGGGAACGTGAGAAAAGGAGGTGGGCTCAGAAATGCCTTCAATAGCGGCAGATCGGTCGTAAGGCGTGGAAGGGTGCTCAGCCACCCACTTGGCATGGGCATCCAGGCCTAACCCGAAGAAGACCTTCGCCTCAGGAAAGAGGAGATCGTACAACTCCCCTGAGCCCAGGAAAGCCCGGCGCGTCATCTCTCGGGTCAGCTGTATCAGACGCAGCCCTTCCTCTGAATTGAGGAACTCCAACCTCCCTTCAGCTCGCCCTTCAATGCGGCCTCGGCCCTCTCAGTTGACCTCACCCTCAGCTCGAGCCTGCCAGACCTTATCTTTCAGCTCCTGCTCGCAGAGAAGGACCAGGGCTCGGTGTTTCCCCTCGGACTCCTTAGCCTCACGGAGTTCCGACCGCGCCTGCTCCAGCTCTACCTTCAGCAAATCCATCTCTGCCTCAGACCCTTGAAGCTTTGCCTGGGCTTCCCGGGCCTTGGTCGTCATCTTTAATCCTCTTTCCTTCAAGACCTCGATCTCCTTCTTTAGATCAGCGTGCAATAAGGAGCCCCGAGCCCGGGCCAGTAAAGACGCCCTTCCCACCATGGCCTGGAAAGAGGAAGGGGTGAGTAATGAACTTGAGGAAACTGAGTCTAGTAAGTGAAGATATTTTTTACCTGCGCCTTCGCTTTACAATAGAACTCAAGTAGTTCTGGATCTGACATCTTGTCCACAATATGGCGGTCCGCCGTGGGAGCTAGCCCCATCATAAACTGTTTAGCCACCTCCCCGGGGCAGTTGAGGATGGACCTGTTGAAGAGGGCCTGATTGGGATAGGGAGGCACTTGAGGACCCGCTGCAGGGGTGTCCTGAGGAGTTATCTCAGGGATGGCTTGAAAGGCGGTTTGGGAAAGGTCTTGAGGAGCGGATGGGAGATCAGCTCGGCTCCGCTTCCGCCTTCTCAATTGTTTCTCCTCCTCGGGGCTCTCAGAAGATGGGGCTGTGGGCTAGCGCACTGACCCCCTCACCCATTCTGGATTCCTTCTTACCGTCCCGAGAAGAATCGCCTTTGGCTCAGAAGCCCTGGATAGCGGTTGGGGTTGGCTCTGGAGAGGTGCCAAGGGGATGACCTCTTTCGAGGCTGAAGAAGCTCTGGAAGGCTCTCCCAGGAGGCTCCTCTGGCCTCCTCCTGCGACCTTCTGGGATTTGGCCTTCATCTTTGCTTGCAACATATTTACTGAAATAAAAGAATGAAGCAATTAAAAAATAAAGAAATGATAACGGAAGGAAAGTAAAACCAAGTCATTCCAATAAAATACCAATCTCGATAGGCAGAGGCCCGTTCCCTTGTTGGGAGTTGAAGAAATTCAAGAGTTTGGTGGTAAGAATTTTGGATAGGTCGAAAGGGTTTTGGTTAAGGAGGGCAATTTTCTCGCCCAAGTGTGATGGTCTGTCACCTCGGGATAGACGCACTTGGGGATGTATGAAATGGATAGGGGTAGATGGAAAACCCCAATCTCCCGAGCTCTGGACGAAGAAGAACTTCTTCTTCCAGGCCTTGTGGGATGTGGGAAGACCTGTCAAGAAGTGGAAGTCTGGTCGTCCTGAGAGGTAGATGAAGCCAGAGGAGCTCTTTGCCTGAAATAAAGAAAAGAAAAGCTGGGCTGTCGGAACAATCCCAGAATATTGTGCTGCTAAATGAAATCCAGCTATAACGCGGAAAGCATTGGGCAAAAACTGTTGTACTGGGATATGGTACATCCGAGAAATGGCTATTATAAAAGGATGAACGGGGAGTCTCAGTCCGGCATGAAACTGGTCTACATAAAAGGTCAAATGATTAGGAGGAGGCGATGAAGCCCTCTCATCCGGTGCCGGACTGGTAAACGAGAAATCATCAGAGATGTTAAAAGAGGCGCGGATGTTTCGGAGGGTTTGATTACTAACTATAGAGACTGTGTTATCGAGATGGAGATTTGGTGAAGCTACCGGAAGCCTTTCTCGGAGAACCTCCAAGGGTCTCTCCGAAAAAGTGGCAGAAGGCGATTCGGAAAAAGAAATATCCACGGAGGAGGTGGAATTCACCGGCCCTGCTGGGGGGATCCTCCCGGTGGAGTCGGAATGAGAAGAAGAAGTAGACATAATTGAAAGATTATGAAATAGGAAAAGAAAGTACCTGATTTGTGAAATAATCGGAGAGGCAGGTTTCGAAATGAAAATCGCTGAGATACTAGAGAGAAAAGAAAAAGATGAAGAAAGTTGAAAAACAGAATTTGAAAAAGTGAAGGAGAAAGAAGGAATATGGAGGGACAAAAAGAAAGTTGGTGAATTTGAGAATCGGAAATCGAGGACGGGATTTGATGGGGATCCCCGCATTTAATGAAAATAGTACTTTGCGTAGTGAGCTGGAGTGCCAACTGCCCAAGGTCAAATCACACGCCACCAAGTTGTCAGTTACGGAAGAGACGTGTGGGAATAGTGACCGTTTGGGAAAGCAAACCGACACCACTAATGCCAATAATTAGGACTATTTGGCAGGCGGATATCTCGGGATTCCCCCAGTACGAGAAACCATAAAGGACAGAACGACCTCATTTATTTCAAAAAGAGCCTTGGAATATTACAGATCTACCCCAACTGTTCGGGTGGAGGAGTTGATAGGGCAGCATATACGCCAGACCTGTTTTGGGGTAGCTCTGACATAGCTATCAGGAAGAGATCACTAAAGGCTTGAAGATTATGCTGAGCTAAAGTTCCGGGGATTAAAAGTTTAGTCTGGTCTGGGTGAAAGATCTGGTTAAGTCCTCTGAGGAATAGAGCTCATTCTCATTATAGCAAGATTTGACCTGTTAAACGGCAGAGACACAAAAGAAAAGAAGAGCTGGTTAAGTCCTCTGGTTCCTTGAATTCTGCTGAAATCCTAGAGAGCTGAAACAAGGAACACCTGACTAGAGTCAGGTCTGATATTAATACCAAGGTAATACAGGAGAAAGACATAAGGAAGGCTTGGAACAGGGGAGACCTGTTTCCTAGATTCCGGGCAAAGAGACAAGTGGGACCACTTATCAGAATTGGTTGCCAAAACGGCCCTTGATTCGCGGCATGTGCTCCTGAGATCCCGGCTGGGGTCCCCACTAGGAGAAACTATAGATATCTCAGCCCCAAGGCTGAGAGAGGTATGTCATTCTCTTGAGCATTTCTGCTTTGTTTCTGGAAAACACCTCAAACGCTTACTGACTTAAGCATCGGAGAGGTTTCCACCGGAAAATCACCGGTGGTCCTTTCTAACTTGTGTTTGTGGTGCAGATCACGAGGGTGTTCAAGGTTCCAGGCGTTCTCAACGTTGGTCATTTTTTGGGTTGAAACAATGGTGTTGATGACATGTTGTTCGACCTTGGCGAGCAATATAATCAAGAAGGCAATATTGGTGGTGTTCCGGCATATCTCGAGGAACTGGTGAATGATGCCAAAATGGAACTATACCTTGGATGTAAGAAGATTTTGAAGACATCTTTTATTATAAAATTGATCCACTTGAAAATGTATAATAAGTTGAGTAATAAAACCATCGATATGCTTTTGCGGCTGATGAAGTCATATTTTCCGGATGGTGAGACACTTCCAAGTTCATATTATGAAGCTAAAAAATTTTTGCGCGACTTGGGATTGGGACTGGATATGAATGCATTCATGCATGCAAATATGATTGTGCTTTATTTTGGAAGGAGAATGAAAAATTGGAGGCGTGCCCTGTTTGTTAGATTTCTCAATGAAAACTCAACGATGGTGTGGGGAAGAGGTTACCACACAAGATTTTAAGGTATTTCCCATTGAAAACAAGGCTCCAACGCCTTTTCATGTCCCATAAAACATCAAAAAATATGGTGTGGCACACAGAAAAATGAGTTTGATGATGAATATATGAAGCATCTGGCAGGTTCTGCAGAATGGAAACACTTCGATAAAGAGTTTCCCTGGATTGCAAATGATCCTAGGAATGTTAGACTAGCTTTAGCTGCAGATGGATTTAATCCATTTGGAAACATGAGCACCACTTACAACATGTGGCCAGTGATTCTAGCCCCTTTGAATCTTGCCCCTTGGGATTGCATGAAAGATCCGTTCATTTTCTTATCTTTGCTGATTCCAGGCAAGAATTCACTTGGGAAGGATATTGATGTTTACTTGCTTCCATTAATCGAAGAGTTGAAAGAATTGTTCGTTAAGGGGGCAGAGACCTTTGATGTTTCTTCAAAAAAAACTTTTCAAATGCATGCTTCAATTTTGTGGACAATAAATGACTTTCCAGCATATGGAGACCTGTCTGGGTGGAGTAGCAAAGGGTACATGGCTTGTCTGATTTGTAACGACCAAACTTATTCCGTGCGACTATGTAGCAAGATAGCTTACACGGGACATCGTCATGATTTACTGAAAGATCATGCTTGGAGGAAAAGTAAGAGGTTCAATGGGAAAAATGAAGACGCTAAGGCGCCTAGAGGTTTAACTGGGTAGGATGTCTTAGTGTAGCTGGAGAAACTGCAAAGTCTAATACCAGGGAAGCATGAAAACAACAAGAAAAGGAAGCGGGAGCTTGAGGAGTTAAATTGAACAAGCGTAGCATTTTCTTCAATTTGCCCTATTAGATTAAGTTGAAGTTAAGGCATAATTTAGATGTAATGCATATCGAAAAAATAATATATGAGAGTATATTAGGAACCTTGATGAGTGTAGATGGGAAAACAAAAGATACGGTGAAGGCGAGGTTCGATTTAGAGGACATGGAAATTCGTGAGGATTTGCACTTAATCAGGCGAAGTAATGGAACATGTGTGATGCCATCTGCTTGTTATGTTATGTCAAAAAAAGAGAGACAAGACTTGTGTGAGTTTATACAGTCTATTAAATCTCCGGACGGGCATGCATCTAATATTTCTCGTTGTGTTAGTTCAAGCGACCACAAGTTATCTGGGTAAAAAAGCCATGACTGTCACACACTTTTACAATGAATACTTCCTATTGGAATTCGAGGATCCTTAAATAAGGAAGTGCGTGAGGTACTAACCGAGTTAGGTCATTTTTTTCAACACCTATGCTGCAAGAAGTTGAAAAGACGTGAATTGGAGAAAATGAAAGAAGATATTTGCTTGATTTTGTGTAAACTTGAAAAGATATATCCTCCCGCTTTCTTCAATGTCATGGTTCATTTGCCTATTTATTTACCGGATGAGACATTGCTTGGTGGCCCAGTTCAATTAAGGTGGATATATCCCATTGAACGGTATATAGTTTTAAATTTAAAAAATTTAATTGCATCAAAACTTATATTTCTACCATGCCGATTATTATATATTCTTCCATTGGTTTTAAGAAATTTATAATTGCATCAGACTTTATATTTGTCATCATGCTGACTTTTTTTCCCGATAGATTTCTATGTGGCTTGAAGCAGAGTGTGCGCAATAAAGCTCATCCTGAAGGATTAGTGGCCAAAGCATACATCGCAAAAGAGTGTTTAACCTTTTGCTCGATGTACTTACAGGGAATCGAAATTAGATTTAACCGAGATGAGTAGAATAATGATAGAAAAATTGATGATAGTTTATCCACATTCTCACAAAAATGCCGCCATTTCGGAGCAACAAAACTTGTAGAATTGTCTAAGGAAGAGTTCAACGCACTACAGTGGTTTGTCTTCCAAAATTTCGAAGAGGTTGCACCATTTTTTGAGTAAGTATTGTATAAAAATACTTTACACATTCAAATTAATTTAATTATTTAATAAATCTAAATTACCTTTTTATATTGATTGTAGGAAGCAAAAGGAAGAGATTTTGTTGGGAAATTGTGTGAATTTAGTCCACGAACATAAAAAGAAATTTCCAGCATGGTTTAAAAAACTTGTAATGTTATATTTAAAGTAAATACAAAGTATTTTATCAACGTATGGATTAATTATTTTTTTTTCTTGTTTTACAGATGACTAAGTTATATGGAGAGGAACCATCACAGGTAAATGAATCTTTATATTCACTAGCATGTGTACCTCACAAGTGTGTAAGAAAGTTTTCTGGTTGCATCGTGAACGGGGTAAGATTTTTAACTGAACAACGCGATAGCCGTCGAAAAACTCAAAATTGTGGGATTGTAGTGGAGGGTAACCATGGGGATGACAACATTGATTTTTATGGGGTTATAAAAGATATTATTCAGCTAGATTATGTCAAAGATAGGCATGTTGTTTTATTCAAATTTGATTGGTTTGATCTTGGAAGAGAAAAAGGATAAGGGATACAAAAAGACGGAAATATCGTGAGTGTCCGAGTTTCTGGAAAATGGTACGAGGACGACTCTTACATATTAGCTAATCAAGCAAGGCAAGTTTTCTACACTAATGATCCTAAATTAGAACATGATTGGCGTGTCGTGATACCATTCCAGCATAGGCATGTTTATGATGTTACGGAGATGCACGATGAAGAAATGGATGTCGACGATGTTTTTTCTATGGAAAATGAAGTATATCAAGAGAATGATACAAACAATCTGCTTGAAGTTAATCTTAGTGAAATACAATCATTAAGCAGGGATGAAATGGACGTGGAGGACATTGACGGGCCGATTATTGCAAGATCACCTGAAGTTGTTGAGGTACCAAACTTAGATGATGTTGATGAGTTAGATGACACGTTAGCTGACTATTGCACCGATGATGAAGATTATCAAAAAAGAAACGATTCTGATAATAAGACAGACACAGACAGTGATGATGATAATCGAGAAGATTGGTGAGGATATCTGCATACATTAATCTATTTTGTTTTGATAGCTTAATGACCTTTAGACCAAATAACTGTTTAGTTCATTTTTTAAATGAATCTCTGCTTTGTTTTCTACTATTGACGTTATTTGCAATTTTTGCAGAAATATGTTATGTGAACGAAGATGTATCGGTTGAAATTTATCAAGTTGTGAGGTCTTATGATTATCGTGATTTGATTTGCTGACCGGAGGCGACGAATCAGAATATTACAACTATAGGTGGTTGTGGGCATCTTAATTTTCTTAATTAACATGAATTGATATTCTTGTTATTACCTCTTTGGCAATGAAACATTGAAATTGTTTCTTATTATTATAAGCGTTTTTATTTTCTTAAATGTTTTGTGTAGTATTATTGTCAATAAGAATATGAATGATTCCTCACTTTCATGGAATTATGATGCAATAAGTGCTTTGGTTTGGTGTTTGGCAACTTTCGTAATTGTAATGGGGTGTTTTGTATTAATTGGAGAGAGGGATTTAATTTGGTGGAAAGGCATACATGTTGTATTCAAGATACATATAATGTATAGACATTTGATTCTACAGAGGCGTGTTGGACTCTAGTGTTTGAATTTGGTCTGTGTTTCTCCCTTGGGTTGTTTGGACAGTTTCAATTAAAAACTTGTGCTTGTGGCAGTCCAAAGACTCATCTTGGGTGATATGAAAACTTGTGGTAATTTGGCATTATATTTTCATACTATCAGGTTTTATTCCAAATAAAATAAAATAAAATAAAATGCTTTGGTTTTTATTTATTGCTTCATCAGACATTATGATTTTTGTTACTTTGATGAATAATAGTATTTATTAATGTTTAAAGTTCAAAAAAAAAAATATAAATGTGCTTTGGTTTTTATTTATTTTTGATCATAAAGATTATAATATTATTCATGTCATGACTTGATAATACTTATATAGTATATACATGAATATGTCAAAGAGTGAAACATAGATTAAGTTCAAGCATAATTAAACATTTCAATCAAATATATTTTATTATTATTATTATTATTAATTGTGTAAAACACATAAAATAGCTATTTATTTTAGTTAATATATTTCTTTAATGTTGGTTTTATTATTTTTAAATTATTGATTACTTCAAATATTATACAATATATAGTAATTAAAATTAATTAACATTACATTTAGAGAAATTAATGAGAAATATGATGCTTTTAATAACACAAATATGCAGTGATACCAAAAATTATCTCTAATTATTATCAATTTGTTATCGAAAGAGTCTCCTAAATCTGGTGTGAATTTGTAATAAAAATAAAATTACTATGACAAATTCATATTTGACGTCACCAAAGAACTCTTTCGTGTCAAAATAATGTTGTCGCCATTTTTCTAGAACTGATGACAAATTATGGCGTTGTCATGAAAAGAAACTTGTTGTGACACCAAATATCGTCACCATTTCTCAAGGATACATTAGTGACAAAATGATTTTGTCACAACTAGAAACTTATCGTGACACCCAAATCTCGTCACACTTTATTATATGTTTGTCATAAAAAGGGTTTCCCGAACCATTTTTTTTTGTCTTCCAATATTGTGAAAAACTATATTTAAACGTCATAAAATATAAGTATTAGTGAGGAACTCGGTGAACAACTCTGACAACAATAAATGTTATCATAGAAGGGTATTATTCTATGACGAAATTAAACAGTGTCACTATTGATTAATATATTATGACGAATTTTTATGGATGAAAAAAAATCATCACTAACTTGATTTCTTGTAGTGAAAAGATCCTGATAGAACTTGTCTGGGAGAACAAATCCTGTTCGATTTTCATCAAAACTACTATAATTGGCTGATTTTAGAGGCACAATCCTGTTCGATTTTAGGGGGATTCAAAAATCAATTTGCCTTTGGATTTTTGCAAGCAATTCCTGTTTTGTTTTGTCTAGTTTCTACGAGTTTCGACAATTTGAGGGCCCTTGCTTGTTCGATTTTGTTTGATTTTTACTCGCTTCAATTTTGGATGGCCCTGCTCGATTCTTTTTCCTTATTTCTACGAGTTTTGATTTTGTTTGCACCCCAATTGCTTCGATCAAGGATGAATCGGGTAATATATTTTTTTGTTACAAAGAAAATAACACATCCAATAGGTTAAAGTTAGAATGAAGGATAAATACCCAAGTTTGGAGAGACGACGACTCTTGATGTTGCTAATGTGTTTTTTCGAAAGGAGATTAGAATATGAAGGATAAATGTCTATCATTCTCGTCTAAACACAGTTGGAATTGTCTCAATTTTCTACCCATTTTTCTTGAGGTTGAATAATGGGCAACTAAAATAAGTTTAAGAGTACAAAACTAAACCTCGTATTTCCAAAATAAAATTTCGACAAAATTCGGATTTAAGGCATGCATAAAGAAAAACAGATGCTGCATCTAGTAAATGTTATACTTTTCACTCACTGAGGATCAGATTCTTGTGTGTATAATCGACCCCTTCATCTTTATGCACAATATGTCAATTACCTCTTAGAACCCATTTTGCTGTCAATAGTCCTTAGACTCCTACTGGACCCCGAGCATGTATCTTGTTGATGCTTATTCCGACCTCTGCTCCAAGGCCGAAACGCATCCCATCACGGAATCTAGTGCTTGCATTGTGAAAAACTGCAGCATTGTCAACTTGATGTAAGAAATACTCAGCAGTTTCTTTATCTTCCGCAACAATGCATTCGGTGTGGCCACTTACATGTCTACGTATGTGATCAACGACAACTTTCACTTCATCCACAATTTCGATCGTGCAAGCCCTCGAGTTATACTCATGATGAAACGATATGGCCTCCGAAACTTGGAGACTAGTATTCGATTTTTGAATTTTCTATTTTGGATGCCAGTCATGAAACTTGTTGCCTTCGATTGATCATTGATTTGGAAATAATGAAATATAAATATACAACTGTTCAATAGAAATGCACGAAACTTGTTGCTTTCAATTTTATGTCATTTCAATTGATGTAGGTGTTATGTAGTTTATGCACATTTATATTTTATTATGTGCAAAGCAATGCATTAAATTATGCACAGTTAGTTCAATATGGTTTAACAGCTCTATGGGTGCAATCATTTGATGTCGTTTTAATTGATGTAGGTGTAATGTGGTTTGTGCACAAGTAAGTGTCAATATGGGCAGGAAAATGTATTAAATTGGGCACAATTGTGCACATGTTATGAAGTTTCAAATAATTTTTCTGCCGCGTTATTTGTGGTGTGTGTTCTGTTTTGTGCATTGATATATGGAAAAATTGTGCATGTGATATTGAATGTTCTTCCCAAAATTATGAGCCTCTTCGACAAAGGATAGTCATGATACCTAAATCTACAATATATTGTGCACCGACATGTGAAGATGCCATTAACACTTATTTTAATAAGAGATTTACAAGCTTGTATAAAGTTATATAGTTTTACAAGTCTTATGCCTCAGTCATTGGAAAAAGAGTAGATTAGAAAAGTCAATGAAAGGGAATCAGAAATGGAGGATGTGCACGAGGGAATATCATAATAATATGAGAACTTGCCCAAAGAGAAAACAGAGGGTAATACATGTATACTAATGAGGTACACACAATTGTGACCCTGATATTCCACATTATTCAATGGCAAAATGCACAACTGTCACCCTTGAAAGTTGTTTTCTCCTAATATTGTAAATTGTTTTCTATTTTGTATGTGTTTTCTGATTGTAATAATAACTTATTTGCATAATGTATTTGTAGGTAATTTGAGCAAGGAAGCAACAAAGAAAGCAATTGACATTTTTCAAGACCAACCCTTAATATTATTTTTGTATCATTACTTTTCTTGCTTTTGCAAACTTTTTTGTGCACAAGTAAGTATCATTTTTTGCACAACCATGCAATTAGATCTGCACAATAGTTTAATAAATTTTGCGCGGTAGCATTTCATGAATTCCTATTTAAGTTGTTGGTCTATTAGGCTTTAATTACTTAATGTGAGATTGAACTATGATTTGTTCGTGTTTCACAATTAAGAACTTTGACCATTTCCTTTTTCTTTTCATCTTATTTCTATAGTTTGTTATTGATATACCATATACCTTAGTTTATTAAAGTATAATCTTGGAGATTGTAGGACAACCTGAAAATAAATCGACAAGATGGTTTGGTTTGAGGGAAAATATTTCATTTTTGGTACACTATGTTGGTCACATTCCAGAAAAGGTACGCGATGTTGTCCATCATCAAACAACGTCTATTAAGTTAGATAATTCATCAAAAAAGGTAAGAAAAAAGCCCGATCGGGCTTTTTGCTGACGTGGTATGATTCAATACTTTTTTTTTATCATTTTTCTTTAATTTTAAATATTAAATTGAAAAAGAAAACTGAGAAAACTTTCATTTTTGGTACACTATATTGGCCACATTCCAAAAAATGTACGTTAAATTGGCCATCATCAAATCATGTCTACGAAGTTAACCAATTCATCAAAAAAGGTCCAAAAAAAGCTTTGATCGAATTTTTTTTCATTCTAAAATGGTATAATTCTATATTTTCTTATCAATTTTCTATAATTACACAAAATAAATTAAAGACAAAATTGTGTTTTGCACTCCCTTTTCTTTTTATGTTTTTCTTTTCTCTTTTCGTTAATCTAATTAATAAAATTATAATCAATAAGAATTAATATAAATCGTTTATAAATATAAAAATATAATACAAATATTAAAAAATATATAATAAATATAGAGAGTTCAAAATTCATTTATAATAGATTTTCCCATATATATTTTTATATATATTTTATTATTTTTTAAGATTTATTTTTATATTCTTATATTTATCTCCGAGTTATTAATAATAATTTTAATAATATAAGAACATATAAATTATTACATTAACTTTATGATTTATGAAGATTTATTTTATGTTTATATATTTATCACTGATTTTCTTTTATTTCTTATTAATTAAGATTTTTATTATTTTATTAAAATAAAAATAAATGACGGCAAAACAGGTTTTTGATTACAACTTAATATTTAAATAAAAGAAAATTCATAAAATAATATATAATTATGCCACGACAGGAAAAAAATCCGATCAAAGCTTTTTTTGGACCTTTTTTGATGTATTGGTTAACTTAGCAGATATGATTTGATGATGGCAAATTTAACGTACATTTTCTGGAATGTGGCCAACATAGTGTACCAAAAATAAAAAATTTCCCAGTTATTTTTGTCAATTTAATATTTAAATTTAATAAAAATGATAAGAAAGTATTGAATCACGCCACGTCAGCAAAAAAGCCCGATCGGCTTTTTTTTTGTACCATTTTTGATAAATTGGCCAATTTAATAGACGTTGTTTGATGATGGCCAATATCGCGTATCTTTTCTGGAATGTGGCCAATATAGTGTACCAAAAATGAGATTTTCCCTTTGATTTGATATATATATATATTATATATATATATATATATATATATATATATATATTTATTTATTTATTTATTGATTGTGCATAATTGAGCAAGTGTGATTTTGTACTTCTGCGATGGCCCATGAGTTTCAAGTGGGATATGTTTATGTGCACAAGTAAGTATCAATATGTGCACAATTATGCAATAAATTGTGCACACAAAAGTAAAGTAATAAAAAATGTATAGTAGAATCTTTTCTACTATTTCTTATTTAATCACGCATTTTAAAAAGATATAACTTATTCAAATCAGAACTTGAATGCAAAGATTGACTGATGGATCAATATAATAGAAGGTCAATATGCGTTGAAAACATAAGTGGGCGAAATGATAATTTTAGGGAAAAAATTGAAATGATCTATTTCCTTTTCTTATAACTTTCTAATATCGTACGACATCAATGGTGTATGGTACGGGTCAGCCACAATTCTACCCGATGATCGGATCGTAATGTTGTACACCGACGACATCTATGAATTCAATCATATCCAATGCCTAGTGCATCAAATTATGTACAATCATGTAAGAAATGAATAATAATATAATAACATATGCGCAACTAAGTGAAATCCTCAATATAAAATTTTGGATACATAAATCTTCGTCTTTCCCTTTGCATGAACACATTAAAGCACCATATAAATGTTACAATAATTTGAAGTAAAACACTAAGAATTAATGCATCTTATGCAACATAAAAGAAACAACTTAATCTGATAATTCAAGTACAAGCCCTATCTTATGCAATACTTATTGTGCGAATTCATAGTCAGTATTGTGCATAGTTAGTAATGCTATTGTGCACATAGCTAGAACTAATGCAACAATATCATTTTAAAAATACTGACATTTTCACACACAAAAACAGTATATAGCAAAATTTTAAATGCTATAATGGCTTGACAGAAAAATAAGAAATTGAGAACATGCTACAACAGCGTGATTCATAATGCATAAAATCAAGCACAGAACTTATCCATACTACAAAACCCGTTCACCAGAAAGTTTTTGCAACTAAGGACACAACATTATCCAACAACTCCAATATAAGTCAAATTACAATGCCAATTTTTATATTAGTTCACTACTAGAACATTAGATTTGAAAAATAGTTCCAAACTAGCTAAAAACCTAACTCAATGGAGTAATTCATCGCATGAAGTTCATTTCTTCAAATCAGCCTTCTATTCGAATTTCTACCTTAAAACTGAGAGATACTCCTTCACGATTTGCACGTTTACATTCTTCAACTTGTTTATCTCTCCGCATACCAAGAGTGGTGTTTTGCATGTAGTTTTTTTGTTTTTCCTATTATTTTTAGTTAGAGCTTTATGTTGATTTTAGTAGATTTTAATAGAATTTTATTAAGTTTTTATGCGGTTTTTCTAGTTTTGTCATTTTTCACTTGACTTTGTAATTTTATATTTTAATGGGTTAATTGGTTCAATTACCTTGAGGTTTGGTGTAATTCTTGGGTTTTAATAATTAAAATTCTCTTTTAATAGGTGACTTAATGATTTTTAAATCAAGCTAAGAGAGAGTATACCATGGACCCAGGTGCACCCTGTAATTTAATTTATCATCGCATATAACTGACATATATCATCACATATAACTGGTACATATCATCACATATAACTGATACATATCATCACAAGTAATTGAAATTCTAAATTTAAAATCCTAAAATTAAAAAAACAAACCCTAAAAATGGAAAATTAATCCTTAAAATAAAAAACTATACCCTGAAATTGAATATTAAACTCAAAAATCCTAAATTTCTATCACATATCATCACACATAACTGACACATATCATCACATATAACTAACACATATCATCATATATAACTGGCAGAATGATAGATTTTTGCCGAGACTTTAAAATGGAAAATTAAATAAAAGAATAAATACCTAAACCTTAGAATGAAATATTTAACCCTAACAATGGAAAACTAAACCCTAAAATGTAAAAATAAACCTTAAAATGGAAAAGTAAACCCTAAACTCTAAGTTTTTGACACATATCATCACGTATAACTACCATATATCATCACGTATAACTGTCATATATCATCATGTATAACTATCATATATCATCACGTAAAACAGGGTGCACCTAGCAAGATGCACTTAGGTGCACCTAATAAATTGCCAAGGCATGGAGGCCAAAAATTTGCCTATTTGCATGCCCAAGTTGGTACCTAGAGCAAGTTTCAAAGGGGCTAACATTCTGGGATGGTGGCCCATTTTCGTGCCTAGGCAGCCCAAACTGGCGCCCAGCAGCAACCCAGGCAGCGCCCAACAGCCCAAACTGGCGCCCAGCAGTAGCAACCCAGGTAGCAAATTGGAGCCTAAACTGGCGCCCAGCAGCAACCCAAGCAGCGCCCAGCAGCCCAAAGTGGCGCCCAGCAGCAACCCAGGCAGCGCCTAGCAGCCCAAACTGGCGCCCAGCCACCCCAGTCAGCCCAAGGACGCCCCAGCCAGCCCCAGCACACCCAGGCACACCCAGACCGAGCCACCTTGAGACAAGACCGAGCCACCTTGAGCCATCTTGGTCAAAACTGGTCAAATTTGGTCAAATTCGCGAAATTAAGCCTAAAAAGCCCAAATTGACCCATTTAAACCCAATAAAAATTAGTATAAATAGCTCACAACTCTCATTTTGTAAAAAACAACTCCCTTCCCAACCCTAACTTAGGGTTGGGATCAAATTACTCTCAAGCTCTTGATAATTTTCTCTTTCCTTAGGTTTTAGATTCAATTTCAAGTTTTGATGTATTTTAATTTCTGGATTTAGATTTACTTTCATACTTGGCCTTGGGTTTGTAAGCCTAAGAAGAATCCAAATACTCCTTTGGATTGTTACTTTTGATGCAATTTCATTCAAGCTTTGTTTCATTTCTTAATTCAAGTAAGTTTCCTTTCAATTTCATGTTTTATGCTTTATTTCCATGCTTTGTTCTTCATTTCCATGTTTGTTCTTCATGTTATGCTTTTTGCCTTAGCACCTTGATCTCTTACTTGATCTTAAGAATTGGCTATGGAATCTAGATGAGTGACACATCTAGATCATAGATCGGGTCTTAGATCGTCTTGATGTTGAGATTTTCACATGCTTTATTTGCAATTTAATTTTCATGCTTTGTTCCATGCTTAGTCCTAGATCTATGCTTTGTTTTTTGTTATTTTTCATAAAGTTTTAAACTTTCATGTCAACTTTCATTGCTTTGTCCATTCATGCTTTCAAATTTTGCTAATTTGCATTATTTAGGATTTTATGCATAGTTGTACCTTGTGCTTGCATGCTTGTACTTGGTGAAACATTGCATTTTCTTGCTTATATTCATTATTGCTTTGCATTTTCAACTAAGTCACACGACCGAGGCATCTGACCAACTTGCAATTTCAATTCCTTGGATAGTTTAGCTAGTTTAATTGCTTTATTTTTATTTTTCTTTTATTTCTTCAAGCTTGAAACACATTGAATTCTACAAACGAATCGAATTACGATAATATCGAACCAAGAACCCGTTGATATATTTCAACACCACTAAAATTCTTCTAACAAGTGGTAATACTCTGGATACAATTTACCTATTTTCTTGTCTCCTGCCTTAATCTCACACACCCAGTTGCCCTTCAATCAAGCCCCCATATATGATCTCATGTGCCTCATGGTGAAAACGCCATAGTCCATATTTTCTACCCATATTGTGTATAACATCTCAAAAAAAAAATATTAGTCCAAGTTTTTCAACCACATTGACGCAATGTGTCATATTATGTACTCTAAGAAACTTTGAAAAAAAGTCTTTCTGCAAAAATAATAATAATTTATATGGACAAAAATGACAAGGAAAAACTACATGCAAAGAAAATGTATATGATGCACATTAATGAGTAATACATTGCAAAAGGGTCCATTCAACCTGCCAATCACAATATTTTCCCCTTCAGATCTCAATTGAAAAAAACTAGATCTGAACATCAAATCCCCAAATCACCCATTTTGCATAAATTAATTAAGCGATAGAATATTTATCAAGAACAATTGTGTATTTGAAGATTTTTCTTTACCCAAATCTATTCGCACAATCTAAATGCGTATCTATATGATTTACGAATATTGCTATTTAACAAAAACTCTCAAAATCTTAAGCTTGTAAAACCTAAAGAATAACAAGAACAACCGGAGTATATCAAGAATTTAAAGCATCTGGAAAATCCTAATGAATCAAATACTTACAGATTGAACAAAATAAAAAAAAATCGCCAACAAATAAAAACTTACTTAATAATTAAATAACAGACTTACGAGTTTGAGAGTTTAGGGTGCGTCAGCCATTACAATATTTATGATGTTCGTAGGAGTTTTCTTCTTTTAAAAAGAGCTTACAAATTAATGAGAAAAATCAATCGAGGGTTTTTCTTGCATTTGATTCAGTGGAGAACGAACGAGGGAGTACATATTTATCTAAAAATCCACTAGGTCTCTTAGTTACAGGAATGTCACTGGGTCTCTTAATTAAATCCATTAAAAATTAGTGGCCAATATTCATTCTCATTCCTCACACAAACATATATATATATATATATATATATATATATATATATATATATATATATATATATATATATATATATATATATATATATATCCTCAACTTATCAATACACATATACTCATACCTATAAATAAATTAATATTTTATCCATAACAACAGAATAGAATAAAACGGCAACACTCATTAACCAACAATGAATTGATATACTATAGTAAAGCCAGCCTAAAACCTTTATACAAATAGACCGCATTCACTTGAAGGGATGGGATAGGATATTGTAGGATATCCCACAATATTACACGTTTACTTTTACTGATTAAGGCCCGTGATTCAAATCAAGGCCCACAATATTACACGTTTAATTTTTGACATTTTTAGTACATAATTTGTATGTTGTGTTCATGTCTTTTGATTTTTATTATGTTAGAGTTGCCCTCAATAGTCTTTCAAATTACGAATGATATGCAGGTAGTGAATCGTTGTTTGATTACATGATTGGCTAATTATTTTCCATTTTATATTTATTGGCCACATGGTTTGTGTGATGTTAGAATTGTAGTTCTAAATTTATGATAAGAAGGATTCAAATGTATTCTGTATTAGGTAGTTTAAGCCCCACCGCATTTAAGCGTTAGTTGTTTAATTTCAGTATCCGGCTAGTTGTTTAATTTCAATATCTTGATACATCTACCTTCTTTCCGCCCCTTCCTTTTTATTTAGTGGTTTAGCTCATATCGTTATTTAACAGCGTACTACCTTGAAGAGCACTGATGGATTGTGTTGAGGCAGATGTTGAAATAGTTCTTATAATTGACGAAGTAATGAATCTAATTAAACTCTTCTTCATGATGCTTACTTTTTATGAAATATATATCATGGGCGTTCGTTGCCAACATAGTTTCAAAGAACATGCATGTGTAAGATATCATTTGTACTATAGTTTACCTGATCAGATTAAGCACACGCGGAAACTAATCAATATCAGTGATAAGGATTGTATTGAACAATTATGAATGGATAAAAATACCTTTGGTAGGTTTTGTTATTTATTAGAGCACACTGGTGGTCTAGTCCAAACCCGAAACGTCTTATTTGGTGAACAAGTTACAATTTTCTTAAGTGCGTTGGCCAATTATAAAAAGAACTGTGTTGTGAAGTTTGATTTTAAAAGGTCCGGATGCACTATTAGTAAGCACTTCAAACATGTACTAGATGCTATCTTAAGACTCTATCCCGTATTAGCAGTTCAACCCACTCCAATTGATGACACGTGCATGGATGGCAACTGGAAATGGATTAAGGTAAATCCCTAAAATATTATTCTCCATTCATGCAAGAACAAATCACAATAAACTTTGCTTATACCTGAATTTCATTCATAGTTACGGGTGGAGACTTGTGAATTATATTTTTTCAAAGGACTGCTTAGGCGCGTTAGATGGGACATACTTTGGGGTTCAGGTCCCATTAAATCAAAAACCTAGATATCGAAATCGAAGAGGTGACATTTTAATGAACGTACTTGGCATTTGTGACCAAAGACTGAATTATATCTTTATTGTAAGTGTTTGGGAGGAATTGATTGTTGATACTCGTGTACTCTGTGATGTTATTACTAGGCGGGATAGATTACATGTACCTGTTAGTAACTTGAAGCGACTCCATCAACCCACACACTCAAATTAAATTTAAACATGCACTAACCCTTTTTAAACTAATGTCTCCCAATCAAAGCATCTCACACAGTTTCTTAAAGCTGACAGGGAATACCTTTGTGATTGTGGATACACTAATAATCCTGGTTTTCTAATGCCTTATAGAGGGGTAATATATAATTTAGACGAGTGGTCTATGGGTGTTGGGGGGCCTAAGAATTACAAAGAATTATTTAACTTGCATCATGCAAAGACTCGTAACGCGATCTAAAGATCATTTGGTATCTTGAAGCTTCGTTAGGTAGTCCTATGTAGTACTGCATTTTATTAAATAAAGGATCAAAATAAAATGATTATGGTGTGTTGTCTGATTCATAGTTTTATTCGTTCAGCAATGGCGGTTGACCCTTTGGAGCAAGAGGTAGCTGAGTTCGCTGCCCATGATGGCAATGCAGATCAAATTCCTGATGACTACATTGACCAAGTAGAACCATCCCCGGAGTGGACCAACTAGCGAGACTAATTAGCAGTGTATATGTATAACGAGTGGATTTGTCTATAATGTGCATGTGTTTGTCATTTGTAAATGAGGCCTTAGATATGTTACGAAATTGTAATTTCATGTCACTTTAGGGATTAACCCTGAAAGTTGTTTGTTATTCTCTGCTTACTTGACTTATGTTTAAAGTTCATTTGATGATCACTGATATGCTTGTATTCATTGCATAAAAAGCCTAAAAAATTCTCTCAAATTTGAGTATGCTTGTGTGGACTCTGTATGTTAGCTAACTGTCGGTTGAAATGCCTTTTGCTTTTTAGTAAGATAACATGGAGTCACAAGCAAGCATCATTAAATCTGTTAACAGACGGGTGTAGACACTACACGAGGAGACAATAGTGGTTCATGGTCTCAAAGATCTAGTTGTAAAAGGCTGGAAAGCCAAAAATAGATTCAGGTCTAGGTATGCTCATGTGTTGGAGCAGCACATGATCCAAGATCTATCGGGTACTGATATCAGGGCGGAGCCGTGAATCGAACTTTTTACACCTACTTTTTATTTAAAAATAAAAAGCTCGTCCGCAAGAGAACGGAGTAGGTGTAGGTGGTAAGTTGGACTCGAGTCGAATCCCAAGGAAGACTAATCGGAAGTCATTCTGGTGTTTGATTTTACGAACATAAAAATGAAATAAAAACTAAACTAAACACGCGATCAAATTTGGTTTGGGGTTTTCTAACATCTACGAGCAATAAAATTGAAAGCTTGAAACAATTATAAAAATGAGGGTTCTAGTGCGCCAAGATCATCTCCACGATCAGGGTTGTTAATCCCGATTGTTCTAAATGACCCTGGGCACTAGAACGATAAACTTAGCCAAAAAACATTATCATGGTCAAAGCATAATTTCAATGCAAAGCATGAACATAATCGAATGGTAAAAAGAATACGAACTAAATTAACATAAACATTCAAAGATAACCAAAGCCAAATACAAAAAGCAAATAACAAAGTTCAGAAACACCTATGATCTAGAAAAGCATCAGCAGCAATCCAACGAACTTCAGCGTCGATAAACGATCTTCAACGTCGGACCAAATAGAAACAAAGAAACGACGAACTAAAAATGCTAATCTTGCATGAATCGAAAGGTGGCGAGAACCGAGGGTTCTTTGCATTGCTCTGACCTTCCCCCCAAGTTCCAGCACTCTTGAAATGAAGAAACCACCGGCCTTTTATATATTTCCCCAAAATAACTGCTCAAACTGCCAGAGCGTCGACCGATGCGGGCTGAGCGTCGACGTCGACGTGTGCTAGGGTTCTCGCGTTGACTCGGCAGTGCGTTGACTGACGCGAGCATGTATCGAAGCGACTGCAAGTTTGCGTCTACATGTGCATCGACTGATGGAGCTAGGATCGACACTACTGCAACTTTTCGTTGACCTAGTGTCGGTTGACGTGGGCGGCTCTCGGCATCGATGCGGGCGCTGCATTGCGGTGCCTACAGGGCTTCGGCACTTTACTCGTCCTGTTTTCTTTGTTTCGAGCTAAAGCACTAAAATAAAGCAAAATTAGACTATTACTTATAAAATAGAGTAGAAAAACATTAAACACGATACGAAATGAAAAACTATCAAAAGAAAGAAAAACGAGAAGAAAATAAACCTAAATACCCTAAAAGCACACAACACACAATGCAAAAACACAAAAAAAATCACATACAAATATGTACAAATCAAGCCGCATATTATATCCAAGATACATATCTAGTAGAAGTAATACTCTTCTCTCTCGTTAATACAAAGTCAATCTGGTTTTGGTTGGAATGACGTCTCAAACATGATAACATTGAGTAAAGAGGCCATATGGGATGACCATGTTAAGGTTTTTATTTCCATAAAAATTAGGTGGTCAGGTATTTATTTTAAAATAGTTAGTTACCATGTACGGTTTCCTATTCACAATAATGATTCTATAATTTGTAATTACAACTTGATCCAAACGCCAAACCACTGAGGAACAAGTCTTGGCCCTTCTTCAAGGATTGGGTTGAGATTTTTGGGAAGGACCATGCAACGGGCAAGAATGCTCAAGGATTCGCAGACGCTGTGAATAAGGGGCTTGCCAGTGAAAAGGCAAATGATGGTACTCAACCTTATCTTAGCTCGGATAGGCAAAGTCATGGACTTGGGGGTGACACTAGTTCAAATAATCATTGCGAGAGTAGCTCCGCATCGAGGAAGAAAAAAAACAAGAAGAGAAAATCTTGCAATGCAGTGGAGGAACAACTTTTGGATTTGATGGAAGCTTTTTGCAAAAAAATAGATTCGCATTTAGGAGTTCTGGCTGAACGCATCTGCTTTTAGTAAGATGCGAAGCGACAGCATAAAGAAGTTTTTAAAGAGCTTCTAAAAATGCCCTTTCTATCCACCGATGACAGGTCGGCTATTTCTAAGATTTTCTGCAAGAACAACGAAGATCTTGACCTCCTCTTTAGTATAGCTGATGAGTACAAGTCCATCATGGTTAGGATGATGTTGGACGGAAGACTTTAGTCAAACTATGTTTTCAAAATAGTTATTTTGACCCAGTGTGAATAAGGTCCATATGCTAATATTTGACTAATAAATTTGAGTATCGGATTGCATTCCTTTCATCTGAATTTCTGAATTATATGGATGTCTCATGTTTTGCAATGCTATAATAGGGTACACGCATTACTACGTTATTAATCGCTTTCTATGTAATGAGCTGAACTGTTTAGTATTCTCTTATGTGTTAATCATAACTTTAATATTATTATTATTATTATTATTATTATTATTATTATTATTATTATTATTATTATTATTATTATTATTATTATTATTATTATTATTATTATTATTATTATTATTATTATTATTATTATTATTATTACTACTACTACTACTACTACTACTACTATTATTATTGTTATTATTATTACAACTAATAATATTATGGTTTGAGGTGCCTCGTGGAGAGTACATTATTATGACGTATCTATGGGTTTTACTCCTCTTATTTGTGGTTCGTCATATCCCATTTACGTAGCCCTTTCACGCATTTAAGTAGCCCCCAATTCAAATCAATGTATTATAGCCATTTGTACAACACTGATTCTAGTTCACACCGGTGGAGTGGTTTGAATCATTTAAGATCAACCATTAAATAGTCTCATATACCACCATGAGTGGAAATACGTTTTGAAACGCAAATAGTAAGTACAATGGTTAGTTGAGGTGCCATGATGTGTGGTAGTTGAAAGGGTGCCTTGCATGCGTTAAGTTCATTAATGTCTTGGAGTAAATGAGTTTAGGGACTCTTTAAATATATATATGTGCACTGCAGCTATAGAGAACTATTCTAATATTCAGTGTTTGAAGATAGTAAGCAACATGAGATTTGTGTGCCAAATCCACGTATGAACAAGTAATACAATAGGTGACCGCACTCTATACGATTTGTAGTTAATAATTTATTATCGTACGTGTTCCAACCCAAAAAATGACTGACGTTGAGAATGCCTGGAACCTTGAACACCCTCCTGATCTGCACCACAAACACAAGTTAGAAAGGACCACCGGTGATTTTCCGGTGGAAACCTCTCCGATGCTTAAGTCAGTAAGCGTTTGAGGTGTTTTTCAAAAAGAAAGCAAGAATTCTCAAGACAATGACTTACCTCTCTCAGCCTCGGGGCTGAGATATTTATAGCTTTCCCTAATGGGACCCCAGCTGGGATCCCGGGAGCACATGCCGCGAATCTCGGGCCGTTGTGTAATAAATCCTGGCAGGTGGTCCCACTTGTCTCTCCACTGAGGAGTCTGGGAGCCAGATCTGTCTTATGCCAGGTCTGCCTCCATCTAACATTACCTCGATTTTCTAGTTATCCTCGCGGATTTCAAGGAACCAGACCTGTCACGAGCCAGTCCCTCTTTCCTCCCATGTTTCTGCTGCAAACGGATTAGATCTTGCGGTAACGAGGACAGGCTCTGTTCCTAAGGGAACTAAGCCGGGTTTTCCCTTAATATCAAGCTTGAGTTTAACCCTCAGAACGTCAGCTCGGCATCACCGCCAGGTTTTCAACGACTTCTCCAAAATAGGTAAGCTGAGAGAAACCTCTATGCAGTAAACAGCTCTTCTTCGCAGAGCCATTGTAGTTCTCTTATTTAGATTCCTTGAGGTCAGAGCTACCCCAAACCAGGTCTGACACAAATATAGCCCTATCAGTAGGGTTGAAGGTGTTTTTGTTTTCATACAAAAAATACAAATATGTCATCTAAAGCTGTACTTATTTTGTAACCTTTCTTATTATAGCCATGGTTCTTACACGTAACCAACGTAACCTATGTCTATGTAATCCTTGGCGACTTTTGAACTGGTCAGCTGAGGATGAAGAGATTTGTCATGACTTATTCTTTACCATATGCGGATGCACACCCCATATTCATGACCCAACCGTGTTCAACACAGTGTTCTACGAGCTTGCTAATCAAATGTATAAGGACTTTAATAAGCATTTCAGTATGGAGAGAGTCCATGTTAATATCCACTTGATGCGGACTCAATTCAATGCGTTTATCACTTCTAAAGACTTGCCTGGTGTTCAGGTGAACCTACGGAACATGCGAGTTTTGGTAATTCCAATGTACTGGGAACACAATCGGGGTAAGGTAAGATGATATGCATATTATTGATGATTAGATTCGTTGTACTACTTGTAATTTGGTCGTTCATATTACTTAACATCAAATTACACCCATGCAGGAGACTGACAACCAAAAGTATTTTAGATTGTTCAGTTTCCCCCAGTATAGGGTATGTTATGATATCTTCGTCATACAAAATGCGGCTACAATTGACTTCAGTGATGAACCTGGAAGTGGTTGGGATAACCCGCTGTATATCGATGGTGTTCCTTCTGATGATGAAGATCCTGAGCTTCCGATTAATGCAGATGCAATAGACGTCGATAAGCTTCTGGTTGTGCATGGTCCGTACGTGGCTGGTGGCTTGGGACCTCCACTTCATTTGTCAGCAATAGAAGACGACAATGAACAAGAAGACTCTACTATCACCGATATGTGATTACTATGATTGTCCAATAAATGCAACCAATTTTCACCATTGCGTATGTATAAGCAATGTGTGTTCGGATTGTGTAGGTTGTCACTATAAGTAGCAAGTCATTGCTCTGTGCTTTTTATATGTGTTTTATGCTTTCACGTGTGCTCAATTTTTCATTTCAAAGTAGGATCCTATCCGAATGATTTTTGCTTAAATGGAAATATCACATATCTGTTTAAGCTTCATACATTTTAACATTTAGATTTCTAGCATCTTGGTTTTCTGGTGTCAACATTCGAGTATCCGTGTCAGAGATTGGAGTTCGAGAAAAAATTGACAAAAAAAAAAGATGAATCGGCCACATGAAAATATAAATTTCTATATTTAACAACTAATACATGTGTTAACACACACTTATGATGCAAAATCCTAGATGTACACACGAACAATACATCTACTTAGCCTGATGGGTCATAATATAGAAAGTGGAATTGTAAAATGTTAAAAAGTAGGAGTACACAGTCCATGCACACAACGCTGGAAATTGTCAATGACTTGTTTTATCTAAAAATTGACATAGTACAGGATAATAAACGCACAATATAATTAGACTTTGGTGATGATTATCGGCATGTCACTCTCTCGTCATTCTACGTTATTGGAACCCTGCATGGAGATGAATTAAGAAAACAAGGTCTTCGAGCTAGGGGTCCTGGGTTCACGGTACCTGAAATACGTGAGATAGTCATCGACTCGGGAGAAGGAGGCAGCTGATTAACAGAGTTGTCGGATACAAGATCATCATTGTCAATAATATATTCCAAGTTATTCCAAATTGAACTAGATGAACTACTCCTCTCCCCCACCTCCCCCCCCCCCCCCCCCCACGTCGACATTTATGACATTATTAGCTTGGGGCGGAGGTGGTCAGTCAAACACGTTATTTTACAAGAGAAAACGGTTTATGGCTTGTTCTCGCATTTAATGATCTCATCCCCATAGAAAATAGATTGATTGTACAGACCACAGAAGATCATTTTCAACTCTTTCCAATTCGGGTCTCCAAATTCACGATACGCCATGGCAAATGGTTCAGAATACCAAACATAAATATTTTATTGGGAAGAATAGTTTGTTATCATTTGGATTACACTTATTATACTTTTCATAGTTTTCTTCTTGTATACCAAAAATTATTAAAAATGCAACGGTAAAAATACTTCAATAATTTCTTTCCAGACTTTCCTGGGGGCCTTCATCTCTCCTGTTTCCTCCAGGTAACGTATTCCGTTCTTGCGTAGGATCCCACAGAAAACACAAAAATAAAATTTGAGAAAAGCCACCTTGTCTAAGCAGTCTGTGGAACTGAACTTCATCCGCATTTCAATATTTAGTTAGTCTTTTTAAAAATCAATTGACGCGGTGTTTGTCTCCCCGAGTTTGAACAAGCCAACATAACGCACATCCTGTAATAATGAAATGAGGCATTTGTCGACGGCCTCGGTCCATACTTCATCGTACAAGAACAATTGTTTAATGGGTTCACCATTTGACATACTTATCTTGTTTCTTTTTTCTTTTTTTCTTTATGTTTTTGTATGAGAGAGCCTTATAATTAAATGTTGTATTATATAGGTGTTTGGGTAGTGCCAATATGGGAAAGGAAAGTGATGTTTCTTTACTGGGTTATGCAAGTGGCTTTTATGCTTTTCTCGATGTAGAGAATATATTCCATTCTGATGTATATGCTTTTTAAAAGTAGATTGACCTCATGTAGGTAAAGTCACTTATTTTCAAAGCCACGACTGTTCTCGTTTTCCCTAATTAGTAAGGCATGAACTAGTTTTGGAAATAACACCACATGGTCTGTTAATGATTAGATTATTTATTTTTAGTACTACCTTTTCGCAACCAATCAAACCATACACAATTAATAACCTCCTCATTAACCACTTTTCATGAAAGATACGAAAAACTATTAATATAAAAAATAAGCTGTTCTGAAAAACACTAAATAATGTCCCTATAAAACGTCTTCATTTGCAATGTCCTGCATATTCCTTCAATTCTCGGGTGCAAATAGTTCCCGCAATCCATAAAACATGGGATCCCCAGAGTGTACATAAACCCAAGCAAATTTCTCTTTATGAAAAAGAAAAAAATTATTAATATCATCATGTTTACAACTGTAATGAATAAAACTAACATGAAATCACTAACACTGAGAATGTAGTCCTATATGGACTTTTCACAAACAACTTGGTTCGTGAACACTTTGTGGCCTACAACACTTATACTAAGAATTCATTTAAACACTCAAAACCGTCTATATAGTTTTTCGACCCTCTTCACAAAATAGCCATAATCGAAGTTACTGTTATACATCATGTTCACACCATCCATAACTGTTATAATGGCTTCAGAATTTGTTGAGCCGACTGTAAGATTTCCTAATGCGTGTTTCTCAACAAGTATGTATACAAAATATTCATCGACTTCCAGAGTCTAACTTCCGGTGTAGAAAACCTTAAACTGGAGTTTTTTTTGTTTGTCCATGGAGTAATGTCTAAAATTAGGGACGTATTATGCACTGGATGAAAACCTTTTAGTATGTTTTCTTCTAGCATCCCCTACAAATATTAAGGAGAACACTCTTTACAATCATGTAGCTATATATTAAATCATTTTGTGGGCTGTGAAGTGACTATGAAATACAGAACTACATATCTAGAATGCAGTGGGTAAGAGAATATATTCCCTGATATTGATATGGTTCTGGTTGACACTTTTGTATGAGAATATATTCCCTCTATTTTTAGGCTAATATATTAACATATTGCAAAAAAAGTTAACATCAGATTGGACAGAAAAGTCTTATTTGCAGACATGGTTGGGTAAGATCTCGTCTCTCCATACCATTTTCTTGAAATGGACATTATAATCCATTCAATTGTTATTTTTGATGAAGGATATGAAATTCTGAAACTAGTGCTCCACAGTAGTTTAAACAAAGATGCATATGATATTATTCTGATATAATTTTTTGGGGTACTTAGTACATCAAAATGAATTTGTGTAATACCTACTTCACTATCGTGACTTATTAACGCTTGCTACACATACACAATTTCAATTAGCGATGAACCATACGTGACATTACTTTGTTAACCATAGAAGGACAAAAATCAAAGTGAATACCCATGCCATCAGACTTAATCGGGCCGTCTTTTTATAACCTTATTTGTACTTTTGATATTGGCTTGTGCTTGCGTGGTGTTCATCACAAAACTATTTTATCTCCGGATGTATGGTATAGTCCTCAAGTGGATGATCAGTCCAGATAAACATAATACATTTTCCTTTCTGCAAACATATAATAAAATCATAAAGATATAGGTAAATGAGGCGAGATTTATATGCTAGAACACATTCACTTGGTATGGCATCAGTACCCCTTTCTTAGGACACGCAATAAAATGATGACCGGTATTACTTCTTAATCTTGCGGTTTGAACCCTCATTTCTTGACGAAAAATAACATATGTCATGCAGATCTTGATGACATGTTGGTCACTTGTACGCAAGGGAAGATTGTCGCTGAAAGCCTGAACTATATGACCTACTCATTGGACTATTTTTTTCCACATAATGCATAAAGAGCTCTTCGTTGTAATGAAATAAATATTATAAAACCATATGTATATAAGTATATGAAATACGATCAAGTGTTAGCTCCATAAACATATAAAAGTTGTCTACACAATAAACAATATAGTTTGAAAAGACATATTACAATCATTATCCTATTAAATGATTTGGTGCCAATCATCTGTTATACGTGTTCAGACTAGTTTAACAAGAACAATATCTCACAACATTGAAAACAAATAAAATAACCAACAACAACAACAACACAAACCGGGTATTTATATACATATATGGATAGTGGGTAAAATCCATGGATATTCATAGTTTGGTAATATTCATCTAGAGTTTAATGTTCGATTAACTCAAATTTACAAACTGTGAAACCCTAAAACTGACCGACAAAATTACTTGTAATACCTGTTCGGAGGAGATACGTACCCGTCGATTAAGGCACAACAACAATGAAGGCACTTTCTTCATCTCGTAGCCCCCTGATCGAATTTTGATCTAGCAATTGAAGTTGAATTTTTCGTGGTGTTGAATATATCAAAGGTTCATTTGGCTTGGTATTATCGGAATTCGATTCAATTGAAGTATTCAATGTGTTTCAAGCTTGAAAAATAAAAGGAAAAGGAAAATAAAGCAATTAAAATAGCTAAACTAAACTAGAAAATGAAAGTGCAAATTGGTAGGATGCCTCGTCGGATGCCTTAATATGTAAATGCAAGCAATTAATGAAAATAAGCAAAAACAAGCATTATTTCACCAAGTACAAGCATGCATGCACAAGGTACAACTATGCCTAAAAAATCAAATAATGCAAATTGGAAAAAATTGAAAGCATGAAAGGAAAGAGCAATAGAAATTAACAAGAAAGTTCAAAACTTTAAAGAAAATAACAATAAACAAAGAGTAGATCTAAGATTTAACCTAAAACTATGCATGAAAATAAAATTCAAAATAAAGCATAGGAAAAACTTAAAATCATGACGATCCATGACCCGATCTATAATCTAGATGTGTCACTCATCTATAATTCATAGCCAAATCATAAGTTTCATCATGAATTCAAGTAGCTAAGACAAAAGGCATGAAATGAAGAAAAATGCATGAAACATATGAAATTACTTGAGATTAAACAAATCAAGGACTTGATCTATGATCTAGATGTGTCACTCAACTAGGATTCATAGCCAATTCACAAGATCAAGCACAACTTCTAATACCTAAGGCAAAAAGCATAAAACAAATGAAGAACCAAGAATGAAATTAAAAGGAGAGCTTACTAAAACTAAAGAGAGAATCCAAAAGCTTGATTGAAATTGCAAGGAATTAAAAATCCAAGGGAATACTTGAATCCTTCTTGAGCTTACAAACCCAAGGCAAAGCTTGAAAATTAAATCTAGAGAGAGAAATTAAGTCCCAAACCCAAGCTTGGGTTGGGAGGAGGTGTTTTACAAAATGAAAGAGAGGTTCTATTTATACAAGTTAATTAGGGGTAAATGGGGTCAATTATGCCATATGAGCTTGGATTTCCATATATTGACCAAATCTGACCCAAAATGGTCAAAATAGACCATTTGGGTCGAGTTGGGCTCGATTGGCTCGGCAAAATTGCAAGGTGGGCTCGGCGCTGGGCCGGGCTGGCTCGGTCGGCGGCAGCTGTCGGCAGGTGCTTGAGGCTGTGGCCAGGCATGCTCGGCGGGAGTTGCGCACATGGCCGAGGGCTATCGGTAGGCATGCTCGCAGTCGATCGACTGGCTCGGCAGTCGATCGACTGCTCTCGGCAGGATGGGCGTGGATGGCCACTCTCTGAAGCGCAGTCGAGCCAGCCCTCGGCAGTCGATCGACAGGCTTGGCATCGACTCGACTGCTCAGCTGTCGATCGATTGCGCTCGGCATTCTCGGCAGCTTTGGCGCTGAGGTCTCGGCAGGCGTCGGCAGGGTCGGCGCTGGGTCTCGGCAGGCTTCGGCAGCTTGCGGGCGAAACTCGGCAGCTGCGCGTGGGCTTGCGGGTGGGACTCGGCAGCTGCGCGCGGGACTAGGCGGGCGTGGCCGGCAGCGCTCAGCAGCTGCCGAGCAGCTGTGCGCGGGACTCGCCTTTGCTCGAGCCAAATCGAGCCAAGGGCCAATTTTCACCTTCTTGTCAAAACCTAACACAAATAACCCCCATCCACAAATTAATTGAACTCATTTAACCATTTTAAGTATAAAACCAACAAGAAACACGAAAAGAACAACAAAACGAGAAAACAAGTGAAAACCTAACAAAACTCGACTAAAAAACTACTAAATTAACATAAAATCCTAATTAAAAACACGAGACAAACACCACAATTACATGCAAAACAACAATTCACGTAGAGTTGCATAAATCCCTCTTCTCACTCCTTCCTCCTTCAAGTTCAGAGCTCCCTGTTTTTAGGAATAAAAGTCGAATTATGTACTCACAAAAAGCAAGGGCAAAAATGTCGATAACCATTTAATCAGGATTAATCCTTCTAAGTGAATGTAGGATATGATTCCCAATCCTATTCCAACCACCCATTGTCACCTACAGTAAAAAAGATTATATATATATATATGTACAGTTGCATCCGGAATATTGTGATGCATTTATCCTACCTCATCACTCCATGTGAACGCGGACATAAGGTTTTTACTACTCATTTGGATTCCAAAAAGTAAAAACCTAGTCCTAAAAACCGTGAAAAGTCAAGTTCACATACGACCTTATAGCTTTTGGCCACTTTTATGGATTGCAAGAAGCGGAAGCATACACATGTTGATAGAGGCATGCTCAATGACAATAATTATTACTTTGGGTCGATTTAAATCATGATGAGCACCACGTCAAAAGATATGAATTTCATGTTCGAACTACTAAGGTTGCACATGTTTATGTTTTCATTTTGAGAATGTTTGAAATGAGATAAATAATGATAAATGAAAATTTGAAAGAAGAATGAAAAATTTTGGAGTGTGAATGTATATAAGATGAGAATGTAATGATTGAAGTTAATTTAATATAAAAATGGTGAAATAATGATTGGTAGTTAGAGTTATGTTAACAATGGAATGATACAATTTATGGTAAATGTGCAATAATGATTGATACTAAACAACTTATTATAAGAATAGATTTAAATGATTGGTGGAAGAAAAAAGTGAAAGTGAGCCTGTCGCGGTCTTCTTCTTGTATAATATTTGGCTATGGGTGCTCCTTCCTTGGACTTGGCAGCCTTCTGGTCTTGTCAGCTGCCCTGCGATTTGACCTCCTTCCGAAATCTCTCTGCAGTGCACCTGAGGTATTAGGGCGCCATCCACCTCTACTCTCATCTTTTTCCATGGTTTTGGCTACTTCAGCACTAACCAACCTCATGAATCTACTGCTTCTCGCCTTCCCACTACAAGCAGTAGGGACTAGTTTTTCTAGGGTTATGAAATAGCCTGGAGTCCCATTTTCTGTTGATAGTTTTGTTGGGTTCGCTATGATCGTACGGGGCTTACGCAGCGGATTTTAAAATTTCTAATTAAATAAAACAAATATATATCAAATATATATACTAAACCCCGTAGATTTTATTAGCGATTTTAACGATCGTCATGTTTCATTATTATGTATCGAATACAAATTTTGATTCTTATAAAATAAATAAATTAATACCTCTCGATTAATTTCTCCAAGCGACGATTGAGAGGGAATCAATTCCCGGCTAAGTGGCTAACACCAAAACTTCTCGCTGTAGAGATCCAAGCGTATCCCCTCTAATCGAGTCCACCTTTTGATTGCGACACCGGAAAAATTCTTCACTAGTAGAATCGTTCCGTTTTCAAATTGATAGGAATAACAATTAATCCAACAATCAAAAATTGATTGAAGATTAATTATTGTAGATAAAAATTATCAATTAATTTTCATCTACAAATTGAAGATTTAAAATAAAGTATAAAAGAAAATTTTGAAGACATTTCTTCTCTGTTTTTCGTTTGCAGATTCAAAGAGGGACGACTGCTTTTTGAAAAAAGGTATAGAAACCTTTTGTTTTT
>BMAC01000084.1:1496337-1516421 GCA_014905375.1 Phtheirospermum japonicum | reverse complement strand
CAATCAAAAGATAAATCTAAGTATTGTACAATGTGAACAAGGTTACCATCGTACCTCAAGTCAARGACTAATCATGTACTATTGCAATATGAAAATTCTTATTCGACAGAAAAATCTTCCAGTTAAGAATTTCCATCGGGTCATGTTCAATGAACTTGTTCTCYAACAAGCACYYACATATATGCACTCGCGTYACAACGTTGATGTTAATGGAATGCAACATCCTTGTCTTACAAGCATGCATCATATGCGCAAGTCTTACCGGGCTATTCAATGTCCTATCTCGAAAAGCCCATTGACTTGGAACAAGTTTAAGACCGAAACCTTAGAGACATGTTCCATGATTGCCATCATATGCGCAACCATGTCCCATAGTTTAAATTGGTCTAAGGACTTTATCATACGTGCAATTATAATAAAAGCGAAAACATAAGATAAATAAAGTTGCCCTTATTAATATAATTCTAATAAAATCATTATACAAGTAGAATGAAATCCAATCTAATTGGAACGTCGTGCACTCTACTCTAACAAGTTTATCAGCTTTGACTAATCCTAATGCCTTGGCTAACCATAGCTTTGGCAATTATTATGATTTGTGGTTCCATATACAGGATATGTAGACAAATTTGTTACCGTATGCAATAAAGGTTCTATTAATCATCACATGATTATGATAAGCGACATATTTCTCTCATTTTATTGAATGGTATATTTTTTCCTCACTTGATTATTAGTTTAAATATCATTTTCTTCAATTGATTACGTATTTTTATTATTTTATCCTCACCCTATTAAATATGTATGCATGTTTCAGTTTCAGAGGATTTTTTTTCATTGTTATAAATATGTATTAATTCGCCTCAAAACATGTTTTAAAATAATAATTTAAAGATAGTCCGCAACAACATGTTGATGACAGCATGGGCGAAGTGGATCAAGTTGTATTCTCTCGGGAAAGGCTAAGAGGATGTAATTCTTGTGTTCACATGAAAATGAAAATCAAACCTATAACTACACACTCAATCTAATTAATGTTTTGAAGTTCTACAATTAAATTTGAGAATTAAAATGGAATTTCAAAGGAGATCATTTTTTAAAATGATTATGAAAACGAGTTTAAACATTAGTTATTAAGGGGTATCTAGGGAATTACACTCGTCTCAATGTTTACATAAGCAATTTGACACCAACAATTTGATCTTAACTATATCATAAAAAACTAAAATTCGGATGTAGCCTCTAATCGAAACCAAATCCGATAAGAAATTTCATCTTGGTCCCAATTCTATCTAAAATCAAATCAAGTTAACTAAAATACTTACTCATTAGGTCAAACTTAATTAAATAATGCACAAACATGGTTGTATAGTCATAGTAACTTGTCTAAAGCCATATATCCACTAGATTTATCTAAACATCAAGTAAAAATACAAGAAACAAAATGAAGAACAAGAAATAACATCAAACATACAATTAAAATCATAGAAAGAACCTGAATGATTGAGAACCAAAGTATTCTCGGATTCCCACACCACCTCCAACGCCACGAACACGTCCAGGGTGCTCTGGTCGATCAATTGCAGCACTTAGAATATCCCTCCGTCCCTCTACAATAAAAGAGTCGTTTCTATGCTCCTCCTCCAACTCATCCTACAACAAAATAGTAATTGTTTAATGATATTTTAGATCTTTTTGTTATGTTACGATTTTAAAAACTAATTAAAACATAATATCTTAGGTGAGTGGAATAATTTATTAGTAATTATTAAAATATTTATATATCTTTTATTTCCTACTTAAGTTGTTTAAATGCATTTCTTATTAACATTTTATATGTTATCTGACCTTCTTCAAATATATCGTCTCGTCAGAAAAACAACAAAAAGTTGCTGAGTATTACAAAAAGCAGGAGAGGCTTTTGGAAAGATTCAATGAAATGGAGACTGTTCATGAATCTGGTGGTTTAGCAGATGCTCTAACAGAGGTTGATTTGCTTACATTTTTATTTTATTTTTTGTAAACCAAAATAATTACTTTCCACTGCCGTTCCATGATAATATAATTTTTGATTTCTGAAATCTGAATACTTTAGTGCAGGTATATTCAGTTTCATTACCTTTCTTGGATTCATCGACTCTTTTACTCCGTGATATATATTTTTTTTGGAAAGAACTTTTAGATTTGAGTCATTTTGTAAAACACGAAAACATGTTTCTGGACTGCCCCGGCCTACTGAGAGCGTAATACTTATTTTGTTTGCTCAAATATCTGTCAGGATGAATTGAAACAGCTTGCCAAGAGTGAAAGGATGGCTGTTCACGTGACCATCAATTAACGTAGAGCACATAATAATGTACTAATTGATTGAGAAAGGCCTATTAGGCCTCAAATTGAAACTAAATAATGAAAATGGAAACATACCCCAAGAAGTGTCACCAAAATGCGAGCTCCATTGCAACCGAGAGGATGCCCCAGTGATATAGCTCCACCATGTACGTTCACTTTTTCCTATAAAACAAATAATTTTAGAACAACGGAATGTCCATCACAAACCAAACATGAGATAAGATTCCACTTATGAAGGATTCTGATGCAAAAACAAACTGTAAAATTATCAAATTTTCAGATAACATATATATCATATATGGATTATGTTGTAAAATTTTCATGCAAAAAATTTGAACATTTCAAAAATTCCGACAGTTTTTTGTGTTTAGAGCGGTCGGAGATTACAAATTCACAAACCTATGTACTATAGATAGCAATTAATCACGAAATTAGGTTGCAAAGTCACCAATCCTATACTAGGAATACAATTAACTATAGAAAATAAATTATATCTTAAAAAATACATATTGTACAAGATGAGAATAATCTCTGTTTTCCTTAAGCAACAATTGAGAAAGAAATTTAAAACCTGTTAATCAATCACACTACACGAAACAACAAATCTGAAATGAATGGGATTCAACAAAACACAGACTTAGGTTTCAACAAACTTAAAGTCATCTCAATTTTGTTACTTTTTTTTAATATCGTAGTAGTTCACCTGTTTGAACGTCACATGTATTATTATTATTGTGATGGATTCTTTTTTTTTTCCGATAATCCTATCACTTTTAATTATTAAAGTGTCGATTTTGAACTAAAAAAATATCACTTTCCATATTAATCAAATATTTAAGTATAGGATATGAAATACATATTTTCCTTTAATATTATTACTATTAGTTTTGATAAACAAGTGAACATAATATCAAAACTCATGTAGCAGTATATAAACATCATTGATAAGTAGCTTGTTTCTAGAACCAACTATATTTCTTAATCATAAACTCATGTGGCCACGTTTTTATTCCAAGAGAAACATATATATAAAAGTACATGACATAGTGGAAGCTTTGTAGGTGTCAGCCCAAAGTGATATACAAGCTTTGGGTCATTTGCCAATTCCACCAAAACTTCCTGAAGAAAATAAATAAGTTAACCACATTAATCACGAGACAAGCTTCATACTTCGTAAAATAAGCGTACTGGTATTCTAGGTACACGGTACGCTAAAGATTTATAAATAGTTAAAGCGACAGAAGATACACTTTTTATAGAAGATCGACTGACTTTCAAGTTAAGCCGGTCCTAATTATTCATAACTAAGAGAACACTTCCCACTATAATTTAAGCACCAAATAAAAACTATTTCCCTTCATCTCAGTGAAAATTCAAAATAAAGGCTTACAGTTATCACAGAAAAATAAGATTATCTAGTGAGTCTTAATGCTTTCTAGTCTCTATTTATTTGTCATTTTTCCTAATAATCTTGAGATTTTGATTTTTTTTTTTTTTTTTGAGATTTCGTACAACTTTATTTACCTAGTGTTATATATAACTAAATAATAGGCAGTCGTGCACGACAGTTCTTTCAGGTTTTATGATCACCACAGCACACAATGACAAAACAATTACAATTGTTTTTGAGCTACAAGCACTCTGAGGTACCAAAAGTTGGCCTATTAAGCGTATGGGATCATGAAATTACGGATCAAAACACAAAATCCGATAACTGCCTGAGCAAGGCGTCATTCAGGAAGCCGCCGGCAACGGGCGTTGGTCCAACAGAGGAGGACGGAGCAGCGCCTATTGTAACCCCTGCTGATGGCCCAGCTCCATCGAGCCGTGCCTGGGGTGTCCCAGCTGATCGCGGCATACCCCACGGCGCGGCAGAGATGGGTGTTTCACCAAGGTCCCCCACTAAGTTTCTTCGTAATCCGTCAGAAGACATGGAAAAGGAGCTCACGTCTTAGCCCAGATTTCCCACAGACGGCGCCAATTGTTTCAACCCAAAAAATGACCAACGCTGAGAACGCCTGGAACCTTGAACACCCACCTGATCTGCACCACAAACACGAGTTAGAAAGGGACCACCGGTGATTTTTCGGTGGAAACCTCTCCGATGCTTAAGTCAGTAAGCGTTTGAGGTGTTTTCTAGAAAGAAAGCAAAAATGCTTAAGAGAATGACATACCTCTCTCAGCCTTAGGACTGAGATATTTATAGTTTCTCCTAGTGGGGACCCCAGCCGGGATCCCGGGAGCACATGCCGCGAATCAAGGGCCGTTTTGGCAACTAATTCTGACAAGTGGTCCCCACTTGTCTCTTTGCCAGGAATCTAGGAAACAGGTCTTCCCCTGTCCCAGGCCTTCCTTATTTCCTTCTCCTGTATCACCTCGGTATTAATATCGGACTTGACTCTAGTCAGGTCTTCCTTATTTCGGGTCTTCCTCAGTCCGTATTGTCTCGGCTCTCTAGGATTCCAGCAGAATTCAAGGAACCAGAACTGTCGTGATCCGGCTCTTCTTTCCTTTGGTGTCGCTGCCTTTCAACAGGTCAACTCTTGCTATAATGAGGACGAGCTCTATTCCTCAGGGGACTCAATCAGGTCTTTTTACCCAGACCAAGGCTAAACATCAGTCCCCTGAACTTCAGCTCGGCATAATCTTCAAACTTTTAGTGATCTCTTCAAGATAGCTAAGTCAGGAGGGATCCCGAGCGATAGCCACCTCTTCCTGATATTCTATTTTATCAGGAGGGTTAATTAGATCTTTCTCTGAGATAGGGCTGTTCTAGCCCTCTCTTAATTTGCCCAACTATCCCGAGTAAGAGCTACCCCAAACCAGGTCTGGCGTATATATTGCCCTATCAACTCCCTCCCCCCCCCGAACAGTTGGGGTAGATCTGCAATATTCCAAGGCTCTTTTGAAATAAATGAGGTCGTTCTGTCCTTTATTGCTTCTCGTACTGGGGGAGTCCTGAGAAACCTGCCTGACACCCAGGCCTAATTATTGGCATTAGTGATGTCGGTTCATCTCCCCAAGTAACAACCACATCATTCCCTCGATTACATGCCACATCAGCCCTAATCTAGGACGGTCGACGCTCCAGCTCACCTCCTAGGGCACTGTTCGCCTGTCAACATTAAATGCGGGGATCCCATCAAATCCCGCCTTTATCGATTTTCATTTTTCAAATTCATCTCTTATCTTATTATTTCCGCTGGGCTCGTCCTTCTCTCTTACTTTTTGTTTTCACCTTTCCAAATTTTCAGGTTTTCTCCCTCCTCCCCAGCGTTCGGCTAATTCTCTCTCCATCTCACTTTTCCGGCAATCGTTATGAACCAGGTACCTTTCTCAACCTCTTGCCTTTTATTTGCTTATGATGTCCTCTCCTCTAGATATAGGAGCCTCCGCGTCTCCGCCGTCTGTTCCCCTGGGGATGGCGGTAGTCCTTTCCTCTTCCTCACCCTCCATTCTAGAGGCGGTTGAGGTTTCTACCTCTCCATCATCTAGCTATATAGACGCAATAATGGCTTCGCCATCTCGGCCCTCTATTAGCCCGGAGGCAGCACCAACTTTCCCCCTATCACCGTTAAATTCTCCGGTAGCGGCGGCTGTCGGCTCGTCCTCCACTGAGGGTTTGGTATATCCTCCACCAATACCCGATCATCCCAAGATCACCTCTATCCTTAGCCAACACTCGATAGAGGAAATCCGTTCCCAGTACAAAATCCAAGATCCCTTCGATCCTTATCCTCCTCCGGTGTGTATTCTAGCCTGTCAGGCACCGGAGGACTGGTTAACTTTTTATGTTGACCAATTTCAGGTGGGTTTACGTTTACCAGTGAACCCTTCAATGCTCGAGATAGCCCAGATATACAAGATTCCCATTTTTCAATTTACCCCCAATTCCTTCAGAATAATGGTGTGCTACAATCTGGCCATGCGTTATGCTGGCCTGGATCCAACAGCCCTCGTTTTTTATCAGCTCTTCCAGGCGAAGAGCCTGTCCCCTAATTACTTTTATCTCACTTCCAGACCTGGGCTTCATTTTATACAAAAACTCCCTTCCTCTCACAAAGCCTGTCGAAAAAAGTTTTTCTTTGTCCACTGCGATGGAGATTGGGGTTTTGATCCTCACCCCATAGAGAAATTACCTTCTTACCCTCACCTGACCGCAGCGGGCAGACCTTTTCGCATTCAGAGAATCATATCTACTCTGAACGAGAATCCTATTAACATTAATGAACTCCTCCTCCCCCACGTTCTGGATTTTTTCAACGAGACCTGCGAGACAGGTCCTTTAACCCCAGAGATTGGTAAAAGGCTTTCTCTAGCCCGGTCTGTTACATTATATCTTAATGCCCGTGAATCTTACTTCCTTTTGTTCTTTATTTTCAGAAAGGATGATGCGCATGATGTTTGAATCGGCCAGCAAGAAAAGCGCGGAGGCTGATTTGGAGCCTGCAGCCCGTGCGGCGGGCGCGTCTTCTGCGCCTTGAGCCCAGTGCCCTCCTTCCACCATGCCCTCTCCAAGTCATCCCCCCGTGAGGCGACTCCCATCTGATTCCGACGAGGAGGACACTCCTCAGCTGAAGAGGCCTCGTTCCACTCGAAGCAGAGGTGTGAATATCTCCACGGCCTCAGCTAACCCAGCCACCTCAGGAACCGCATCTGTCACCAGCAGCCTAGGCCCTCCTCGTAGGACTCCTGTCTTGAACTGCTCGGGTGACGTAGCAGTTCGTCACGTAAGCGCCCAATGCGCCCCTGAAGACATGCGTATTCTAGAGCAAATGAGCGATCGCGAGCTGCTGGAATCCTGGTATCAGGATGAGGCTCGGGTAAACCTTTTTGTTAATCTTCTCTTTCCTCATTTGTCACTTTGTGTGTTTCTAACTTTCTCTTTTACGTCCAGGATGAAGCCAAGAGGGCTCTCTTGTCCATTAGGGCAACCAGATCTATGGCCCAATTTAACCTCATTAAGGAGAACAAAACCCTTAATGAGAAGATGTCGCAGGTCAGAGCCTTTGCCAAGGAGAAGGTCAAGGAGGTCAAGAAGCTGCAGGAGGAGGTAGACGGGATGAAGAAAGCCTAAGAGAAAATGTTGGAGGAAGCCCGGTCCAAGGCTCGGGATGAAGCCATTGTGGAGGCGAGAAGTTTGGCAGATGAGGCTTTAGGCAAGGCCAAGGGTGAATGGAAGGCAGAATTCTTGAATTCTGAGGAGGGGCTTAACTTGGTCCAGGTGGCAAGGGACGAAGCCCAGAAGGCCTTTCTGGGATCCAAAGCTCTTTTCTCTCTGCTCTTCCCAGAAGCGGTGGTATATTACAATTACGGCTTGGATGAGCAGGCTAAGTGGGCCCTGGCCAATCCCAACGCCCCTTTCGATTGGAAAGTGCCTCTACAAACCCCGCCTGAGCCGACCTCCTTTTCCTACGACCCTGCCAAGGACCACCTCCATACCATCGGGTCTGCCGAGTTTGCTGCACACGTTCACTCTGTCCTTCATTCTCTCGAGCCCAGTCAAGCTCAGTCAGACCTGACTCTTGCCGTGGTCCCCCCTGCTTCATCTCCCTCCCCAACCTTTGCAGGTCTGGGTGAGTTGCCTGGGGGAGCTTCTCCAGGAGGCCTTTCCGAGGGCCCGGTGGACCAGCTACCGGCGGAGCTGAGGGTAGATATGGAGGTTGACACTTAGGCCGTATGAGCTTCTATTTCGTAGCAGACCTGTAAGTTGCCTGTGTGGCTGGTCTGGCTACAATTCTGTTTAAGTTTATGTAATCTCAGACAATTTTTAATAATGGATGCTTTTCTTTTTTGTCTTGTAATGACTCTTGAACTTCTAGGGTTTCCTAAATATCCGAAAACCCTAGTACTATTGATTCTCTATCACGTGCCACTAAATTCATTAAATACGTGCATGTATGCTTTATTTTTTCATCATTTATCTGCAAAATTTCTTCTTCTCCTTTGCTTGAAGAACTCAATACTGTGAAGAGAAAAAACATCTCACTGGTTGTGGAGAAATTCAAGCTCTCCGATCAACTGGTCTTGCTCAAGGAAAAAATCGGCTATCTTTATCGCCTTCTGGAGAGGAAGAGGCAGAAGAAGCGTCACTATAAAAGAGAATGGGCCAAGCTCCATCAAGTCAATCGCCAACTGCAAGAAGAGAAGGCGGGTTTGGCCGAATCGGTAAATCGCCTGACCGTCGCTGCTGGTGAAGCTCATACTCTTGCGGAGCGGTCCGACAAGTATCGCCGCCGTCTGCATGAGACAGAGCGTGAGCTTTGGCGTGTTCGCCGAGCTTTGGCCTCAAATCGGAGGTCTTCACCTAGATAGATGTTCTGGGCTTTATATCTTTTGTTTCCTGCGATTTATTGTAATCAAAGTTGTCAACCTTCCTGGAAGGTGTGCGCAACCTGCTTTTTGTATATTCCAGTAGTTTAATGAGATATATGAATTTTTTGTTTATCATAAGCGTTTTCTAAATTTTGCTCAATAAACTTAGAATCGATTTTCTTGCCTGCTCAAATCGTTCAACTTATGCTTGATTCAGAACTTACCTCATAAGGTTTCACGCTTCGCTCGTGTACTCTAACTGACAATCAGCTCAGGTAAATCGGGGCATTCGCCTTTAGCTCAACTTCACCTGAGCTGACAATTAAGTCAGGAAAATCGTGGGCAGCCGCCCTAACGAATCCCGGCTTTAAAATGACAATCAGGTCAGGTAGAATCGGGGACCTCCGCCCTTAGCCAATCCTGTTTGAACTGACGATCAGGTCAGGCAAAACTGAGGACATCCGTCCTTAGCCAATCCTGGCTTAAACTGACAATCAGGTCAGGAAAATCATGGGGAGCCGCCCTAGCCAGCCTTGGCTTAAACTGACAATCAGGTCAGGAAAAATCATGGGCAGCCGCCCTAGCCAAACCTGGCTTAAACTGACAATCAGGTCAGGAAAATTCATGGGCAACCGCCCTAGCCAATCCTGGCTTAAACTGACAATCAGGTCAGGAAAAATCATGGGCAGCTGACCATAGCCAATCCTGGCTTAAACTGACAATCAGGTCAGGAAAAATCATGGGCAGCCGCCCTAGCCAATCCTGGCTTTAAACTGACAATCAGGTCAGGAAAAATCGAGGACATCCGTCCTTAGCCAATCCTGGCTTAAACTGACAATCAGGTCAGGAAAAATCATGGGCAGCCGCCCTAGCCAATCCTGGCTTAAACTGACAATCAGGTCAGGAAAAATTGAGAACATCCGTTCTTAGCCAATCTTGGCTTAAACTGACAATCAGGTCAGGAAAAATTGAGGACATCCGTCATTAGCCAATCCTGTCTTAAACACGTACTCAAGTTTGTGATGCACAAGGAAAAACCTGCAATTTTATTCAACCAAATAGATAAAAGTCAATAAATTACAATTATGTGTAAAATTTTCGTAAGTTGGTAATATTCCAAGCACGGGGGATTGCTGTCCCATCCAGCTCTTCCAACTTATAAGCGCCTCCTGCCAGGATTTGGGTGACTCGAAGTGGTCCTTGCCACGCGGCATCAAGTTTTCCTTTCGTCTTTCCCAAATCAGCTCTTCTCAAGACCAGGTCTCCCACCTGGAACTGCCTTTTTACCACAGACTTATCGTATGTCGCTTTTATTCTTCCTTTGATATGCGCCATTCTGACAGTAGCTCGATCTCTTTTCTCCTTAATCAAGTCCATAGCATCCTGGATTAAGAGCTCGTTCTGTTCTTCAACAAAATTCTGAACTCGATGGGTCTCCATGCTAATCTCGGCAGGCACCACTGCATCCATACCATAAACTAGGCTGAAAGGTGTCTCCCCTGTGCTTTCCTTGGGATTAGTTCTGTATGCCCATAGAATTGAATTCAGCTCATCCACCCATCTACCTCCAGCTCTCTCCAAATGTGTCTTGATCCCATGCACCAATATGCGATTAGTGACCTTGACCTGACCGTTAGCCTGGGGATGATAGACAGACGTGAAGTGCTGATCAATTTTCATCTTCGAACACCAAGCTCTAATTCTGGTACCCATGAACTGGGTGCCATTATCTGAGACCAGGATTCTGGGGACGCCAAACCTGCACACGATATTTTTCCACAAGAAGTTCATAACTGCCTCCTCCGTGATTTTGGCCAAGGCCTCCGCTTCCACCCATTTGTTGAAGTAATCAATTGCTACTATCAAAAATTTCTTGGGCAGGAGCCATAGGAAAGGGGCCAACCAGATCAATCCCCCACTTGGAGAATGGGCAAGGAGAGCTCATTGTCATGAGCTCTTCTGCAGGTCTGTGTATCAGTGATGAATTTTTTTGGCATTTTTTGGATTTTCGCACAAAATCCTCTGCCTCTTTTCGTAGGCCTGGCCAGAAATATCCCGCCCGCAAGATCTTGCTGGACAGAGCTCTGGATCCCATATGGTTGCCATAACACCCCTCATGTATTTCTCTAAGTATCAGAGTTCCTTCCGCCTGGCTCAGACATCTTAACAGAGGCTGGCCAAATCCCCGCTTGAACAGCTCTCCCTTGATTAGGCAAAATCTAGCGGCCCTGGTTCGTATTTTTGCCACTTCCCTCCTATCCTCTGGCAAGACCCCTTGCTCTAGATATACCTTTATAGAGGAGCTCCAATCCTCTCCCTCAATAATCGTGCACACCTGCTCAGTCCCAAACTCTCCATCCGCGTTTAATAGAGTAATCACCCTTTCCTGACAATCGATGGCCGAACTAGCTATCTTTGCCAAGAAATAAGCTCTTCCGTTTTCCTCTCTAGGAATCTGGAGAACCGTTAAGCTTTTCATACCCCTGGCGAGTTCTCTAAACTTAGCCAAATATTTTTGCATATTTTCCTCCCTTGTCTCAAACTCTCCACTGATATGCTTGCAAACGAGCTGAGAGTCAACCTTAGCACACACCTGCTCTGCGCCCAGGTCTTTCGCCATCTGAATCCCTCTTAAAAGGGCCTCATACTCGGCAGCATTATTGGAGAATGTTGTATTTAACCTGACGGCGAACTCAGTGGACACGCCTTCCGGATCCCTTAGGACGACTCCAGCCCCACAGCCCTGGTTGCAGACAGAGCCATCCGTGAAAATTGTCCATTCCTTCAGCTCACCAGGAGGACCAGTCATTTCTTGCATGAAATCAGCTAAGGCCTGAGCCTTGATTGTTGTTCGGGCTTCAAATGTGACATCGAGTTCGCTGAGCTCTATTATCCATTTGACCAGCCTTCCCGATGCTTCTGGTTTGTCCATAACAGCTTTCAACGGAAGGTTAGTTCGCAACACTATGCTGTAAGAAAGAAAGTACGGCCGTAGCTTATGAGCAGTTCCAACCAGAGCTAGCATCGCCCTCTCTACCTCCACATATCTGACCTCTGCTGCATGCAAGACCTTGCTCCAAAAGTAGACCGGTCTCTGTTGATTTGCATCTTTTTGTAAATATTTTTGCTATCATTTTTGTATCACGTTGCGTGTGTTTGCCGGGGACAAGTCAACCGATCGACTGCCAGTCGATCGACTGCTTTACAGTCGATCGACTGAAAAGCAGGTTTTGTGAAGATTTAAGTAATCAGACGTCTTTTCGAAGCAAACGACTTGCAGCTAAGGGTCCTTTCCTCTCCAAGGAAGCTCCTTCAACCAAATCTTTCCCTTTTCATTTTTAATCAATCTAAATCCTAGAAATTAATTAGTAATTAGTAACTAGTTTAGTTTTAGATCTTATCAGTTAAGTTGTTCAAGCTAAGTTTCAGATTTCCATTGTCAAACTTTCAAGCTTTCCATTTCAAGATTTTGTGGATCATACTCTTGGTAATATCTTTCCATTAATATAGTTTTATTTCCTTGTTATTTCATCTAATTGTGTGTTGATGTTTGATCGTAGTTTAGTTGTTCAACTGATCATCAAAACTCTTATTTTATAGCTCTTGAGCTTTCTAGCTTTTGAACTTATGCTTTTAAGTTGTTAAGTTGTTTAGATCAATTTCTTAGTTTTTAGAAGTTTTATATAATCTTCCTTTTTAAAGCTTTAATTTTTATTAAATTAATGTTGACTTTTTCAAATAAGCTAGACCTTAATTTTCCCTCCATTTTCCTTAATTTAAATGATAAGCTTTCTTAGTTAACTAGTTTAGATTAATCGTTTTTAAATAAGCTTTAATTTCCTTTTCATTTTCAATGTTTTTAAATCTTGTATTTCCATATAAATCTTAGTTATAAAAACCGAAACCGAACAAATTCCTTGGAGAGGAAAGGACCCTCAGCTGCAAGTCATTTGCTTCGAAAAAATGTCTGATTACTTAAATCTTCACAAAATCTGCTTTTCAGTCGATCGACTGTAAAGCAGTCGATCGGTTGACTCTCCTATCGATCGACTACTCTTGTCAAAACGGCCAAAAGCCCTAGAATTCAGTCGATCCACGGAGTTCCAGTCGATCAACAGCAGTCGATCGACCTCATCGGCAGTCGATCGACTGCATTGTCCAAAATGCCAAAAGTCCCTGGAATCCAGTCGATTTTGGAGTTCCAGTCGATCGAATAGAAGGGCAGTCGATCGACTGAACTCCAGTCTGTCGACTGGATTGCTGCACCCGGCTCGATTCCTCGTTCTTTTCACGTCCGCCAGTTTATCGAACCTCGTCCGTGCGCTTCCTTGCTTTGTTCGTTCATTCCCGAGTCGAGTATCAACGATCCCAAATGAGCGCGGGCCCCGCTTGGACGTCCTACGTCCAATAGAAAAACGAAATAGTGAAAAACTATGAAAACTAATAATAAAACGTATAGAAATACGAAAACCTAGAAATAACGAAAAACGGCCAACTCGACTCCTAAAACACCTAAAAGCAAGCGAAACACACGCAACGTGATACAAAAATGATAGCAAAAATATGTACAAAAAGATGCAAATCATCTATATTTTACCTTCTTCCCTGATCAAGATAGAGCTAACCGCCTGCTGTCCCACGGATAAATATAAGATCAGGGGCTCTCCTTGAACGGGTTTCGTGAGCAAGGTCATGCCAGCCAAGTGCTCCTTCAACAGCCCAAATGCCTCTTCACACTCATCGCTCCATTGAAACTTAGCCTTCTTCCGSAAGGCCTGGAARAAGGGCAAKCTCTTCTCTGCAGATCTGGATACAAACCTACTCAGGGYATTGRTCCGTCCTGCCAAGCATTGCATTTCTTTCACGTTTCTGGGTGCTTGCATTTCCATGATGGCCCTTATCTTCTCGGGGTTAGCCTCGATACCCTTTTCTGTGACCATGTAACCCAGGAACTTTCCAGCTCTGACCCCAAACACGCATTTCTTAGGGTTAAGCTTCATCCTGTATTTTCATAGGGTATCGAAGGTTTCCCTCAGGTCATCCACATGCGATATCGCTTTTGTGCTCTTGACTAGCATATCGTCCACATAAACCTCCATATTTCGGCCGAGCTGGCTCTTGAACATCTTGTCCACCAACCGTTGGTATGTAGCACCCGCATTTTTAAGGCCAAAAGGCATGACCACATAACAATATGTCCCCTTTGGGGTTATAAAGCTAACACATTTCCAGTCCTCTTTTGCTAGCCTGATCTGGTGATACCCTTGCGAGGCATCCATCATGCTCAGGAGCTCACAGCCAGAGGTGGAATCGACGAGCTGATCAATCCTTGGCAAGGGGTAGTGGTCCTTCGGACAGGCGCGGTTTAAATCCCAGAAATCTATGCACATCCGCCAATCATCTGTCTTTGGGACCAACACCGCATTGGAAAGCCATTCTGGAAATTGTATTTCCTGGATATGTCCTGCCCTCAAGAGCTTATCCACCTCTGCTTCTATAATGGCCTCCTTCTCTGGCCCGAAGTTGCGCTTTTTCTGCTTGACTGGCTTCACGTCCAGGCTGATATTGAGACGATGTTCGGTGACCTCTGGGTCGATACCCACTAGGTCTTGGGGGGGCCAAGTGAGAACATCCGCACTTTCCCTCAGCAAAGTCACCAGGTCAGTCAATACCCCCGGGCTCAGCGTCGTTCCCATACGGAGGACTCGACTCTCGTCGCCTGGGATAACCTCCACCAGCATCAATCCTTCCTCTCTCCTCTCCAGATCTTGCCATGGCTATTCTATCCGAGCCCTTTTACTCAGCCTCTCTTCCTCACTATTCTGCCTGACACACTCAACATACGTCTGTCGTGACGCATATTGGTCCCTTCTCACCTCGCCAGTTCCATCCTCAGTGGGAAATTTCATCTTCATGTGAAGAACTGAGATTACAGCTTGGAACTGGCTCAGGGAAGGTCTGCCAAGCCTAACATTGTAAGAGGATGGCGCATCTACCACCAAAAAATGCACCGTCCTGGTCACGCGATATGGCTCTTCCCCCAAGGTAACCAGGAGCCTAACCGCTCCTAAAGGTTTCAGGGCACCCCCCACAAACCCTACCAGGGAGGTAGTCACCTCCTCGAGCTCGACATCCAACTTTAGCTTTTTAAAGTAATCAAAGAACAGGATATCAGCAGAGCTCCCTGTATTCACAAAAACTCTCCGCACGTTATAGTTGGCGATAGTGGCTGTTATGACCAAAGCGTCCATGTGCGGAGCCAAGATGCTGTCGCAATCCTCTGAACCAAAGCAGATATTTGGTGTAGATGCTAATTGTCCAACCTCTCGAGACGTCCTGACCAGGTCTTTGGCAGCTCGGACATAATTATGTTGGGTTCTCTTAGAGTGTTCATCCAGCTCTCCACCTGTAATCATTTGAATTTCTCCGTGGATGACCTGAGCTTTGTCAGATCTTCTTCCTCCAGTTCACACCCTATCCTGATCTCCCTTTCTCTGCTGAGATCGGTCATAACTCTTATGGCCAGGCCTGGCTTCTTCTCTTCTCATGCGTATGTATTCCTTCAGGTGGCTGGCCTGGACCATCCTTTCTAGCTCATCTTTCAGATGAGTGCACTGGTCGGTATCATGACCATACTCATTATGGAAACGGCAGAAATGATCGGACCTTTCCTTCCTAGGCCTCTGCGAGTAGGTCTGGGTGATTCTCGATCGCCTGCAGGATCTCACCCTGCGGGTTTGCCAAATGGGTATATCTGTCAAAGCAAGGTCTTCCTCCAGACAGGTCTGGCCTTGGCTTTTTTATGGCTCCCCTGTCTTCACGATCATATCTTTCCCTCTTCTTTTCTCCCTCATCCTTGATTTTCAAAGCCTCTTCCAGGTGAATATACTTCTCTGCTCGTTCCAGGAGCTCTCCAAACTTCAGGGCTGGTTTGACAACCAGTGATTGGAAGAATTCATCTCTCCTCAAACCCTGCGCCAGGGCATTCACCAATAGTTCCTCCGACGCAGAAGGTACCTCCAACTTAGCATTAGTGAAGCGATTAATGTAGGCACGCAGGCTTTCCCCTTCCTTCTGCTTAAGGCTAAACAATTCTAGGGGCATCTTCTGGTATTTCCTGCAGCTGGTAAACTGGTGTAGGAAGGCCGAACTGAACTCATCAAAATTACTAATAAAACGAGGCGGCAAATGGCTAAACCAGAGCTGCGCCAACTTGGTAAAAGTCATTGGGAAGACCCGGCACATAACAGCGTCCGAAAATTTATGCAGAGCTGCCGCGATCTCGAAGCGCTGAGATGGTCTCATGGATCCGTGGTTCCATTATACTCGAAGTCCAAGGAGAGATATGAAGCTGGTACGTCATCACGCATGACCTCCTCAGTGAAAGGGGTGCCCTGCCGTGCTGGCACGGCACCAGTACTCGTCAATTTCCTCTTGAATTCTCGCACCTCTTTTTGTAAACTCTGCATCTGTTTTGCCAGACCTGGATTAGTCTGGCTTGAGGTTTCACCATCGGAAGTGGAGAGGAGCTCTTCTCTATCCTGAAGAGGAGTCCGATCCACGCGCTGGTTGCGCAGTGGCTCGGTGTCTGCCACTGGGATTGTCCGATCTTGCTGCGTACCAATCGATGGCGTCGAAACCTCAGCAAATTCTTTCTCAACTGCCGCATCTACGGCCTTGCCGATTAGCTCCGATAACTGCCTGAGCAAGGCGTCATTCAGGAAGCCGCCGGCAACGGGCGTTGGTCCAACAGAGGAGGACGGAGCAGCGCCTATTGTAACCCCTGCTGATGGCCCAGCTCCATCGAGCCGTGCCTGGGGTGTCCCAGCTGATCGCGGCATACCCCACGGCGCGGCAGAGATGGGTGTTTCACCAAGGTCCCCCACTAAGTTTCTTCGTAATCCGTCAGAAGACATGGAAAAGGAGCTCACGTCTTAGCCCAGATTTCCCACAGACGGCGCCAATTGTTTCAACCCAAAAAATGACCAACGCTGAGAACGCCTGGAACCTTGAACACCCACCTGATCTGCACCACAAACACGAGTTAGAAAGGACACCGGTGATTTTTCGGTGGAAACCTCTCYGATGCTTAAGTCAGTAAGCGTTTGAGGTGTTTTCTAGAAAGAAAGCAAAAATGCTTAAGAGAATGACATACCTCTCTCAGCCTTASGACTGAGATATTTATAGTTTCTCCTAGTGGGAACCCCAGCCGGGATCCCGGGAGCACATGCCGCGAATCAAGGGCYGTTTTGGCAACCAATTCTGACAAGTGGTCCCACTTGTCTCTTTGCCAGGAATCTAGGAAACAGGTYTTCCCTCTCCCAGGCCTTCCTTATTTCCTTCTCCTGTATCACCTCGGTATTAATATCGGACTTGACTCTAGTCAGGTCTTCCTTATTTCGGGTCTTCCTCAGTCCGTATTGTCTCGGCTCTCTAGGATTCCAGCAGAATTCAAGGAACCAGAACTGTCGTGATCCGGCTCTTCTTTCCTTTGGTGTCGCTGCCTTTCAACAGGTCAACTCTTGCTATAATGAGGACGAGCTCTATTCCTCAGGGGACTCAATCAGGTCTTTTACCCAGACCAGGCTAAACATCAGTCCCCTGAACTTCAGCTCGGCATAATCTTCAAACTTTTAGTGATCTCTTCAAGATAACTAAGTCAGGAGGGATCCCGAGCGATAGCCACCTCTTCCTGACATTCTGTTTTTTCAGGAGGGTTAATTACATCTTTCTCTGAGATAGGGCTGTTCTAGCCCTCTCTTAATTTGCCCAACTATCCCGAGTAAGAGCTACCCCAAACCAGGTCTGGCGTATATATTGTCTTATCAATAATATACTAACAACTAACAATCTTATATCTTATGTAATATCCAAAATTTTATTCTGCTTGTGGTCTAACTTATTTACATACAAAAAAAGTGATTTTGTAGACACTCCATTAATCAACACATAGAAAGGTAAAACATGTTATTTTTCCTATTTGGGATTCGGTTTCATTTAAAGATTTAATGCCATGGTTGAGATTCAGAAGTGGAAAACAAAACAAAAATCTTTGGCTACCCCCGAGGGGGATACCTTGAACTTAGTTTCCTTTCTATCCTCAGTAATACCATCATCTTCCAGTGGAAAAGATGGCCTGGAAAGCATTTAAACTGAACAACCAAATTATTGAATTTTGTGAAACCTACATACCATAACATAACAGTTGCTTTCCAATTAATTTATTAAAATCCAAAAAAAACCAAAACAGGCAATACTCAAACAAAAAATGTTGACTACTCTTAACTTAGGACAAAAATCCTAAGTATCAATGCTACTACAATATATATAGGTTCTAGAAAATAGTGTGAAAGGCAAGAACAAAGCCAAAAATAAAGTAGTAAGCAACATAATTTGATGACTTACATCTTATAGTAGAAAAGAGTAGCTTCTCCTAAACCAGAAGAGGGAATGAGATGCTTGTCGATTACGGAAAGAATATCAGAACTAATGATTTTGCTTCTTCTGCGTTTCTCAGTCTCCGAATGCTTCGAACGTGAGGGGTTTATTTTTCGATCACCTCTTTTGCTCTCTGCTCAAGTTCAAAATTTCCATCACTAAACACACACACATATATATGCACATGAAAAAACCTAAAAATACACATAAAAGTACCTGTAGGGTGGTAAAACTGAATCCTTTGCGGGTCAATTTTTTCCTTAGCAAGAGATTGAGTCTTGGACTGGACCCGTGAAGAGGAGGCCGTCTTGGTGTGGTCGGAGACTGATTCTTCGCCGCTTTCAGAATCTGGGAGGTGCAATTTTGGGGATAGGGCTAAGTGTGTGAAATTCGGGGTAAAATCGACAGGATAGGGCTAAGTGTTTTGCTGGTCGAAGAAGAGGAGGCCGTCGTGGTCAAGGTGGAGCTTGGGCGGTCTGGGACTGGACTCGCGAAGAGGAGGCCGTCGTGCCGGAGATTGAATCTTCGAATTCACCGCAATTCAGTGATACTGGGAAGTAAAATTAGGGCTCACAATGAGATTTGGGGTAAGGACGGGAGGAGACGTGTATATGTGCAAAAAAAAACCGCCGTGTAAGTATTAAAACCCGTGAAAAAAAATTTAATTATACATTTTACTGCGGTTTTCACAAAACCGCCGTGTACATGTGCGCCAAAAAAAAGTGTGAGTTTTTACGGCGGTTCTCATATAACCGCCGTAAAATGTTTATTATTTTTACGGCGGTTATTTAATAACCGATGTTAAAAAAAATTGGCCCCTGTTTTTATGGCGGTTCTTATATAACCGTCGTAGTATCAGGTAAGGTTTTACGGCCATTTCATATAAAACCTACCGTGGAAATAAAGGAATCAACGGACGGTTTACCAAAAAACCGCCGTTATAATATATATTTAACGGCGATTTTTCCAAAACCCGCCGTTAATAAGCCGCCTTCGTATCCTGTTTCTGCCAGTAGTGTCCCGACACTACATTTCCATGAGTCATTATTTCCATACCCCAGATTTCAACTTCGAAAGGCCTTTGAACAATTAACATGCTAACATCATGATCATATATGTAAACAAGGGCAGCTAGCGGACCCGTGAAACTTGGCCAAGAAGACAATTAGGTGATCCATCTCTTCTAAAGCTTATCGGATTCGGGCAGAGGAATGCGAGAGGAAGAGAACTTTTCATTAGCAAAGTCGAATGAAAGGATGAACTTGCGTCGGGCAGTTGCCAGCCAATAATAAAAGCCATTTACGTGAATAGATGGTTGTTGCACTGGATAACCCCAATGATGATAAGTGATTTCCTTCCAGGAGTTGGTGTTAAGTGAATAGATCTCAACTTGGTAATCGAAGTCATAAGCAATATGACGATCCTCATACCCAAACTGGAGAAATCTTATCACCTTGTAGCTTTGAGATGCACTATCTAACCCGAAACCATAACACTCAATATACGTACATGTCGCCAAAGGAGGGCGTGCCACAGAGGATTTAGGAAGGGTTTTGATCTCATCGGTTGTCGGGTTCTAAAGAGCAGCATGGCGATCGAAATCTATATACGACAACAACAGTGCGTTCACTACTGCCAAACTGCCTAATTAACGACGGTTTTTTCTGGCTTTTAACGGCGGTTTTTAAACCGCCGTTTATATCGACCGCCATTAATTTTTACGGCGGTTTTTAAAAACCGCCGTAAAAAACCATGAATTAACGGCGGTTTTTTTGGATATTTAACGGCGGTTTTAGAACCGCCGTAATAAGCGTCACTTTTTACGGCGTTTTTGAAACGCCGTCAAAATTAACACTTTTAACGGCGGTTCTTAAAAATACCTTCTAGAAAGATTTTATTATTTAGAACGGGCATTAAAAAGTACCTTCTAGAAAGTAGTTAAAAAAAAAATGAAATCAGGTGCACCAAAATTGCCAATACTA
>BMAC01000084.1:1449488-1495964 GCA_014905375.1 Phtheirospermum japonicum | reverse complement strand
CAGTTTTCCAGGCCACATACAGCAATTAGGAAAGAGCCCTACTAAGATTATCAGTGAACATGTCACCCTGAATCAATCTAAACCAAATCTTTCAACCTTTCACTACCATTTTACCCTTGGGCAGCAATAAGAATGTCCATGCAGTATTAAAAAAAATAGAGAAATCTCTCCAACCAAAATAGCCAATTGTTTGTCGAAAACACTTCAAATTATCACCAATCCCATAATCTCAATTCTCAATGTCATAGGCAGCTTAGGAAGGAAGATAAGAAACAAGATTGGACAACAAAGCATCCAATCTCAACCAACCACGTGGCATATATACCCAACCAAAATTGAAATTCATCATCCCTCAATATTCTTGCATGCTCACCCTTGTTCTAAACATCATCCAACGTGCTCAAAAAAATAATCACCCACCAAGAAATTGAATATTTTCGCACAACTTAAAATTCAAAGTCAATAAAAACCACTTACCTCAATCCGGATTATCCCGGAATCGAACGGCGGAGCATCGGACTTGAAGTCGTAGATGGCGGAGTTGAGGCGGTCAGCCGCCAGTGCTGGCGTCGGAGCGGTCGGGAGTGTCCGAGTCTCGACGGTGTCGATGGGGCTCGTGGATCACCTCCGCAGCCATTCATGGACAATGAACCTAAACATGCCACCTGATAGGGCAGTCTTGGAGGTTTAGGCTTATCGTTGTGACGACACGTCTGTCGGACCGTTTTAGGCACTCTGCACGGGGTGGTCCGCGGAGGCGAGGCTTTTGAGGTTATCCGAGAATCGGGTGGCGAATGGGGTGTCTTGCATTGTAGGTAGGTTTTGAGGGAGAGTGTAATGAGGTGGCAGTTTTTTCTCGARATGCGGGATTTTGGTAAGGGTATTTTGGTACTTTAGGAAGGMGATTGTGGTGGAATTGTCGAACGGGAAGATTGTAGTGAGATAAGGCCTAGSGGCCATKACAAACATGSCTGTTGAATCTTGGGGGACTTGATTASTGGTTAGTAAGACACTAGTGGTTTGGCCGGGGGTGAGCATTATGGCTGGTGTTGTGAAGGGCTTTGTGTAGGTGGCGTCGATCTCAACCACGGTTAGATTGTGGTTAGCTATGGCGAAGAAGAGCTCGTCGTTTAGGGCGGCATTGATGATCCTTATGAGGTAGGTTTTGTCGGGTTCAACGCTTAGGACGAAAGTATCTGCAAAATATATATTGTTTTGGTGAAAATGACATAAAATTTCGTGAATTAAGGAGAGTTAAAGATCAAGGAAAGAGCGATTTTGGTCTAATTAACTATCGGCCTTTCCCAATTTGGCTCCGTTCGATATTGTATGCGCAACGAATATCTTGTAAACATGAAAACTGCATAGAGCTTTTTAAAACATTGCACAAGAGCGAAGTTAAAGAGAATATTTTGTTCATTATTTACACGCTAACTAAAAAGTCACGGATTATCGAAATTGAGGGAAACCAAACATAATCAGTAGGATCGACCCCTCTGAGACAACTTCAACTTTCTAATTGAAATTCACAACGGTCGTAATAATGGACTAAAATTGCAATTTCTCCTCGCATTTCAAATGTATAAGGATTCATTTCGAGATTTGCACAAAAGTTACACAAATCTAAGGAACCAAATGTATAAGGATACATTTTCGATTAAGTCCATGTGTGTATGAAAGCAAGAATTAATTGAAATGCTTATATATTAGTATATAATTACCTTGGGTGGAACAGGGGTATAAAGGCCCAGGCAAACCATTGATGGTGTAAGCATCTGAAGTCTTGGGCCCACCACCGTACAACAGCATTTCACTTTCTACAACATCAACATCATCGTTCCACCATTCTCCTGCATAAATTACAGGGGAATTAATTAAATGAATAATTGATTAATTAAATAAATAATAATAGTATTATTCAACCTAAACATCTAACTCGCAGCATCAACCCACCAGATGATAAGCAATACAAACCCTAAATTAGTCGAACTCAGACATTGAGAAACTTTATAAAAAATGAACATGAACATGCATAATTTCAATTCTTCACAGATCCAAACCTACAGAATTATGGCACACAATACAAAAGCTTTAAAAAAYCATTACAGTTATTGACTGTGGTCAGCATTTTCCTTCTTTTTTCCCTTCCCCGCCATCGCCAACTTGTTTCTTCACTTTTGCAAAAAATGAAAAATGAGCGAAAAGACAATAAGATATGAATGTACAATGATGACCAAATCAACACACCAAGTCTTTTAGCAGTATGCAGTGCTATAAAAAGTATTATACTTCCACAATGATGATGTTAGAAAGAAAATGTGTTTGAAATGGAATAGGGAGAATTTTCACCATGTTTTTGGTAGAGATTAAACAAAATGGAGGAGATTGTGCAGCTTCCTAATGACTTCTTGCCTTCCAAAATGGAATTCGAAAAGAAAATCATAATTCTTGGGATGCGGGATTTTTGGGTTCTTGTCTCACCTTCAAGAAAAATATGCCCTCATTTATTAACACATCACATGTAAATTTGATAATTAGGGGCACTGGTTCTTAAAATTATTTTTAAAATCAGTCATTCATATCATTATGATTTTGAATATCCGTATCTTAATCCCCTTACCCACACATAACAGTATATTTACATGGAACTGTAAAACCTATGTAGAGAAAACTGAAATGCTCTCAGATGCAAGCTGGGTGAAAAAATTGTTCGTGCAAACAGAACACAAAAAAAATATATACCTCATTACACAATAAATGCTCTTATCTCAACTATATCTCAAGTAACTAAGTTTTCATTAAAACCAAATGGAAAAAATATTAGGCTTCAATTTATTGACAATAAGATCACAAAGCTGAGAACTCACGCAGCAAAGACAATCAACTAATTCGATACGTAGCCGAAAGATAGCAATAATTTTGATCTCCGACGCGTCATTGTACAGTCTAGTAATTGAGGAACATGGTACAGTTGTGATATATCAAAGAAAAAACTGACACTGGATCAGAAAATTGAGTTTCTTATTAAGAAGCAACAATGGCAACTATAAATCCAAATTAAAGAAAAATATAATTATTAATCATCCAAATCAAGAAGGTAGCAGACCAGAAATCTCAATTTACGGCAAAATTTGAACAACAGACTAAATCTATAATTAGGGCAAGAATTTTGTTACCTGTCGACCGTGTAACCGTAATTTCATATTTGAATACAATATACAAAGATTGACGGAAAAGAGCCCAGTCTGCCGGAGGACGGCAGCGGCGAGGTTGGAGATAGTCTGCTGGAGGACTGGCGCGGCGAGCGGCAGCGCAGCGGCTTCAGGCAGCGGTGGAGGCGGAGGCTGGAGTACAAAAAACAGAAGGCGGAGGCGGAGGCTTCAGGTAGCGGTGGGGGCGGAGGCGGAGGCAGAGCTTCAAAATTTCAACAATGGCGTAGAGGCGGTGGGAGGGATAGGCCGCGAGTAGCCGCGTGTAGCCCGTTCGAGAAGGGAGAGTTTTAATTTTGTTTTGGTCTGATTGTAGAGATTAAAACAGGAAATAAAAAAAAATTATGATGTGGCGAATGCAGATCGTCGGATGAGACACGGATCAACGGTTAAAACAAGTTTGCTTGAGTTGGACGCGGATCGGTGACGTGGCATTTGCAGACTTTCTATGGCGGTTTTAATAGAACCGCCGTTAAATATCATCACATTTACGGCGGTTCTAATAGAACCGACGTTAAATCTACTGCAATAATTAACTCATGAACTAATTAACGTCGGTTTTTCAGGAACCGCCGTGAATACTTGTTAGTTCACGGCGCTTTCTTAAAAACTGCCGTTAATTAGTTCAGTTTTAACGTCGGTTTTCATAAAACCGCCGTAAAATGTACGATTCTACGGCGGTTTATGAAAACCGCCGTTAAATGACCGATTTAACGGCGGTTTTTTGGAAAACCGCCGTAAAAAAGTATTTAACGGCGGTTTTTCCAGAACCGCCGTTAATCAGCCGCCTTCGTATCCTATTTCTACAGTAGTGGTTGCAACTAGAAACATGACAAAAATAATGACTATGTCTAGAAAATGTAAAGTTGAGATCGCTATTATTACGTAGGTTTTCAGTGACTGAAAGCCGAGAGTAACAAATGGATCCCTTGTGTTCACGCTTGACCATATGCTTGAGTTTGTTGTTATGCCTCTTCAAAACCGTCGAAGTATTACTAGAGGAAGTGCCGGTTGCTGGAGTGAAAATCGACAAAGCTGAGAAGAGGGATGTGGATGTGGATGTGAATATGGAGAGTAGATTGATTGAATTTGAGAAGATCCCCATGTCTATGTTATATGAGAAAGTCGAGAGGGATAAGAAATATCCGCCGCAGAGGAAAGCGATTTATAAACCCTAAATATGATCATCACATACAGATTCAAATATCATCACATATTCCTTTTATATATCATAAAAGGACAAATCGGAAGAACTGTAATAACAAAAATAGAAATGACATAACCTAATTGAATACAAAAATAAATTAACTTCAAAATAACTTACCCTGAACCGATTTACGTCCATTGCAATCGAAGGATTTATTTCTTGGCAGTGGAGCAGCGCTTGTTTCGGCGGTAATTTGAAGCCAATTCGATAAAAATTGTCGCTCCAATCGACGAAAAATTCACAGATAGTTGCTGTTAAATTCGATGGGGATCGCATGTGATGGATTATTATTTGGCTGGAATCTCTGGTAAACAGTAGACGATGAATTAACAAGATTTTTGGGCGATCAATTTTTCTGTGAAACAGCGAAAGCGCGTGAAAATTGTGCACGTGGAATTATTTCGTAAAGTATGATTTTATATGTGGGATCGGCTGTACCTTGCAAGGTGCACCTGGTCTATTTAATAATTTGTCGCAAAATCTGATAAAAGATATATTGAATTGGGTAACATATAATAAAATAAATGGGTAATTATTTTCTGCCCCCCAAACTATTGCGTTTTTCACAGTTTACCATGCAAACTATTATTTGTGACAAACCGCCATATAAACTATAGGCGATTTGCAGCTTGCCCCCTAGATCGGTATGTTTGTGGTTTTGTAATCAAAACCAGATGATGTGGCACAATTTGGTTGCGCCACATCATTCGATTTTGGTCACAAAACCACAAAAGATCTGGTTTAGGAGACAAGTTGCAAATCGTGCATAGTTTGTATAACAGATTGTCACAAATAATAGTATGTATTGTAAACTATGAAAAACGCAATAGTTTGGGGGGCAAAAAATAATTAACTCTAAAATAAAAATATTTAAATTAAAAAAATATAATAACAATAAAATATTAAATTAAATATTAAAATGAGAATTTTGCATTAATATATATATATATAGGGTTGGGTTCAAATGAGAACCCGTCATTATATGTGAAACAATAATGACATGTCAGCATGGTAATAATGTAAAACAATACATTAATTAATTAAAAATGGTATTTTGGACATATTAGATTAGATAATGTTGATGGTTGAGATAATGACATGTCAGCATGGTAATAATGTAAAACAATGCATTAATTAATTAAAAATGGTATTTTGGACATATATCAACGTTTACAAAACTACATTGTTCTTTAAAAAGCACAATACATTAAGAAAAAAAACATGTATACAAAAAGCATCGCAAATTTTGTCTATAAACTGCAAATTCAAAAATTTGAAACGAAACTCAAATCTTCAACAAACCATAACTTTTTCAAATTTTATTCGTTTTTGAATGAAATATATATCAAATTAATTACATTCTCAAAATCTACAATTTAAGATACATATTGCATGTTTTAAAACGTAAAAAAAAATATATATATAATTAAATTAAAAAAAATTGGACTTATTTTAGCACTACAGTACTGTGTAAAAAGCACAATGAACCTGGACATATAATTTCACTGTACAATGTATATATAAAAGAATATAAAGTCGATATTTTGCAATTTTGCATATAACACTTTTTCCGAATTGCGTCCATATCTCCTGTCATCCATTTTTCTTCCTTTTTCCTTTAATTAGCATCAGAAATTTCAAATAGCAAGGACTTCAAAGTCCAAGCACAAGTCAAGTACCTTTTCTTCCTCGAATATTTATTGGTACCTTTCCTGATATCCTGCTCAAACTGCTTTTCCTTCACTCTAGAATTCTCAATGAAATCTCGCAGTGAAAAAGTAATTAAAGGGTAATATTACCCGTAGTCATTATCAACACCTTTTCTTATATTTTGAGCTTCATTTCTCCCGTGAAGAATGGAGAACAATGACTTGCTTTTGAGAGTAGGAGGGTTACTTTTAAGTCTGCTATTATGCTTCCATGGGTTTACTGTTTTAGTTCAATCTGCTTTGGGGGAGCAGCCTTTGTCAAAGATTGCAATCGAAAAGGCCACTGTTGCTCTTAGGGATTCAGTCTCCATTAAAGCCTCTCCCATTGTTCTTGGGCTCAACGTATGGACCCGGTTTGTTGTTGATTACTCCCTCTATTTCAATTATATAAGTCGAGTAAAATTCTTGTTTTACAATATAAGTCTTTTTGATTTTTTCACACAAATTTAAGGAGAAGTTAGGGAAAGAAAAAGGTAAAAAGTGAATTGAGAATTTAAGGAGAAGATACGTTAAGATAAAAGGAAGGTGGGTAGTTTATGAAAATGATAAAAGGAAGATGGGTAGTTTATGAAAATAAAGAATTAATTATTTATTCATTTATTTAGATTTTTTAATAAGTGTGTTTTTTTCTAAAACAACAACAGAGGGAGTATTGTGTTCTTTATTTCCTCGTACCGACTTATATTTTGAAACAAAGTAAGTATTATGTTCTTTATTTCCAGAGGGAGTATTGTGTTCTTTATTTCCTCGTACCGACTTATATTTTGAAACAAAGTAAGTATTATGTTCTTTATTAAATTAAAAATTTTCTTTTAACTTGGCTTTATTCAAGGTTCTTAATTGTGATGCTAATGTTTAAGTTAGTGTACTTAAAAGCTTTAGATAACTCCAGCAAATTTCCTGCCAAACTCCCTAATTCTCGCTCCCTAAAATAATTATCTCTAATTTTTTTAGACTCTCTCTCAGTTATGACAGCTCCCTTGTATAGACTCCCTATTTCAGTTTTATTCCAACAACTTCCTACTTATAAACTATTTATCATACATTTATATGGAATCTACTTAAATAAAGAAAAATAATAATAGGTGTAGAGAGTTTGAAGGAAAATGTAGGGAGTTCCTAATTTGAGGAGTCCCTATAAGGAGGCTATTGGAGCAAATCTCATTATTTTGACTCCCTAAACTTGCTAAGGAGCCATTATAGAGAGTCTCTTGGAGATAGTTTTACACACTAGTGCCTAGACTTGGTTAGGGGAGGCAGGGCTGCCCTTCAGAGTAGGAACCCCAATTTTTTGGGGCCCAAATTTATAAATACACATCTAATATCTATACTGTTTATGTATATGATGTATTGTATTCATAAGTTTTTTGTAGAAGAAAATATAAGTTCAAGTCATAAAAAAATGCTTGAATTGAGAGCTCAGCAGGGCTGCCCTTCAGGGTAGGACCCTCAATTTTTTGGGGGCCAAATTTATAAATACACATCTAATATTTATACTGTTTATGTATATAATGTATTGTATTCATACGTTTTTTGTAGAAGGAAATATAAGTTCAAGTCATAAAAAAATAGTTAGGACATAAAAAATGCTTGAATTGAGAGCTCAACCATTGAAGTTCTTGAGTTTGAATGTTATAGCTTTAGATTGTTTATTTATGTTTCTGTTGAATTTTGTTGACTATACGGGTTGCAGTTTGAACGTTAAAGTTTTTGATGATTTTCCTAATGTTTCTTAAATCATTTAGAATTTGTTAACTATACCGGTTACTAAGTATGAGCAAAAAGAAACTTTCAGAATTAAGATTGATCTCCCAGTAATAATGATATGATTAAATTACTTAGCGATTTCAACCATTGAAATGAGATGTTGGAAAAACATGATTTTGAAGACTTTATTGTTGATTTTGTTTCTAAGAATATTACAAGATCTAGATTTTCTCAATAATTATTCAATTTTTTTATATGTTTATAAAGGTGTTTTACTTTTTCAATATTTGATGAATGAGAATATTGTTTGTTAAAATAAATTTATTCTTATAAGGGGCCCATTTTCTTTTCTATGCCATGGGCCCCCAAATTGTCAGTGTCAGCCCTGAGGCGGGGCCTAACCGGTAAAGGGAGCCAAGCACCTAGACGAAACTAGATGGAGATTTTTAGAACAGTAATTTTAATTCAAGTGGGTCCATGATCTGGATTTTCCTATTTGCTAGTATTTGGGAGACTATAACTTTACGTTATAATCACATTGTCACTCCTTGAAAGTACTTGGAAAGTGATAATCATTTTCTTTCCCATATGTTGATTACAGGGTGAGGATACTGAATGGATTGATGTGGAAATTGTAAATGATGAACCCTCAAATGGTGATTGGATTGGCGTATTTTCTCCGGCAAAATTCAAGTGATGTCTCTTTCGCTTCTATGAACTTCCTAAATAGTTATATTTGTTTCTGTTTAGTCTATGTTTTGTAGGTTTTATGAAGTAGAACCCTCTTGGTATTGGATTTATGTAATTGTTATAATTTGAGATTAACAATAACTGTCCTACAATTTTTCCTTATATCACTAATGAAATGAATGTTGGAATAAAATCAGTGGATCAATTTGTTACATGGAAGACAACCCCAAGGAACAGGCTCCACACATCTGCACCGCCCCAGTAAAGGTGTGCAAACATCTTATACATGTAAAGCCTTATTTTATCATTTTCTTACTCGTGCTAAAAACTATGTTGTTATTCAGTACCAATTTGCAAATTCTTCCAATACCGATTATTCAAAGTCTGGGAAAGCTTCATTGAGGCTCCAGTTAGTCAATCAGCGAGCAGACTTTTCATTTGCGTTGTTTGGAGGCGGATTATCAAATGTATGTGATGTTAATCTTGTCACTCGTAATTATTATTCTTAAAATCTAACTTCTAGTATTATCTGGGTGATTTTTGGCGCTCTCTTTCAAAACTTGAAAGTATATATACATTCTGATTCTGACGCTTGAAGTCCAGATGGCACTTTCTCTTGCACTAAATTTTGGCACTGACCTTTGCAGCCAAAACTGATGGCAGTATCCAATTCCGTATCATTTGTGAATCCTAAAGCGCCGCTCTATCCTCGTCTTGCTCAAGGGAAGTCTTGGAATGAAGTAAGTAATCTGGAGTAGGTTTTTAGTTTTGTTTCCCCCCCTCTGATTTCTATGTTGACCTTTATTGCTGATTTTGTGTTGCACTTTGCAGATGACAGTAACATGGACAAGTGGGTATAACATAGACAAAGCTATTCCTTTTGTTGAGTGGGGTTGGAAAGGTCACAAGAAGAGGCGGTCACCGGCAGGGACATTGACTTTTAGTAGAAACAGCATGTGTGGTATGATTCACTTCTAACTTCTGAGTTCTTACTCCTTGATCAAATCAATGCGAAGTGAAATTAAATGTGTATTGTCACCTGTTTTGAAGTAAAGGTGTTCTTTCACAAGAAGTCATTTACTTAGTTATATTCTACTATGCCTTCTCATGAGAGGAGATTTTGAGGGGTTTGTTTCTCATGATAAGTCAATTGTTTTTGTTGTTGGTGTTCCCAAACTGGAGTTATTCAACACTTTTGGGTTTGGAATTTCAAAGTTAGTTTCCCATGAAAAAACCCAAAAGAAAACGGGGAAAAACGAAGTAAAGTAAAAAATAAAATTAAGCAACATATTTTTGCTGAACGACTTCCATGAGATTCTGGTTGCTGAATACGAACAAATTTCTTTTGGGGCTGGGGGCAAGAAGGTGAATTTTCTGATATGATCTGAGATTTGCTTTTAATGGGCTTTGCTTTGTTTTAAGGATTGGTTATTCACCCTTGCCATATTCCCTGAATAATTATTTCAAGTTTGTTATTTTTGAAAAATACGGGAGAAAAGAGTGAAATGTCCACTAGGGATAGTCATTCTATGCATCTGACATATTTAATGGGTTATTACTTGCATTTGTGCTCATAAATGGACCAGAGTTCTACTTTATTAGATTTTCAATGCTTCACAATGTATTATTTACTGTAAGTTGAACATGTGATGATGGTATTTTACAAAGTATCATTGGCTATTAGGATCACCTGCATGTACAGTGGGTTGGCGCGATCCTGGTTTCATACATACAAGTTTCCTTAAAGATTTGTGGCCAAATACTATGTAAGTTCCCAAAATGCTTTGGTGGATATAAAATCCATTAAATTGTCAGCTTGAAATAATCTTGGCTGATACTTCTGTTTTTTCTTTTTGTTTCTTTTGTTCCCTCGTCTTTGCCCAGATACACTTACAAGATGGGGCACATACTATCTAATGGCTCCTATATTTGGAGCAAGACATATTCATTCAGATCATCCCCATATCCTGGACAAGATTCATTGCAGCGTGTCATAATATTTGGAGACATGGGGAAGGTATTGTTCGGTTCGAAACTAATCTACTTTCTCATTTCGGTGTCTTAAATCAAAGAATATAAAGAAAATATAGATGCCATGGTAATCTGGTAAAAAGATGACTGATTACTGAGATTGAGGCCTCAGTCAAAGATTGGCCAAGCTCATGGTTCCTTAAAAAAATGGCATCAACATATTGATCTAATATTAAAAATGGACCTTATTATCATTAAATTCTAGATTGGAGGGTTTAAAAATCTAGATTTTGATAGTCAGGAGAGTAGTTAAAATAACTGATCTGAAAGCTTACAAAATGGGAGGAAGAATTATTTATTTATTTAGACTGAAAATTTAGACTTCTGTTTTACTAGTACATAATCAAAATTTTAACTTTCCTTACAAAACAAAATTTAGCTTGGAGGGGAAATTGTAGACGAATTTAAACAAATAAAATTTTAGTAGTAGCACTTAATTAACTGCTCTAAAAGCTTAAGATATGAAAGGAAGAATATTTAATTTAGACTGACACTTTTGGGCAATCCTGATGTATGACTTTGCATATAGATTTTACCTCCAAAGACTTCAATTATTATATTTTTAATTTTTTTGCTTAAGTGTGCGTGTGTGACTTATTTATTTGTTAATTTAATTTTGAGTTGAAGAATGTAAAAGCTGTTGCTTTAGTGACAACGGAATTTAATTGCCTACAATATCTTATAAGGCTCCGTAAGCTCTTTACATGTGATTGGTTTGAACTATGATGTTACATTTCTGTACCGTCTATAGCTGATGTTTCCGGTGAATTACCGTGCTAAAGTGGATAATTATCTGTTGCTTGATCAAAACTTAGTACAGTTAACTAGTTTTGATGTTTGTGCATTTCTCTTTGTACTTTACGCATGCAAAAAAATAATAAAAATACCATGTATGTTCCGTGACTTTCAGGCTGAGAGAGATGGTTCAAATGAGTATAGCGATTATCAGCCTGGTTCGTTAAATACAACTGACCAACTCATCAATGATCTCAAGAATATCGACATTGTTTTCCACATAGGAGATATAACATATGCCAACGGCTATATCTCCCAATGGGATCAATTCACAGCACAGGTAGAACCTATAGCATCAACAGTGCCTTATATGATTGCAAGGTTTGTTCATTCGATCTTTCATTGAATATGTAAGATGTATTTTTTCATTCATTTATCTAATCTCATGTTTCTATAACAGTGGAAATCATGAGCGTGATTGGCCGGGGTCAGGATCCTTTTACGACACCCCGGATTCTGGTGGAGAGTGTGGTGTTCCGGCCGAGACCATGTTTTATGTTCCGGCAGAGAATAGAGCCAAATTTTGGTAACGAATAGTTATCCTGTGCACTCGTAACAGTGGAAACTTCAGGCTTGTGTGACTAAGTGCTTGTGATTCTATTATCATTTACTGTTGTCTCACCAATGCCAGTTTTAGAAGAATGCTAGAGAATGAATATAAACTATTTTTCTTTCTTTTTTTTGAAGGAATAAAACTATTTTTATTTCTGGTTGCATCACATTATTACATGCATATTTCATCTCAGGTACTCAACAGATTATGGCATGTTTCATTTCTGCATAGCAGATAGCGAGCATGATTGGAGAGAAGGATCTGAGCAGTACAAATTCATCGAACATTGCCTTGCATCAGTAGATAGGCAACAACAACCTTGGCTGATATTTGCTGCCCATCGGGTTCTTGGTTATTCTTCCGACAAATATTATGGCTTAGAAGGCTCATTCGAAGAGCCCATGGGAAGGGAAAGCTTGCAGAGGCTCTGGCAGAAGTATAAGGTGGACATTGCGTTCTATGGTCATGTACACAATTACGAAAGGAGTTGCCCAATATATCAGGTAAAACTGTTCAATTGGCGTAGATGATTATAGCATGTTGACCTTCAGCGCTGACATTTTTTGTCGAATCTGGTCATATACTTCTGCTTCGGCAGAAGTACATAAGGTGAACATGTTTTGTTTATTCTTTGTTTTTTCACTTGTGCAGAATAAGTGTGTGAACGCTGAGAAATCTCATTACTTTGGCACTGTGAATGGGACGATACACGTGGTGGTCGGCGGAGCGGGATCTCACTTGTCCCAGTTTAGTCCGGTTAACACAAGTTGGAGCCTCTACAAGGATTATGATTGGGGATTTGTCAAGCTGACAGCGTTTAACCATTCGTCACTTTTATTTGAATACAAGAAGAGCAGAGACGGAAAGGTTTATGATTCTTTCACTATCTCTAGGGACTACAGAGATGTATTAGCATGCGTGCATGATGGCTGTGAATCTACCACTTCAGCGTCTTGAAGCAGGAATTGTACAAACGCCCGCAACCACTTTCAGCAACTTGGAATGAAATATTAATTGTCAGGAGATTTTTATTATTGTTTGTTGGAAGAGATATAGAACAAGTTTGTGTTGATTGTTTAGGGAATCCAAAGCTCCGTACCGAACAATGAGTATTGGATGGAATAATATATTCCATTCCCCCATCTTGCCTGACTTTCAGCAATGCACTGTACCCGCTTACTATTGATTTTTTATATCTAATGCCCCACTCTAGACTCCAGTATCAAATCAAAACCTTCAGATGAACAACATCAATAAAAGTAATGGATAAAAATACCATTTGATTTAAATAAAATGTTAAATTTCTATTACCAAAGGATGGATTACTTCCCAAATGTAACCACCCCATATATATATATATATATATATATATATATATATATATATATATACACACACACATACACACTAGTTTAACACCCGAGTATTATGCGGGATTTGAAAAATAGTAATATTGATTGAAAATAATAAAAGAATAATATTAAGAATAGTACATACAAATCGTAACATTATTTGTTCTATTTACAAGGATATTATTTTTCATAATAAATAACTTTTACACACAAATCAGAAAATTATTTGTTCTAATTACAGTAAGACTGATTTTTACAATAAAATTTTTTCAAGTTTTTCTTACCGTGAGTCACAAAATCAGTTGTTAAATATATCAAAATACTATAAACTTGACGGAAAAACCCGTATAAATTAAGTTTGAAATAATGTAAAACATACAATACAACACCCGGGTGTCACATGTGAATATGCGATAAAAAAAATTAAAATGTATATGACATTGATAATTCTATTAAAAATCGTCGTACATCTAACTTGTAGTATATGTAATATTACTTTATTATTATTTTTTATTTTTATTTTCTTCTGCGTAAGACACTAATCTGTCGTATGTATATATATAATGTGTGTGTCAATGCATAATATTGAAGTTGGATAAATAGATTAGAATATATTTAATATTTATTTTTTTAGGCGTAATAATTTATTATTATTATTTATTTTATCTTTTTTGTTTCTCTCTTTTTTTTTTCTTTTTTTTTCGCGTAAAAATAATTCTTCGTATATTTTTAATATTATTTTAAATTCATTATATTAGGATTAGATAAAGAAACTCAATTTTATATTTTTTATATTTATTTCTCTTTTGTTATTTTAAATTCATTGTTTCTTTTACCAAATCCTTAACTGCATTTTCAAGCATGGACGGATGTGAAACTGACTTCTCCTCAGATGGATAGAGAAACTATGTACAAATTGTCTCTCAAGAATCATGTTAATATTTATTAACATGATTTAATAACATTTAATATTTATTTAATTTGATTTTTATTTAAATTGACCAACACATCTTTCTGAGTATTGAGTTCAATACGCTGAAATTGCCTGTGTTAATGAATTAAAACTATCCAACTGAACTGATTGCTATGAATTGTCATCAATTCAGAAAAAAAAAATATACGTCCCATTTGATGCTGACATGATTTTATTTTTTTGCCATTCGCCTACGATCTCAGTGATTCAAGGAATCTGTTTGTAATAATTTTATATAACTCTTATTTTTCTTAAATAAATATTAAAAATTATAAAAATAAAATTATTTCGATTTTTATTATAAATAAAATATAATTCATTTTATTTATATTTTCTTAATTAGATATAATTTATTTATATTTTTATATTAGAAGAATAAAAGTAAGATATTTAATTATATGCTAAAGAAAACATTAAATTAGGTAACATACAATAAAAAGAAAATATTGAATTAAGCAAAATATAATATTAGGAAAATATTAAATTAGGTAAAATATAATAAAAGGAAAATACTAAATTAGGTGAATATTAGGCTCGGATGATAACGAGGCATCATAATTTTTTCCAAAACTAACAAAACTTGGGTAGCAGAGACATGGGATATGAGGATTTTGCATTAATATATAGGGGAGATAGGGTTAGGTTCTAGTGAAAATGGGTCCGTGAGTGAGAAATGAGAATGAATCTTAACCATTATAATCTAATCTAATAGATTTAATCTAATCAATCAAATTTACAGCTTAAAAAACGCAAGAAACGTGAACTTTTATCCCCTGTCCATTAAAAGCTTCAAACGCAAGAAATCGCAAAAGAAAGGCAAGAAGTTTTTCGATCTCCTACTTAATTCATCTCCCTGCTCGATTCATCTCCTGCTCGATTCATCAGCTAATTTATCTGTATAATCAATCTTTTTCCTTGAAAAATCAGTTCTGTTCCTTCAATCGAAAAATAAGTTTATCGAGAAATTCATTCCTATTCCTTTCAATCTTGTTCAAATTTAGGTTTGGGCCGGAGTAGTAGAGATCGGCGTGACAATCCTGTTCGAATTTAAGGTTAGGTCGAAGTATCCTGTTCGATTTTGGAGGAAATTCCTATTCGATTTTGGTCCCTCACTCAGTTTGATTTTTTTCTTGGTTCAATTTTGGTTGCACCCTAATGGCTTCAATTTTGAACAAATCAGGTAATGTTTTATTTTAAATTAGTGGCTTTTGGATTTTTTTTGAGTTAACCATGTCAAATTCTGTACGTATCATCTGATGTGCTTGTCGTCTGATTTGTTTGTGCACAATTAAGTGTCAGCTTGTGCACATTAATGTATTTCCTTGTGCCCGTCCGTGCAGTAGAAAAATGGTGTCCGCACGTGTTATGAAGTTTTAAATAATTTTGCTGTCGTGTTATATGTGGCATGTACTGTTTTGTGCACTGATTGAATGCGAGATTTTGCGGGTGATGTTGAATGTTCTTCAAATAATTGTGAGCCTGTTCGACAAACTATGGTCATGACACCTAGCTCTACAAAGTATTGGGTTTCGATATGTGAAGATGCAATTAAACCTTATGTTAATCAGAAATTCAAAAGTTTGGATGAAGGTATACAGTTTTACAAGTCTTATGCCAAGGAGGTTAGTTTTGACATCCGTCGTAGCACAAAAATAAAATTAGATGATGGTGTAGTTGTTTGGAAGTATCTACTGTGCTCAAAATAAGGCTACAAGAACGAGAGTAAGAGAAACCCACCTGAAGCAAAAATGGCAACCACAACAAGTGTATCCCTCACACCAAAAAGAGCAGCAACACCAATAGTTGTTGAACATCAAATTAGGCGTCGGGTAACAAATAGAGTTGGGTGCAAAGCTAGGTTCGTATTGAGACTAGATGGGGATATCGGATACTTACTCTATTTGTTTGAAAAGAGACATCACCATCCATTGGCTTCTAAAGAATGCTTACCAATCTTAAAAGAAAACCGAGTAATAAATGTCGGACATGAGAATTTTGTGTTGAATTGTGTAAGGGTAAACATTGGTCAAGTGAAATCTTTTAGATTGTACAAACAAATTGTTGGAGGCTACCAGAATATCCGTGCTACTAGTGTCGATTTCAAAAACTACAAATGAGACTTGTTAGCGTATATTTCAGGAACTAATGCACAGTTGGTTATTGACAAGTGTTATAGAAGATAAGAAATCAGTTCAGCGTTCTACTTTGACTATGAACTTGATGAGTGTGACCGACTAAAGAGAATTTTCTGGGCTGATCCCATTTCTAGAAAAAACTTTGCCGCGTTTGGTGATGTGGTGTCATTGGATGCAACGTACAGAACTAACAGGTACATATTCATTTTTCTGAAAACATTTAAATTTCATTATTTTCACAAATAATGCATTAATGTCACAAATAATAGCTTGTGCACATTTATGTTTCAGTGTGTGCGAATTTATATTTTTAGTGTGTGCACATTTATGTTTCAATCTGTGCACATTTATGTTTCAGTGTGTGCACATTAATGCATTAACTTTTACACATTAAATCAATAAAATTTCTTCTGCTACATGTACAATATGGTGTTTGCACCTTTCACGGGGATTGCCAACCACAAGAAATGTGTCACATTTACTGCTGCGTTGATAGCTACTGAAGATGTTGATTCTTATGTATGGGTCCTCAAATAATTCAAAAAGGCAATGGTGCATGAGCCAGGATACATCATTACTGACCAATATCCCTCAATTGCAATTGAATTTTCGAAGGTGTTTGAGGCTACAATACATCGATAATGTATGTGGCACATCATGATGAAGGTGAGTGAAAAAGTTGGGCCTATTTTAAGTAGTGATGAAAATTTCAATAAAAGGCTTAAGGATATCGTTTGGAATGAATACATAGAGCCTAAGGAATTTGAAGAAAAATGGAATAGAATTATGGAAGATTTTAGTTTAGTAGATCACATGTGGTTTCGTGATTTATTCAAAATACGCGAACAGTGGATCCCTGCATTTTTTAGGGATGTTTCTATGAGCGGATTGTTGAGAACTACATCTAGATCAGAAAGTGAGAACTACTGGTTTGGAAGTTTTACAAATCACCAGCATGGTTTAGTCGGATTTTTCATGCATTTCGACACTGCTATGGATTCGTAGAGAAACACTTCATCGAGTTTAAAAAGTGTGTGTAAGTCATATTTTGCTGATCTAAAGACGCCATTAGTTTTGGAGAAGAATGCACGCTCTGTGTACACAGACATTATATTTATTGAGGTGCAGAATGAAATCTGTGCAGCGTGTTTTAGTTGTAGAATTTTACGTGTTAGTGACAATGATGAAAATGTTGAGTGCGACATTCAAGATAATGGTAAGGTGTTTACAGTAGTACACAAATCTGATGGTAGTTGTTCTATGTGCTCTTGCGAAAAATTTGAAAGATATTGGTGGCTCTACGGACACATTTTTGCTATCTTTAAGGACTTAAACATGGATGTTATCCCACAAGAATTTGTCCTTTCCCGTTGGACTAAGAACGCAACTCTAAATCCTATGTTTCATATCAATGATGCCATTATTGAGCAATCTACAAAAATCGATGAAGGGAAGTTGCTACTTAACAAATTGTGGTCTGATATACACTTATGTGTGGCATTGGCAGAAACGAGGACAGAGCTCCTTGTTGAGTTTTCAAAGGTTATCAATGAACAAAAGGAGAAACTTACAGTTGAACAACAAGACGCTTCATATACTGCAAGTAAAAAACAGAGAATTGAAATTTTTTGTGGAACTGTACCAGTTGTTATTGCTATTCGTCCTCCTATGCAATCGAAAAATAAAGGGGGTGGGAAAAGAAAAAAAAACTGGCCAAAAAAAGTCGATTGATGAGAAGCAGAAGAAGGAAAAACAAAGGGTGTGCAAGACTTGTGGTGAAAGGGCTGGGCATAATACGAGAACTTGTTCAAAGAGAAAACAACAGGTTGTACATAGTAATAGTCAATGACAAAAAATGCACAATTGTATTTTCTGTTTTCCTTTTTTTTTCGTCTCTAAAAGTTATACATACTTATTTGCACAAAAATTATAACTTGTAGGTGATTTGAGGAATGAAGCAAAAAGAAGGAGCAACTGGGAGAGTTCAAGACCCTTCATTTTATTTTCTTATTTTTATTACTCTAAATTTTGCGACGTAGGCTGTGCACAAACAAGTATGGTTTTATGCACAACCGATCAATCAATTTTGCACAATAGTGCAATAAATTGTGCATAGTGGTATTTAATGAATTCCTATTTTAGGTGATAGTCTTTTGGGCTTTTCATACAAATTAATTGAACTATAGTTTTGTCTGAGATTTAAAAATAAGACCTTTTTGGCATTTTCTAAGCTCTGGATTGACAGATTTTTTCTCTATTTGCTTGTTATCTTGTATTTAAATATATTTACATATTTTCTTATCGTACATCGACAATACTTAATTTGGGTCTAATGACAAATCCAACCCAATGGTCAGATTGTAATGATATCATTTACACAAATAATACAATAACATATGCACAACAAAAAGTGCAACCATCGAAGTTAAAAACTTTGAAACTTAAATATTCATCTTTCCCTCACCAGGACCATTATTAAGAACTTTAAATATGCAAAACACAGCTTTTCTCAGTAGTAAAAATCTTCTTCTACTTACGAACAAACAGAAAAACATAAATAGACATCAAACATAATAAACATTATGTTCCAGTTTCTTCTACTCAGACAAGAGTTCTTACACAACAAAGAGACATCAAAAAAAAAACAAAATAAGCATTCTTTTCCAGTTTTTTCTACTTAAACAAGTATTCCTACATAAGCCAAACAGAAATTAAATTCATCGCCATGCAAATCACTTCTTCAATTCAGCCTTTCGTTTCAGTTTCTTTGCCTTGTAAATTGGAAGATACTGTTTCGCAATTTTCATGTTTACATCCTTCAAATCGTTTATCTCTGCGCATGCTAAGGTGTGACAATACTTCTTACGGATACAATTCACCTATTTTTTTTATCTCCACTTCTAATTCCACACACCCAGTTGGCCTTCAATCTAGTCTCCATGTATGTCTCCATGTGTCTCATGGTCAAAACACCCGAATCCATGTTTTCTACCCTCGTTGTGCATGGCATCTCGAGAAAGTGTGGTTCAAGTTTTGAAACCACATTGGCGTAGTGAGCCATGTTTTGTCCTCTTAGAAAATTTGAAAATGCATCCTTCTGCAAAATAATAAAAAGAATTTTATGTGGACAAAAACAACAAGAAAAATAATTTGAAAACAATGATCACAATGCTAAAGAATTATGTCTGCACATTATTTCACATTATTGTGCACAACAATGTGAGTTATTTTGCACATTAAAAAATTACTTCATAATAAAAAACCAAAAACACCCCTAAAACATTTTATTATATATTATTATTATTAGGGAAACAAAGACACAGAAACAACAAAATATAATTATGATGCACTAAGTAAATACTTCACAAATTGGTCTTACCAAAGTATTAGCATATTCTTTATGTATTTTTGCATTCACATCATTTGGTGCAGTGCTTTCAAGTATATCAAATCGATTTGCCTTGATTGAAAAACACATGATGTAAGAGTAATTTCCAATATGCACGGGAAAGAAAAACTACAAAAAAAAAACATTTAAAAAACTAAATTGAAAATTAGTATAATGATATTGAATAACGTACCAGTGATATATCTTTTGTTTCAAATGTTTTCATCCTTTTCAAGTCTGCATCCAGGGCCTGAGTAAATATCTGATATTTCTTTTCTTTGCTATCAGCACCAACAAAAAGTAGTTGCACATGTAAATTGCATAAGAATATTATGTATAATAATAAAGAAAAAATATGAAATATAAATTAAGTATTTCTAACCTTGTTACAAGGGCCAATGCTTGCAAAAAATCTACTTGGCGACCCCCAACCTTTCAACTTTTCATTGTCATTTAAAAAAACAGACCATAAATCCAATACACGACTATTAACTTGTTCACCTGCCCTTAATCTTTGTAATACATCTCTTCAAACATAAAAATTATTCTTTTTGAAAATAACTTCACTCCTGTATTACAAGAACACGTGCATTAAAACATATGTAGAAAAAAGATAGATAATAACCGTATATATACTAGTAAAAATTTCTTATAAACACTACTAAAGACACAGAAAAGTATATATAACTTACTGTCCAGCGTCAGTATTCTTCAAAACCCGATTTGCAACCATTTTTGATTTCCATCCAACTTCTTCAATATATTTATTTCCCTTATCTTGAATGGTGATTCGATTTGCTAGCAACTTCTATCCTTTCTAACATCTCATCCTCCGGTGTTAATCGCTTAGATCGTCTCACTGGAACAGGTTGTACACCTTGAACATGTTCTGCAGCTGAAGGGGCGTTAGTGGCCTTCTCAGGCTTGGTAATGTTCTCGGGTTGCTCATCAATAGTTGCACGTCCTGGTTGTACATCAATAGGCACAGAAGGGACTTTTTCAGATTGACAACCATCGTTTGCTTGATTACCACAATCTCGGAGAAGTTCATTATCATCCTCGTCATCTTCAGAAATACCTAAGCTGTAATTAGGCATAGTAGTTGTGGTATTTCAAAACTCATCCCTCCTTGCAATTGCTTCTAAAATCTCATCAATAGCATTGATAGTCTCAGCGGTCTAGTCATCAAAATTTTATGAGGCATTGTGGCATCCCTCTTGCACTTTGTTGGTACCCTCTTCTGGTTTGTCGATGCCAAATTGTGTTCCGTTTATGCCCCCATGTTCTTCATTGATGCCCTGTTTTGTTTGGTTGACATTCTCTTGGCTTCGGTTGTCACGCTCTTGCATTTGTGAAATGCCATGGAATGATTGTGCCGCATCTTGCATCTTCATGAAATTCTTATCTTCCCATAACACTTGAGGGGCTCTTTGCACCATCTCTAGTATTTCAAGACCAGTAGATGCAAGCAACCTGGTCTTTGTAGCAAATTCCTCAACAAAAACTTGTTTCACAAATACTTATATTTAAAAGTCTAATATAGACCAACATTTAGACACAAATATACATTAGCCATAAAAAATGAATGTATTGCACATTAGTTATACTACGTGCACATTAGTTCATACACTCATGCACATTAGTTCATAACTATATGCACAAATAGCCAATATATACAAAACTATTAAAAAATATATGCACATCAAATTGCACATTAGTTCATACACTCGTGCACATTAGTTCATAACTACATGCACAACTAGCCACTATATACAAAACTATTAAAAAATACTTGGACATCAAATTGCACATTAGCTCATACTCAGGTGCACATTAGTTCATAATTACATGCACAAAATAGCCACTATATCCAAAAATAGCCACATCAAATACCTGTACAGACTCCCTTTTTGCAGCATCCTTGTTTCCAGCATTCTTATTTCCAGTACTTCTACACCTCTACTCCTCGTTCATTCTTTTTTCAGGAGCATCCATCGTTTCTGGATTTTTTGGCACCTCAGATTCTGTTTCTTCATCCATAAAACCCCTCCCAAATGCACCAGTTTTATCCTCCGCAGCTTCTCTATCTTTCAACAACATGTCGGTCCATTCTTTGTAAGTTGGAAAACTTCTTTTCACATTGCGTATAGATAACATAACTTTGTCCACATAAAAAACCTACATATAAAAAATAATTAAAATTTTTTTATTTCATACAAGGCAAATATATATAAAAACAACACTTGTGTTAAGAACACTGACCGTCAAAAACAGGAGAGGTCCTGTGTACCACTTTTCCCCGCTATCCTCCCAACACATCTTTGTCCTCACCAAGCACTCGATCATATACTCACACCAATTCATATCCTTAATCTTTGATAGATCGTCAAGAAGATGCAATATATTGGTGTGATCTTTACCATTGCTCTGAGCTTCAAACAAGCGATTAACAAGCAAAACAACAAAGTGTCTCTTGAACCAGTCGCCACCGTTAATATATTCCTTCATTCTCACAGCGAGATTTGTTGGGGTTATCCCATATGGACTTGGCTCAAAAAAACCCTTGAATTCTTGATCAAGTTCTGACTGCTTCCTTTTCTTCTTATAATGATTGAAATCTTCCCACAGGGAAAGCCAAAAATAGAGGACACGTCATCTTATTTGATGTGAAACTTTGACCCATCGTATAACTTCAGCTTGCGATCAAGGTGATTGAAATTCTTCACTAACCAGTACCCCATATTTACTGGTATTGAAGTTATTTATAAATCCAAAAGAGGACCAAATCCAATATCTGCAACATCTTTTCTGTGGCATTCATTTAATGATGACAAAGCTCTTACAAAAACCCAGACGATGATCAATCGTGAAAGACAAACTTGGGGTCATCGCCGCGACTGGTAGCACAATCAGCACGTGCTGGTATAGGGCCCTCAAAATCATCATCATCTGCTGCTAAATAATACAATTACACAATAAAGTTAAAAAATTATTTAAAAAGGTTGATAAGACAAGAGTTATATATAGAATTATCGAAAAATCAATATACATTAATCATAAAAAAGATAAAAAATAGTATAATATAAACTGCAGAGCAATAATAATAAAAAATACCTTGTTTTGTAGTTTTCACCTTAGTACACCTTGTTTTCTTTGCTTTTCTTTTCGGTTCAATGACATCAATCTTCCTCTTCTTCGTGATTACACCTGTGCATATAAAAAATATATTATAAAAAATAAGCACAAAAGATATCAAAAAGGCCATAAAGGATAATAAAAAATAAATATCAAAAAAGAAAATAAATGCATATGCTATATATTTCTTTGCACATTAGCAGAAATGTTTTTGCACATTACTATACATTTCTTTGCACTGCTACAATATACACCCTAAAAGCCTGAACTCATTTCAATGCAACGGATTTTGCACGTTAGTGCAGCTTAATTTGCACATTACAATACATTTAGTTTCACTTTCTACCGTGTACATATCATCATTCCTTATGAAAACCAATGGTGAGAAAAATCCAAAATATTATCAAAAAAATAAAAAGAAAAACCCAAATGCCTAAATTTATTACCTTGCTTGTTTGTTTTTTGAACTTTGGTTACTTTCGTTGAAGTCTCGGGAACCAATTCAGTATTCTTTCCTGCGAAAGGCACGTAAAAGGAAACCAATATTGGTGTTTTATCCTTCACGCCAATATCTTCTTTATTCTTCATTTTCAATTCAACCTGTTGTCTTGAATCCTGAGGGCTTGACTCCAGAGGAGCAGAAACATCAGGAATAGGAGTCTTCTTCGCGGAAACATCTTCCTTCTTCTTCGTTCGTAATTCTACTTCTTGCATTGAATCTTGAGGACTCAAATCCTGAGGATCAGAAGGCATAGAAACTACAATTTTGTCCTTCGTGGCAATATCTGCCTTCTTCTTACCCTTCCCTACAAATGTACAAATTTGAAATCCATGAGGAAAATCACATGAGGAAAATCAACTTCACAAAAATAAACACACATGATCCAACACCCACATGCCACATTAATTTGAGATATTGCATGTACACAGACCACAAAAAACTGATATTCATCACAAAATGCCTTTAAACTGGTTATAGTAATTGAACTATCACCCTAAGAAATAGAGCTTATGAGCGCTTAAGATGAAAGACATGTGGACCGGAAAACTAACTCAAACCGATCACGGAATGTACATTCAATGATAACATGTTGATGATTAAGGAAAGCATTTCAGTATATTATGCATAAAACAACCAAATGAAATATTATGTACAGTGTGATCCTTATATACATGAGATGATCGCTTTCTGCTACATTACTTACAAATATTTATATCTAACTATATCTAACTAATAAAACCACAAAATGCGGGCTTCTCTTGAAAAGAAAAGTTAAAAAAAGGAAAAACGTACTAGCATTCTTATTTGGAAAATCCTCAGGATCAGAAAGCATAGAAACTACAATTTTGTCATTCACGGCAATATCTGCCTTATTCTTACCCTTCCCTACAAATTCACAAATATAAATTTCATGAGGAGAATCACACGAGAAAAAATAAACTTCACCATTATACTTGTATTTAAAGCAATGTGGAGATCACACATAATCCAACACCCATATGCCACATTAATTCTAAATCCGAAAACATCAAATTCAAGAAAAATAAAATAAAAAATACGTACCAGAACTCTTGTTTGGCGAATCCTGAGGATCAGAAGCCATATAAACTACAGCTTTGTCCTTCGTGGCAATTACTGCCTTCTTTTTACCCTTCTCTACAAATGAACAAATTCGAATTCCATGATAAAAATCGCATGAGGAAATTAAAAACTTCGCCATTATAATTGTATTATAATAAAATAAAATAAATATTGGATCACCTACACTGATTTTTCTTCTATTTAAATCTACAGCTAGTTATCAATAACACTTAACCCAAGAACAAAAACACACTAAAAATTCAATTACTACCATAACAGAAGAAACTAATTAAAGTTAGCAACTATTTTACACCATTCGTCATCTAATTAGTTTTCCGACCCAAATTTACATATAAAACTCGAAAAGTTAATTGAAAAAATAGAAAAGGAATGTATGTAAAAAGTTAATTGAAAAAAAAAAACTGTAATTGAAAAACGTACTAGCATTCTTGTTGGGAGAATTTTCTTTTTCGGTTGAGATTTCTGCGGAGAGGAGATGGTAGATGGCGAGGGTTTCGGAGTTTCGGAGAATGGAGACGAAAATGGAGATAAATCGCGAGTGGGTGATTGCTTTTGTGAGACAAAAATGGAGCTTATTTCTGTGCAAAAAAATTGAGATAAAGGCTTCTGTTCAAAAATTGCGAGTGGGTAGTTGCTGAATTACAGAAATGGAGAGAAAGGCACTTAATTACAAAAATGCCACCGGATAATTGCTGAAAAATTGATTAAAATGAGTGGTCAGAATTCATTCTCATTTCTCACCTACGGATCCATTTTCACATGATCATATACCTATATATATATATATATATATATATATATATATATATATATATATATATATATATATATATATATATATATATATATATATATATACACTTATTTATTAAGTTGGCAATATAAATTGACCTTACAATAGAAAGAAAATAAAAAAAAAACTCCCCAACCCGTCCCCAAGTTATTCAAACCCAGGGCCTATGAACTAAATAGTGAATGCTCTAACTATTTGAGGTAATTCACTTTGTCCCAATTTTAATAATATGTGGAGCTAAGAATTTATGTCAATTAGACTTGAAAATTAATTTTAACTAATATGTAGAGATGTCTTCTTAATTACCAAGTAATTTAATTTCTTTTAGTTACCTAGAAGTTATAAAGGAAGTGATAAATAATTGCATAATAAATATACGAAGTTACGACCTTGAAAATCATTTAATGTAGGTCAATTATTTATATATGTAGTATAGGCAAAGACTTATGTCATACCAGATCGATGAGACTCACTTGTTAGGTCAACCCATGATCCGAACCCATTCCCTATACAATGATATAGTTGTAATTTTCTTGAATTGTGCTATTTTCCGTTCCTTCTCAATCTCTCTCTTTATTTAACTTGTCACTTTCTCCTTCACCGCGTAGCAACCTTAAAATGTTCAAAATCCTTATTTTTTTCATTGTTCACCGTCGATTCTTGTCATCTATTGTTGATTCTCGCCGATTATTGGTGATTCTCTCTGATTACAGAAGATTTTGTATTACTTCTCAAAGGTAGTTTGTTTCTTCTAATCTTAGGGTTTTTGTTTTCTAGTTTCACTAAAAGTTGTTAGAACATTCTCAAAATTCATTAATCTAAGTATGTATGGGTTTTTATGAAGGAAATGTGAGATTAAGTGCTGGGAGTTTTAAAATTATTAATGCATTAGAAAGACTCTTTACTGGATTTGATGACATTGATTTTGTCTTCTCTTTTACTTATTTTGAAATTAATTGAAATTCTGCTGCTAATTTATGTGTTATACATTGAAATCTCGTATGTAGACCACAGCTGATGAGTTTCAAATGTTCAAGCATTACAGACATGACAACTTTTATTTTTATTATACATATGTATATTTCCTATGAATATGTGACTACTATGGAGGCATGCTAGGTAAATCTTATGTCTTGACGATATTATAACTTGTAAACACGTTTTAGTTAAATTGAACAAGGCAAATCATATACCCGACAAATGGTGCATTTATTTGAACTTTAGATTCTTTGCTTAAAGAACTACTCTTTATTAACCAAGGCACCCATGAGGAGTTACATGTCATTGTTTCATGACTTTTTGATTGATTGAAATTGTATATTTAGTTAAACACATATAACCCTTCTTAGTATTACCTTTTCTCTTTTACACTTTATCTTGACACATGTTTTCATTCTCTACTTTTACATAATGTTGAAGCGCAATTTCTAAATCTATGGGATCCTCAAGTAATCAACATCAAACCTAATTGAACTCTTCCTCATTGTTTTGATAACTTATCTACATGAAAGCGTAATGAAGGTGATGATCAATGACCACTAGCTGCCTTTTGGTTCACATAAACTCTATAGTGTCTTTGTGGACGATGATAATGACGAGATTGAGACTCAAGTCACCCATAAACTCCATTTATGTATCTTACAATAGTCATGCAACTAATTAGAATTCGATGCTATTATTTTAAATTCCTCTTCACGTGAGTGTTGGCATTGATTAATTTATATAATTATTGTTGTGAATTTCTTATTTGAAATTACACTTGGCTAGTACAAACTTATAGTAATATGTCCAATTGTCTGGTAGGAATTCCTAGACTTCTATAATAGTTAATGATGGTGGTGTGATGGTTCTGATGAGTCTCCTGGAGTTGGCTTTTGTTTCGATGATCTAAAATAAATATAGGGTTTCATTTTATGGTTATTACTTAGTTTAAAATTGTGCTTTGTTGGTGTAAGTCATATGTAGTTTTTAGGGGTTGAGTCTAGGTCTCTTCATCGACCTTTTGTTTTGTTCCTATTTACTTCATTATTGAAATTTTTGGCCTATATACACATTTTTCACTGTAATTTTATATTGACTTGGTAGTTTTAATTACTAGTATTTAATAAAGAGATGATTGTTCTTTTTCTAACATTTTCCCAACTTGTTACATTTTACTTATAAGAGGTTTTTTAAAGGTTTTGAAGATGGGGATGAAAAAGTGTTTTCGAGGGGAAGAGTGATGATTAGGGGATGCAAATTCTATATGTATATACACTGGAGATGTATTGTTTTTCTATCGTGATGTAATTATTTTACACTGGTGAGTATCAATTTTCTATCATGAAGTATTAGGGTATTTTGATGAAATATATTTATTTCTCTATTGTGAAATACTGATGACAATACTATGAAGCATTTGTTTTGGTATTTATGAGTCAATAATATTTGATGAAAAGTGTTGAGTTTTCTATTGTGAATTATAGGTGTATGTGCTGAAGATTTTCATTTTTTGGAGGAAGTATTAATGTATTTTGATATAATGTATTGGTTTTCAATTTTGAGGTATTGGTTTCTATACTGAAAAGTATCACCAACTAATTAAACCTAAAATTTCATTCACAGACTTATAATAAACATATAAGTTGAGAAAATTGCATATTTGGAACTAGGCAACTTCCAAGAGACATCAAATGAAAAATAAATGCAAACAAACAAAAATTATAATTTCATAAACGACTAAGTTAATAGTGGTCATAGAACAACAACACATATACATTCGCTTGAGGTCGAACATATGTGAATAAATGGATCACACTTTTTATTTAGCAAGATTGATCGATTCGGTATTATCAACTTCTTGTTTCGAGATTGATGCAGCAACCCATAGCTGCCATAATTAAATAAGATTGTTAGGTTGAGTGTAGTTAGTCGATGTTACGTGTTGCAATAACAGAGAATATGAAATAGATATTATTGATAGTCGACCTTACCTCGAAGACCACATAGATAACCAAAAAAAACGTGGCTAATATTAGATCCACATGTATGTCGGGCTGGTAGTCAAATGTGAACTGTCGAGCTAGTTGATGCACACAATTATCGAGCAGTTCCCAGAATACCGAGACACCTCACCGAGCATCCCAGCCAAGCAATGCCCTGCTTGTTGGTCACTACTGCCGAGTAGTGATAAAAGCCACCAAGCCACCTCATCGAGCAGTGCCGCAAGCTACCGAGCAGCCCCGACCCAGCAGCGCTCAGCTTGTCGATCACTACCGCCGAGCAATACCACAAGCTACCGATCAGTCCTTATCTAAAAATGCCAGCCTGCCGGTCACAACCACTTAGCAGCTCTGCAAGTCGTGGAGCCACCTCGCTGAGCAGCGCCCAGCCTGTTCGTCATTACCACCGAGAAGTGCCATATGATCCTGACACCCGCTCATCCTATCGAGCAGCCCCGGTCGACAACCACAAAGTTGTTGAGCCACCCCGAGGAGAAGTGCCACAAGCTTCTAAGTATCCCCTATCGAGCAGTGCCTAGACTATCAATCACTACCATCGAGCAATGGCATAAGCTACAAAGTATCCCTGGTCGAGCAGCACCTAGCCTGTTGGTCACTACCACAATTTTCTGAGCCACCCCGCCGACCAACTCCATAAGCTTCCAAGCAACCCCTGTCGAGCATCCCCCAACCTATCGATCACTACCGCTGAGGAGTGCCGCAAGCTAACAAGAAGCCCCGGTCCAGGAGCACCTAGCCTGTAGTTCACTACCGTCGAGAAGCGTCACAAGCTGTCGAGCAACTCTGGCCGAGCAGCGCTTGAGTTGACGAGCCTTACCACCAAGTAGCACTCGCCCGTAGTGCTAGACACTCGCCCGTTTTGTCGAGCAGTGCCTACCCACCACACCGAATGTTCACCTGTGATGCCAAACAGCGATCAAGCTGTCGAGATGTTCTAACCGAGCAGCTCGCAGGCTATCGAGCCGACCTTGTCCCCGCGCAAGATGCATGACTAAATCGGATCATCCGTGCCATACCGCCATGGCGGCAATATGGTCAAGTTAACCTAACTGGGCCGACTTGGTGGATATAGGTTAGCTATCATGGCTTAACAATGACATAAGATGAGATCGATAATAAGGCAGTGGCAAACGCGTATTTAGGGTTAGGGTTTTGATATCTTGTTGTCAAATCAATTCAACAGCCAATCATGGAGTGACATGTGTCCATGAGGTTTTCAAGGGAAACCTATAAATAGTTTCTCCAAGAGAGAAAGAAAGGTTCTGAATTGAGAGAGAAAGAACATAGAGAGGATTTTGGAGGGAAGAAGCTTGTAATCAAGAATTCACTCTTGTATAAGGATGCGGCTAATACGGATCCGAACTCAAAAAAGGAATAAAATATTTAAGCACTTTTTTCTACCCATTCTCTTCATATTCATTTGCTGATTATCCTATTTTTATTATAATATTTGCTTGAGCTACTTTTAGCTTAATCATAGTTACATTTGCATGGATTTTTTGAAAGGGTAAAAAATTATGAACATCATGTACTATACGCGTTTTTTGGGTTTGCATCCTAACATTCTTTTTGTAATTTAATGCATCCTGTCCTATACAAAACTTTGAAAGTGCATTCTCCGGCCGACAAACACGCCCCGACTCATCGGAACTCGCCTGAACTCGCGAGTGAGGTTGCATCATTTCAAACCCATATACTTCATGATGCATTTTATCAAATTAGTATTCTGTAGGATGCATTTATCAAAACTTACCAGGATTATTTTTTTGTTTTAAATCTATTTTCAAGGTATATTATATCAAATTAATAGTTTTTAGGATGAGAAGTACGTTTGGCAAGTACTAGATAAATACACATGATTAAAGATCTTGTTTTTTAATATACGAGAACACTAATACATGATGATTTAGCAATGCAAGAGATAAAAAAAAGTTGAACATTACATGTTAAAACTTACATAAGTTATATTGTTATATAAATAATATTCGGATTATTATAATTTTATTTGCTTGTCAATTTATATTTTTCTTATTAAAAATAAAACAAGATCCGAATATTATTATATCATACACAATAATGTAAATTGACAAGCAAATGAAATTATATTAATATAGACAAAAAATATTATCTATTAAACTTAGATTGCTTATATACATGTTCAAACTTAAATAAGTTATAAACTTTATCATACAAGCAATATCCGAATTTAATAGATAGTGTTAATTTTCTTTTCCTATAATAATATAATTCTATTTGCTTGTCGATTTTTCTTTATTGAAAAGAAAATAACGTCATCTTGTATTATTCAACTTTTTTTATCAATTAAATTACTAAATCACCTTGTATTAAACTTCTTCAATATTAAAAAAAAATAATATCTTGAATCGTGTGTGTGTGTGTATATATATAACTTCTTATATATTTAAGTGTATGTTGTCTAATGTGCTTTTTATCGTCATAAAATTATATTAAATTGATATAATATTCATTAAAATTAAATTCAAAACCAAAAACTTAATAAATATTGAAAGTTAGAAAGTACAACTGAGTTTTGATATATGCATCCTGAAGTATACGGGTTTGAAAATATGCAACCTCACTCGCGAGTCTAGGTGAGTTCCGGCGAGTCGGGGCGAGTTGGCTGGTCGGAGGATGCACTTTCAAAATTTTGTGAAGTACAGGATGCATTAAATTATAAAAAAAAAATGTTAGGATGCAAACCCAAAAAACGCATATAGTACAGGATAGTTACAATCTTTTTCCCTTTTTGAAAACATAATATTCACCTACTCGTATATTCAACCATCAATCACGTACAATTATAATTTCACCTAAGAAACTTAACAACCAATGATGCACACGTTTTCAATTAGGTTTAATGGGAAACCTATAAATAGCCTCTCCAAAATAGAGAGAAGGGATAAAAAAAAAATAGAGAGAGAAGCATTTAAATAATTAAATTATCTAAATAAATTAAACTATTTAATAAGTCTTCTTAGTAATAAAAATTGGAGTTATTAAAAAATAATAAAATAAATTGTACAAAATATATAATACATTAAATAAAATAAAAAAGTTAATTCAAAGTAATTATATAATTAAACAATAATTAAAATATAAATAATTATTTTATAAATCTAGAATTTTTTATTAAATATTATAAACTAAATAAAAACTATAAAATATTTATTTAAGTGGTTTTATGATTTTTCATCTTTAGATTTCTTTTCCATGTTTCTGATTTATATAACAATTATATAGATTTTAATATAATTTTATTATGTATTCTATATTTTATTTATATGATTTATAATTGATTCAGAATAAATTTATATTATTTTATAATATTTATGCTTTTTTTTATTTCTAAGATTTATAAATAATTTTTAGAATTTATATATATATTTTTTATAATTTTTGAACTAATTTATATTTTTTATACAGATTTATTTTATATGATTATAACTCTTTTTTGTTATTAAAAATATTGATGTGGTATTTTAAAGATTTAAACTAGACAAGTTATTATCAAAGGACGAAATTGATATGGAATATCCTTGAAGTTATTCTAATTATTTTAAATTAATTCAATTTATATTATTATATACGCATGCCATTTTAGGAGATAGTATACCATGGACCCAGTTGCACCTTGGAAGGTGCACCCTGTAATTTAATTTATCATCGCATATAACTGACACATATCATCACATATAACTGGTACATATCATCACAAGTTATTGAAATTCTAAATCTAAAATTTAAAATCCTATAATTAAAAAAATAAACCTAAAATAAAAATTTAAACCTTAAAAATAGAAAATTAATCCCTAAAAAACTAAACCCTGAAATTGAATATTAAACTCTAAATCCTAAATTTCTATCATATATCATCACATATAACTGACACATATCATCACATATAACTACCACATATCATCACATATAACTGACAGAATGACAAATTTTTTTCGGGACCCTAAAATAGAAAATTAAATAAAAAAAATAAAAAATTAAACTTTAAAATGAAATATTAAACCCTAAAAATGGAAAACTAAACCCTAAATTATAAAACTAAACCCTAAAATGGAAAAATAAACCCTAAACTCTAAAATTTTGACACATATCATCACGTATAACTACCATATATCATCATGTATAACTATCACATATCATCACGTATAACTATCATATATCATCACGTAAAAAAGGGTGCACCTAGAAAGTTGCACCCAGGTGCACCTAATAATTTGCCCCATTTTAGGGGATATTTGTCCACAAATAGGTACGATGGGTGTCCGCTTCTAAGATTCCCTAACTTATAAATCTTTTAACTAGGAATAATAACATATATTTGGATTAATAAAACTGTTAGATATAGAAAGTGATTAGATAAATTTATAATATATAATATAGTTTCTTGGCCAATAACAATAGCAATTTGCAAAAAAGAAAAAAGAAGAAGTCAATTTTATTTTTTATTATCCGAATGTAATAATACTTTTAATATATAATATTGTAAAAGGAAAAGTATAGGGAGAAGACATAAAAGAGAGACGAATGAGACGCTAGAAATTAGGGTTCTCTTATTCATTAAAGACTCCCTTTTATATAGGGTATCAAATACATGTTTCCATAATAAATATTGATAACAAATACCTAAATTGTCTCACATCAGTTACTTGTTGACGAAGGCACACTAATTGTGTTTTTCCTTCAACACTCCCTCTTGTGCTAAGTCAAATGGTAAAATGGTGTTTTATTGTTGCCTCGTTAAAACCTTGCCAGGTAACAAAACCCAATAGGAAAAATAAAACTTGGTCTAAGGAAAAAGAGTACAACACACCTATGTTGAGACTCCCCCTAAAGTCTACACCTCTTTTTGATATGTACATCTATCAAGAGAACTTTGAAAGTTTCCACTTCCGCAATTTACTTGATTCTTGAGAAAGTGCAGAGTTGTTAGTTGTAGAAGAGTTGTGGTGATATTACTCGTATTATCACGTTTTCTTCAGTGATAGAGTTCAAGACACTTTTATCCGATATATGAATGAACATAACATTTATCATTGATAATCACGAACTACTACATATATGATAATGATCTCTTACATGGATCGAATGAGCAACCAATATGAACGATAATATTTGATGTTTCACAGTAGGAAGTAAACTCAACATTTTCTTTAGGGTTACAAGACCATCTGCAGTCCCAATTATATTTATGAACGAGAAAAATAAACTCGCGTCAATGGTTTTTTTAGGTATCAAAATACATTTTGATTCCATTCCAGTGACATTTTGCTTTTTTGAGTTAAATCAAGATAACAATTTTGAGAAATTAATATTTGGTCAAGTGTATTAGTAATACAATAATGCGCATATTGTACATAGGTAGAGAATTTCAGCTCCCACCAGTTCTTTCCACTGACGAAATTGTTATTTCCTTATATCTTCACTTTGACCAATCATAGGAGTGCTAGCATATTGCACTTATCCATATTTAATTGCCTGATCATCTTTTGGATATATGCAAATTGTAGAATTTAGTATTCCACAAACTCGGTTTTAGTTTAAAGCCTTAACATGACCGAGTTTTCCCATGATTCATTATCTCAAATTAAAATTTCAAATAACTTGCGATATCTCTTATTTCGTTAAGAGTGGATATTATGTTCCTTTCATCGATATATACAATTATAATTTCAAGTTTGAAACTTATTTTCTTTATAAATACGCAAGGGCGTAGATTAACTTTTCCCAATCAAGTAGTCACTTAGACGGTTATACCACATCCGTTTGGATTATTTCAATCCATTAAAGTGAGCGTTTTAATTTAATTGCAAATACACTCGGCTTAGAGTCACTTGCCTTGGCAATGAAAGGCCAGTGAGTACTTCCGTATATATATCTCTAAATCATGATCCCCATAGAGATATGATATAACCACAGGTATAAGCTGCATTCTCATTATTTGGAATTATAACATCCATTATGAGAGAGTACATATCCTCATAGTCAATTCCAGGGCATTATGAGAAGCTTTGTGCTTCCAGTGTAGATTTGCATCTCATGGCTTTATTTTTCTCATTAAGTTTTCTGACAAAACTTTGTTTATATCCTACTGGCTTTACACTTGGTGAGATTAGCACTACCAAACTAAATATCTATCTTGTTGTCAGTGAATTTAGTTATACCTGGATTGATTCTTTACATTTAGGTCAATTTGCTCTACATTGACATTTCAATAGAGCGTGGCTCGATATCATCGTGCTCTATGATTCCTTGAGCAACAATGTATACATCATCAACGCGTGTGGAAAATCTTTCCATCTATTTATATAAACTCTCATAGTACATTGAGATTTCTTTATTCTCTGAAATCATATTAAACATCGAAGCGTCCCCCAGTAATGATTTATGGACATAAGTATAACCAGATATAATCTCATGAGAGGAATTATCTTCATTGATGATCAATTGAAGTTGTGCCATACATGCCCTCTTATTCCTTGGGAGAGTATTGATTGAACCAAGTGACCTCCCCCTGTTCCTTTTGGGATTCACGACCTCAACCACACCTCCACTAAATATGGTTGCAATGTCTTAATCTGCGACATTGTGCCCCTTTTGGGGACTTTTAACCTTGCAGACACATTTGCATCAGGTATATATATGATCTCGTCACTTTATAAATTGAGTCTTCTATACTTTGAAGATCAATTGTTCACTTTACTTTACTTTCACGTTATATTGTGAAATGCGGGGATCATAATGAGATATAGTATGAAACCATTACTGTCGTTCCATTAGAAAATAATTTTTCTTATCTCCCCCTAACGACGAGAAGACTGTCTCATTAGAGGGACAAATTTGCTAATTTAGCGAGAAAGAGATTGTCTGTCAAAGGTTTTAAGTAGAGGATTGATTGTTGGAGATTCATATCCAATATAAATACTTAATCGTCTTTAGAAACTCATATGAATACGCTGTGGGGGTGCAGTAGGCACATATACTGTGTAATCAAATATGAGTAGATATGAATTATTAGGCTTATATCCAGTGACCAACTGGTACGCAAAATATCTGGTTAGCAGGGGTTCATAAACAAATAATTAAGAGTTGCGTGCAATATTGCATAACCCTGTGCAGAGATAAATATATGAGTGCGTATAAATATTGTCTTAGTCACCATCTATATTCTTTTTGATGGTGTCTTCTTTGAGACCTTATTGTATATGCACATTAGGGTACAAGATGCATTACATCGATCTTGATTAAAATGCAATAGACATCAAATACCTTTGATGTAAACTCTCTAGCATTATGAGTTTGTGTGCTCTATAAGGGTGGTGAGTCCTTAATCATATTAAATGTGCTAAAGTTCTTGCAAATGCAATATTTTTATGGACAATACGTGTCAAAACATCGACCAAAACTATAAAATGCTTGGATGATCCGCATTTTGAATGGTTATGTTCACATGTATCACCAATTATCAATTATAAGAATGAGATATTATACTTTGTATCTTTAGCATATGCAGGTCTCAATCATACAATTTTGCCAATGAACAAGTTTTAAAAAAATGAGTGATGTATCTTTGAGATATGAATGTATGTAGTGCTCCTAGTACTTTAGAATGCACTAGCTGTAGTTGAACAACATTAGTTCGATACTATACTTAGTATCAAATTTCTATCTCATTTTGTGTTCAACTCAAAATGAAAGATGTCCATGTTCATTTCTTATACTATGGACCATCATATCACGACGACAAAAGAATCCATTCCAGTCGTGTCAAAACATGAATGAGTTAGTGTCCAAAAGTTCTTTGTTGGTCATATCTTATGATTCAATAATCAGAAAATAGTAAAGTAAAATTACTAGATTGACTCTAAAACGTGCTTTCTTCCACATAAATTAAAGGTATAGTTCCATTCTCATAATGTGAATCTCAATGGTAATCATCAACATGAATATTATCAAACTTAACAAGGTTCATTTCTCTCTTGGTCCATACTGAGCTTTTATGACTTTAATCAATGTGCCACTAGGCATCAATACTTTGTCACATATAAATATCAATTCAATGAATAATTGTCTATTCCTCGATAAACTCTCACATTCTACAGAGATATTTGAATGAAATACTTTTCATTCTACATTATTTGTTAGATATGTTACATTATATCTAATAGTTTACTCATAAACCTTTTAAGTGAATGTGTGTTAAATAAACTCAATTATATTCAATGCTTCAGAATAAAATACAGGATTTACCAATAAGCCAAAATAAATAAATTAGGCCTTATCACATAAATCTAACTCAAAATAAACTTTAAGACCAAATACAATAGTATAATATGATTGATTGATATACTTTCACAAGTTCTTTGTAAAGTAAGAAACAAACAAATATTATCAATGAAAATAGAGGATATCAATTGACTAAGCAAAGTTATTGAGATAACCTTTATGACTTCTACCACGACCAATAAATATTACAAACTCTTGCATATCTTACCTTGTGGTTCATTCTTCCCACATAGGTAGGGATCAACATGTCTTTTCCCCTTTAATTTGAGGTTATTTCCACTATTCATATCGATACTAGTTAGCCTCAAGAAATCTCCTTATCCAAAGGTCTAACATTGGTATTATGAAGAATAATGTCATGTCTCTCAATGACTTATTATCATAATTAATATTATACAAGTGCTTTAGTATGTTTGCTTAAGTGGAAAAGAAATATTGTGAGATCGTATCTCTCAATTAGTTATTGTCATTTAAAGTGACTTTATTTTTCACAAATGGTAAGACATGTTTTTTATCGCAACATATCAAAGTCATTGACCCTTTTGAGCAAGCAAACAAATATATTTTCACTAAATTCTTAGGCTTGGAAGTAGTGTTTCATAAAATTTTCAAAATATTCATTTAGAGCACATCTCAAATTTTATTTAAATTTTGTAACTAAATATACTTCCAATATAAGATTTGGGGGTCGATGTGAGACTCAAATTCATTAGAGAATTGACTTTGACTTAGTTTCACGATTATTTATAAGTTGGGGTTGGTGGATGATATTATTGTGGAATTACAGTTTTTCTAGTTTCCACATCAAACCAATGATGGTAGTACCCAGTTTCTTTTGAGTATATTAAATTGTATTTAGATTGAGTTAGTTCAATCAATTTCTTTAGATAATGAATTTGAAGTATATCGTAATCTTTCTTTGATATCATGTGAATATATTTTATCACAAGACTTATACAATTTTATATCGTTCATGAACTTTCATTATAATGAAAATATGAAAATGTACAATCAATAATGCATACATTGAAAGTATCTTATAAAATCAACTTGAAGAGAATTACCAACACACACATGAATCTATCAATTCATCGAAATGTAACTAAACGTATTGGCAAAATCATGATCAATCTCTCATATAATCATGTAAATAACTTTATTTACATAAGAAATAATATATTATGTACTCTATGAATATCATTAAAATATTGCAAAAACTTCATGTTTGTCAAAATTGTACATAACATTACATTCATATAATCATAAGTAACGTATATACATATACATGCTTTGTATAAGAATGCACAATAGTATATACCATTCCATATACCCATATAAACAAATATTTATTAGTTACATTTAATAAATAATAATAGGGTAATTCGAGTTACCTTGGAGGAAAGCCACGATTCTTTCCTAAGTTTGTTTTTGCAATAGGTTTGTCCGGGATATGTTTCTGATGATATAGAACTTCAAACCCATTCTTCAACGTATAGATTTAACCACTATACCTTTTGAACATTATATCCAAAATTCAGCTTCATCCAACGGTCCAACCGTGTGTAATTTAAGTTTTAAATGAAACTGGGCAGACAATTTCGAGAAACAGGATCAGCTCTGTTCGAAATTCATTATAAAATTTTTCAGACCACATATTCAAATTTTCACCGTTCAGAATAAATTAACATATATTTGTAATAATATATCAAATTTGTTTTTTGATCCAACGGTTCGATTGTGAGAAATCGTATTTTGAAAAACACTGCATAGGAATTTCCGAAAATAAAATCTGCTTTACTCGGAATTCTATATATATTTTCTCGTATCTCCGAATACAATCTCCACCATTCAGAACGTAAATAAATAGGTTTTGAAGGTTCTGTAGAAATTGTAACACGATCCAACGGTTGAAACGTGAGAAAATAATTTTTCAAATTTACAGCGCAGTTAGAATCTTGACCTACTAAAATTGTGAATAGGGTATTGAGGCTTATTTGTTGATCACTCTCAATAGGTTATAGTTTCGTGCTGATAACGTGTAAAAGGAAAAGTATAAGGTTAAGACATATTCATTAAAGAGTATAGGTATCAAATACATGTTTGCGTAATACATAAAGATAACAAATACCTAAATTGTCCCATATCAGTTACTTGTTGACGAAGGCACACTAATTGTGTTTTCCCTTCAACAAATATAACTTCTCAATACATATAATATAATCATAATACAACTTTAAGTAAATAATATGTAACTCATTATAAACAAGATTTTATAAATTTAACTATTATGTATAATGAATATGGTAAAAACTCAAATGTAACTGTCACATGGGTCCTCTACAATGTGATGAAATCTAAACCGCCCCAAATCCGGATTCGTCTCAGCAACATGGATCCCATATAAAATGGGGAAAACACAAAAGCCCGACATTCGTTATTTTTCTTTATCCCTGCTGAACCCTAACCCTATATCAAATCCGAACAACACCTCTGCCGCGCTCTGCGGAATGTCGAACAAAATCTCAAGGCCTTTCTTGCTTCTCTTTTCCATATCTCCCTTTCCCTATTTCAATGTTTGATTTTTCGACACCACCAAGAAAACTTGTAGCGAACGCAATAATGGCCATCGGAATTCCACGACACAATCGTCTACCCCCATCTGGATTCTCAATTCCTATTTCTTCATCAACTTTTCTGGAGCAGGGTAAGTTGTGTAAACCTTAGGCCTTTGGTGATTTATTTGTGCGTTATTTTATTATTTTGATTGATTTTTTCTTAGTTAAGAATTTAGTTTTTTTTTCTTTCTAAATTGTCGATTTTGTTTGTTGGTTGATCAAGTTTAGGGTTTATGGACTACTGTATTGGTTTTAGATTAAATTATTACAAAAAAATTAACCATAGTTTTCATTTAGAATTATAATCTATCTATATATACATTAAAAGAGAGGCCTGGAGAGAGAAAATAATAGGAGTAAAATGCCACGTAAATGCCACGTAGGATTAATAATTACTTTACTTAGTAATTTTCTTAATATAATTAGAGAAGTAAATACCTTAATTAGATTGTCAGTCCGGAGAGAGATAAAAATATGAGTAGGAAAGAGAAAAAATGTCACATAAAATTATTTTCTTTTTTTAGTTATGTAGGGATTTTATTAACATAATTATGATAGATACATTAATTAATATTAATGATGATTTGATTTTTCTTTTTTAATTAAAAAATCACCTATGATTAGTTTCCTCTTTTAATTATGTAGGAATCTTCTTAACATAATTAGGATAGATACTCTAATTAACATTAAAAAATAATAAAAAAGTAATAATTAAATACACACACACACACACACACACACACACACACACATATATATATATATATATATATATATATATATATATATATATATTTATATAATCACTTATATGTTATTTTAATTTTTATTATGAGTTTTTTTTTAAATTTTTTCGTTATTTTTCTCATTCTAAGTCCAACAATATCAAATTTGTCATTTTTTTTCAAAATAATTTGATCAATTTATTTAATTAAATTATACAAAAATGCACAATACAATATAATATGATATTATTTTTTATTGGTCATCAACATGTTGTTTATAAAATATTATTTCAACACCTTTTCATTTAAATTGATCTCATAAATTAATGAATTTTGTTATTATCTCTGAAACCGCATAAAACAATATAAGTGCAAACCCAACACTAAGTGGAGTGAACACTATGACGTCAATTACAATAGATTTCGAAAAATATCAACTAATTCCAAAATAAAAAGAAAAAAAGGGAAAGACCGCCTTTGAAAGCAAATTTTGCTAAACGCGGTAATTTTGAAAGTATTTATGTCACATTTAATTTTGATTGAAGTTCAAATTTGAGTTTATTCTATTAAGTATGCGTTTATATTTTACATACTAATCGTTTCAACTCCATTGTAATATTTATATTTAATTTAATACTTATACTATCATTTGCTCATTGTGCGGGGAAAAAAGTTATCTTCACATGATAGCTGACCTACAATCCATGTTGGATAGTGCAAATAATTAAAAAAAAAATATGTAAGAGAAAAAACAGTCACGTAGGATTATTTTTCTTTTTTTAATTATATAGGAATTTACGTAATAGAATTAGGATAAATACTCTAATTAATATTAAAAATAACAATATCATTTAAATATATCTATCTATCTAATAATTAGAAAAAAACATGTAAGATAGAAAAAAAGTCATGTAGAATTATTTTTCTATTTTTAATTATATAGGAATTTACTTAATAAAATTAGGATAAATACCCTAATTAATATTAAAAAAATAAGATCATTTAAATCTATCTATCTATATAATCACTTTTATGTTATTTTAGTTTTTATTGTGAGTTTTTTGTTATTTTATTTTACGCTTTTGTTTTAATTGTGAGTCCAATTGTATTAAATTTGTCACTTTTTCTCAAAGGTAATTTGACCACTTTTTAATTAGATTATATAAAAATTACAACATAATTTAGTATTTATTTTATTATCTATCAACGTTTTATCTATCAAATATTATTATGATTCAATGCCTTTTTATTTGAATTGATCTCATAAATAATATTTAATATTAATGATGATTTAGTTATTTTTTTTAATTATGTAGGAATTTTCTTAACATAATTAGAAAGGATACCCTAATTAATATTTAATAGAATTATTAAGATTATTTGAATATATATATATATATATATATATATATATATATATATATATATATATATATATATATATATATATATATATATATATGTTTCACCCCAAAATATGACAGTGCTTGAAAAACTGATGTGCCTTCCCGACCTGCACACAAACACACGTTAGAAAGGACCACCGGTGGTTTTCCGGTGGAAACCTCTCCGATGCTTAAGTTAGAAAGCGTATGAGGTGTTTTCCAGGAAGCAAAGAAGGAATGCACAAAAGAATGACATACCTCCCTCAGCCTTGGGGCTGAGATATTTATAGTTTTTCCCAGTGGGGACTCTTTTCGAGATCTCGGGAACAAAGGGCCGCGAATCAGGGGCTGTTGAGGCAACAAATTCTGACAAGTGGTCCCACTTGTCTCCTCAAAGGGGGTCAGGAGGCCAGGTCTTCCCTGGGCCTGCTCTTCCCTCAATTCTGTCCAGCTCGGGACGATTATGTTTTCTAGGAAAAGCCAGGTCAAACCTTACCCAGGCTTAAACTGTCCTGATCTCCTTTTTCCAACCATCTGGGTCCTGGAAATCTTTACCAGGTCAGGAAAATTCTCAAACCGTGGCTATCTTTACCAGCTCTGTCTCTAAGAAAGCCCGATCAGTCCTTTCTTTAGGACCGAGTTGACCTTACCTCCTTTTTGTTATCCCAGGTCAGGTCTACCGTCCTGACCTATCCTGAGCCAATCTTCTAATGACTTTCCCAAGGGTTTCCTCTAGAAATTAGCTCAACGTAATCTTCCTCAGAGAGGAGATCAGGCTTTGCTTTGAGAAGAAGATCTGACCGAAATTATTGGTCGCTCTGGCCCAACCGAGCTTATTTAAAAGCTTGCCAAATCAGGTCTACCCACACCAGGTCTGACCTACTCCTGCCCCATCAACTCCTCCCCCCAAATTAGTGAGGGTAGAGCTGTAAGAGCTTTATGGCTATCTCAGTACAGGATGGTCCCACTTCCTTTAGTGCTTCTCATACCAATGCGAATCCAGAGAAATCCGCCTGACAACCAGGCCTAATTATTGTCATTAGCGGTGTCGGCTCACATTCCCAAACGGTCTCTATTCCCACACGTCTTCTCAAATACTGACAGGTTGGTGGCACATGGCCTACCCTAGGACGATTGGCTCTCCAGCTCATTACCTAGGGTACTGCCCACATTAAATGCGGGGATCCCATCAAATCCCTCCTTTCTCGATTCCCATTTTTCAAATTTATCCACTTGCCTTTTTGTCCCTCCACGTTCCTTTTTCCTTTCACTTTTTAAATTCTATTTTCACAATTTCTCGAGTTTTCCCCCTTTTCTCTCCAGTACTCCGGCGAGTCTCCCGATTCAAATTTTCTTCGTCCAGCTTCTCCGATTATTTCATAAACCAGGTACTTTTTTTACCTCCTTCACAATTTTTAATTATGTCCAATTCCTCTTATTACTCTGGTTCTACCGGAAAGGTTTCATCGGCGGCGTCGGTGAACTCCACCTCTTCCGTGCACATATCCTCCTCAGAGTCTCTTCCGGTGGCTCTTATGGAGAGACCTCCGGTGGTTCTTTCGGAGAGACCTCCGGTGGCTCCCCCAAACCCCTTTTTTGACAACATAACCTCCATAGTTAGTAACCAAACCCTTTGAGATATACGCGCCACCCTTAACATCTCCGACGACTTTACGTTTACCAGTCCGGCACAAGATGAGAGGGCTTCGTCGCCTCCTCCTCATCATTTAACTTTCTACGTGGACCAGTTCCACGCCGGCCTGAGTCTTCCCGTTCATCCCTTCATTCTAGCCGTTTCCCGGATGTACCAGATTCCGGTACACCAGTTTTTACCTAACGCCTTCCGAGTGATGGCGGGTTTTCATTTAGCGGCGCAGTATTCTGGGATAACTCCCACGGCGCAACTTTTTTACTCTTTATTCTTAGCCAAGAGCACCTCTGGCTTTTTCTATCTCTCCGCCAGGCCAGATGTCCATTTCTTGACAGGTCTCCCTACTTCTCACAAGGCCTGGAGAAAGAAGTTCTTTTATGTTCAGTGTTCTGGAGATTGGGGCTTCTATACTTCTCTCATTAGCATCTTACCCCCACAAGCACCATTATCCCGTGGTGAGAGACCCCCACACATAGCCAAGAAAATCAACGCCCTTAATGCAACACCTCTAGACATATCCTCAGTCCTTAAACCTGACCTTTTATCCTTCTTTATCACTCAACAACAGAGCGAACCTCTGCCCACTAACATCGGTATAATCTCGCACTGACTGTTCACCCCCTTTTCATTATTTATTATTATTATTTACAATTCCACTCTTTATTTCAGCGAATATGATGCAAGCACGCTTAGACGCCATGACTAGGAAAGCCGCGGGTGGGGACCAAAAAAGCCCTCTGGGAGAGTATGCCAGAGCTTCTCCTACTTCAGAGGAGGTTGCCCTGGTAGCGCCTCTCCAAAACCAGCCCCAGGAGCAAGCCAGGGCAACTCAATCCGAAGCAATTCTTCCAGGGACAGTGAGGAAGAATCCAGAGCTGGCGAGGGGAACTGCGCCTGAGCCGGCAGCTCCAACCATGACAGTCCTATCCTCCGAGAGTCCTGAGGGGGAATAGCAACTGCAGACGCAAAAACGGAGGCGAACTGAGCCTCAAGTCATTCCTCAATTCCCTCCTGAGGTGGTCCCCTAAGTTCCTCCCTATCCTAATCAGGCTCTCTTTAACAAGTTAGTTCTGAACTGCACCGGGGAGGTAGCTAAGCAATTCATGATGGGACTAGCCCCTACAGCTGATTGTTGGGTCGTTGATAAGATGTCCGATTCAGACGTGGTCGAATCTTACTATATGGCAGAGGCACAGGTGAGGATTCTATAATTTGTTATATCTTTAATCTTTCCGACTTTTCCACTGACCCTTCTCTTTTTTCTTTATTTTTTCTTCCCCTCTTTTAATATATTATTTTTTTAGGCTGTGGTATGGAGGGCCTCATTGCTTGCCCGAGCACAGGGATCTCTATTGCATGCAGACCTGAAGAAGGAAAACGAGGTCCTGAAAAAACAGAAACAGGACCTATCTTCCAAGCTTCAAAGCGCCCTGGCTAAGTTGCACGAGGCTGATGCGGATATGGATCTGCTCAAGGTGGAGCTAGAGGGAGATAAATCCGCACTGCGAGATTCGTAGGAGTCGGAGGGCAGGCACGGGACCAGGCCATTCTCCGAGAGTAAGAGCTTAAGGACAAGGCCAGGAAAGCCAGGGCTGAGGGAGAGGCCGACGGAGAAGTCAAAGGGCGGACTGAGGGACGAGCCGAGGGAAGACTTGAGTTCCTCAACTCAGAGGAAGGACTGCGCTTGACCCAACTGACCCGGGAGAACATGCGCCGAGCCTTCTTGGAGTCCATCGAGCTATACGACCTCTTAGTCCCCGAGGCTGAGGTCTACTACAATTTAGGCCTGGACGCTCATGCCAAGTGGGTAGCTGAAAACCCCACTCTCCCTTTTGACCGCTCTGCCCCCCTCACAGGCGCTCCTGAGCCTACCAGCTTTTGTCATGTTGCTGAAGATGACCATCTTCACCTGCTGGACGCTGTTGCCAATCATATCCGTCAGACCTTCTGCCTGTCTCTTCCTCCCTCAGCTTCTCCCCCCCCCCCCCCCCCCCCCCCCCCCAGAACAATCGTTGGCAATGGTAGTGGCAAACTCTCCAACCTTTGCCAATCTCGGTGATCTACAAGACTCTACTCAGTTTGCGAAGGACTTTTATGAGGCTTCCCAAGCCGAGGATCAGGCATGAGGAAGAGTTGGCAGTGACTGACCCCGAGGCGTAGCTCAGGACGCCCAGATTGCCTTGTCTCTGCTTTTTATCTTGCTTTTACTTTTCAACAGATCTGTAGTTTGACCTGTGTGGCCGATCTATTTTATTGTTTATCCGAACTCTTGTACTGGATTTCTTGATTAATGATAAATGTTTGTCTTGTTATGACGTTTGGGTTTCTAGGGTTTCCTGGTTTTTCGAATACCCTAGTACTTTTGATTCCTTTTGCACACGCTTTTATCCCCTTAAATATGTACCTGTATTCATCATTTTCTTTTCAATTCTATGCAATGGCATCTTCTCCTCTTCTTCAAGAACTCGATGTTATGAAAAGAAAGAACATATCTCTAGAAGTTGAGAATTTCAAACTCTCCGATAAACTGGCCTTGCTCCGAGAAAAAATCAGTTATTTCCATCATCTTCTGGAAAGGAAGAGACATAAGAAACGCCATTACAAGCGGTAATGGGTTGAGCTCCGTCAATTGAACCGCCAACTGCAAGAAGAAAAAGCTGATTTGGCGGAGTCCGTGAGCCGATTGACTATCGCCGCCAGCGAGGCACATGCTCTCTTTGAGCGAGCTGATAAATATTGTCAGTGCTATCATGAGACAGAGCGTGAGCTTTGGCGTGTTCGCCGGGCTCTGGCTGCGGATCGGAGATCTGTTCAAGGATGACCTTTTGTGTTTTTGTTTTTATTTCCTGCATTTTGTAATCAAAATTGCCAACCTTCGTAGAAGGTGTAGGCAACTTGTGTTTTGTATTTCCTAGAACTAATGAAATATATCTTTGCGAAGATACCGTGATAAACATGAAAGATTTTTCTTTTAATCGATCTTTTCTGTTCAAAATACGTGGATTGTGTTTTTGGGCTTACCCTCTAAAGATTCCGATTGTAACCGGGTCTTGCTTGAGGTTAATCAACCTGGGCAAGTATTTCACAAGCCTTGGGCTGTCAGTCAGGTCAGGCATCAATGCTGGTTGTCCTGGTGTACCTGTTCAGGCAAGTTAGAATATTGGACGATTGTCCTAGGTCAATCCTGGTGTTTCTTTAGCAACCAGGTCTGGAAATACAAGCGTCTGTCTTTTAAATAGGACTGGTTTGAATTGACAGTCAGGTTAGGAAGTTTGGGGCATCCGCCCTTAGCCAATACTGGCCTAATCAGGTCAAGAAATCGAGGGCATCCGCCCTTAGCCAATCCTGGCTTATACTGACAATCAGATCAGGAAATCGAGGGCATCCGCCCTTAGCCAATCCTGGCCTATACTGAAAATCAGGTCAGGCAAAATTAAGGGCATTCGCGCTTAGTCAATTTTGGCTTATACTGACAATCAGATCAGGAAATCGAGGGCAT